>JACCEG010000414.1:32054-135731 GCA_014065205.1 Tuber brumale | reverse complement strand
CGTCGCTGAGAACTGATACCGGTTAGGGATCGTAACACTCTCTCACCTTATCGTAGGCAGAGGCCCAAGAACTATTGTCGAGAAGAGGAGAAAGAAGTATCATCTACCCATTGCTGAGAATTAACACCGGTTAGGGATCGTAACATTGCCAAGAAACTACTGATCAATGATACAATATGACCTGAAGTTCAATGTTGAACATGTATTGGAGCTTCTATGACTAGAATGATGTCAAGCATGTAAACGAAATTTGCTTCCATAACTAATCCATTCTGGACATATCCACCAAGGGCATCACTGTCAGGCTGGACAGCATTATAAAATTGTATGTTCTGAAAGAGTAAATGGTTTAAACTCATGCTGCAGTATATTCAAAGTGGTATGTATCAGAGGGTGGACAGCAATATCAACAAGACAATGAATTTACTTACGTGATGAGCATGCAATGGAAAGATGCAAGAAAATGATGGGGGGGGGGAAGAGACAGGGGAAAGTGGAAGAACGGAGAGACAAGAGGTTTAGCTTGACGGAGTTTCCTATGAATGTCGATGGTAGCGATGGTTTTTCTTAGGACCTGCGAGGATCTCTGGTGGTGGGGACGGTGGAGTTAGGCGGGGGGGAGGGTTCAGGGGTAATGATGCACCGTAGGATTATGTAAGTCTGAGCTATGAGCAAATACGTTGACAATACCGGTATTGACTTTCTGCAAACTTTCTATATTGGTTTCGTGGTGTACTCGTAGTTGGAGGCCACCCCGGGTTGTGAATTTCATCCTTCCGAGTAAAGGGGAAAAAAGAGCGGGCCGATTCTGTTTTAGCTCTCGGTTGAGGCAACTAGAAAATAAAATGCGATAGACCTTAGTAGGAGGGGAAGCTCCAAGGTCCTAGTAAGATTCTCAATTATTCGAGTTTTTTTCTTGGTTTTTCACTATATCATAACTACCCAAGTAATTACGGGATGATGCGGTTGTTAGGCCGTCTCAGAACAAGGCTTTCCGCTCATTTCCAGCTGATGAATAAGCGGTGGCTGGGACCCCATCACAATCTCTTCTGGGACTTTACCTCTCGCCAACAGCTGACACTGCGATTCATAAATAGTTTACGTGGTGATCGGTGTGCAGGGTACTAGCGAGAACTCCCGGATAGATTGTGAATCTAGCTGGGCATCGAAAAAGGACTATAACTGCGATCGGAAGCCCTCGATAATCCATTATAGTTCTCCCGGCTCACCAGAGGGGCCTCTCTCTACGAGAATATCATTCCGTACCCTCAAAATCAAAATCAAAATGTCAAACCCAAGAGACTTCATTTACATTGACACGATGCTAGAGCTCGCAGACTGGCGACCCGAGGACATCAAAATCCAAGCCTCTAAGGTCTCAAATACGCCGCTCCTCCAGCGCCCACCACCGCCGCTCACTTCCCCACTCCCTACTCACCCCCCAACAACGGCAGCAACACCACCCCCACCAATTCCCAACCTCTTGATCTGTCATGACTATAAAGGTGGCTACCATCCGAGTGAGTCTGCCCAAGGTCAATTCCCCGCCCAACCCCAGCCGATCTACACGGCAGCGCATCTCTCCCTCATCGATACCTTCGTCTACTTTTCCCACAACCTCGTCTCAATCCCACCGAGCCCATGGATAAACACGCTACACCGGAACGGCGTCCGGGTCCTCGGCACGTTCATCGTTGAGCACCATGTCGGGTCCACCGCTCTCTCCCGACTGCTGGATAAAGGTTCGGAGGGAGAATACATATTCGCGACGCAATTGGCACTGATTGCAGAAACCTACGGATTCGACGGATGGTTAATTAACATCGAGTCCTCGTTTCCCGGGGAAGGTTTCAGGCCGGGCGAGTTGCAGGCGTTCCTAAAAGAGCTCAGAAGCGCCGTGGCAGAATTGGTTCCTGGCGGGCAGGTGATATGGTATGATGCGCTGACAGTGCTCAACCAAGTGCACTGGCAGAACGGGCTTACTTTACTCAACGCGCCATTTTTTGGGGTCACCGACGGGCTGTTTACGAATTATGGGTGGCGGGAGCCGCAGTTAGAGGCTACGAGGATTATGGCCGACGCTATGAATCGGGTTCCCGATATATACACTGGGATAGACTGCTTCGGTCGGGGATCGCTGGGTGGTGGGGGCTTCGGGGTTGGTCAGGCGCTCTCCGCTATTCGGAAGGCGGGAACATCTGTGGCCCTGTTCGCGCCCGGATGGACGTATGAGCACTTTGACGGCGTAGATTTTGAAACCGTCGATCGGAGATTTTGGGTCGGTGATGGGGGCGACGTCGAGGGTAGCCCTGTGAAGCCAATTTCGTACTTTGTTTCCGAGAAAGCATGCGGTGGTTCGGAATTCTTCTTCACGAATTTCAATAGAGGATTCGGAAAAGGGTGGTGGGTTGAAGGTGTTGTCTGTTCTACCCCACGCTCGCACTCCCCAACCATTCCGTGCTGATATAAAAAAAATTGTGGTAGGGGGTCATGAATACGCCATGGGTGCACATGGGTGCGCAGTCAATCCTTCCATCCAAGAGCCCCCGGTTCACGGATAGATTGAAGTGGTCGTTTACCGACGAAACGGCTTACTTTGGCGGCACGGGCGTGAATATTTCTACTGTCGCTGGGATCGTCGCTGGGGAAGTGGTCTTCTGTCCGTTATATTCCACGAAGATTACCGCGAATGGATCTTCCATCCAGGTGTCATACTTACTCCCGGAACAATCTCCCATTGAAATCTTGGAAGGAGAAGCAGTAGGAGTATACTACACCTCCAACACAACCCAGACACAGATGCTGCTACCCCTACCACAAACCCGTGGATCCTGGGAGATCACCACATTCCCACCCATAACTGCAGACCCCAACGAAAAAATAATAGAGCTGGGCATCTACTACAAACACCCTCCCACCCTTACCTCCCCCGGATATAAAGTCTTAACCGTAGGAAGCTTCCACATATCCCCAGTGCCAATCATCCCCGAACGGCCGTCCAGCATCACAGACGTGGTCTCCACAATCGAAGAAGACGGCAGCATAAAGCTCAGTTGGGGGGCCTACAAGAACGACTTTTCACCCGCTATGAAGAAACTGCGGAGCGTGCCTGGGTGCTTTAGTCGGAGGACGGGGGATTTCGCGAGTTTTCTTGTATGGAGGGGTGAGGAGTTGATGGGGGTTAGTTACTGCCTTGAGTATAATGTCCCGGCTGGAGCGGCGATTGGTGATTGGAGGGCTGATGGGGTGATGTGGGGCGGGGGTATTGTTAGGGGTGGTGGGGGGGATGATGGAGCGAAGAAGGGAAGGAGGGAAGGTAGAAGGTAGAAGGTAGAAGGGCTGTGGGGTGGTATTTATATCAGGGTTTTGAATTTGTGTGATGGGGGATTGATGGGAATGATCGTTAGCTTCTGCGTCGTTGAGCTACTATACGAGAGGCTGTGATGCTAGTACTCGGAAGCATAGGCCGCATGTAAATGGTCAAGTTGAGGCTTCCTCAGGTATCAGAAAACCGGAGTGCGACAGCATGTTCTCTTCTCGTCCCCCCAAGTTAATCGAAACATGACTACCATATTCAAAATCTTCTACCGGTTAACATTCTTAGACAAGCCGCGTCCCCGGGCAGGCTAGAACAGCGCCAAGGTATCGTTTGTGATTATGTAGCTGAAGCACCAGCTCATCGTTTAGTTGATAATCGTGTTGGAGTTGATCTCGTGGGTTGGCCAGGTCTATGGTGTAGTAGTTGGATTTCTTTTTTTTTTTTTTTTTTTTTGATGCTTTTCCGCAACGGGATTATGATTCTATTAGCGCTTGGCATGTCGGGGTCTGGGAAAAGGGGAGGAAGTATCACACCACTCTATTCGATCATTTCCACGGTGGAGCAACTCTAAATGTTCCTTCAATTCACTATCTTCCCAGTATCATACAACATGGGACCGGCCACAATCGTCGGGCCGTCAATGATGCTCTCGCCGGATTCTAGTCCGGCAACGCTAAGGTACGTATCCGAATAGTCCCAAACAAAGGTTCTGGCCGGGCGTGAAATAAACAATATATGGCACTCGTTCCATACCGAAGTGAAATATTGCGTATGACCGTATTATAAGAGCCCCTTGGTGAGGTACACTCCCCCGCGCCCTTAAACAGGAACAGGAAATGGTATCATATATCCAATCCCGCGTCAACAGCATCACCGCACGCTCCTCCAAACATAAGAGAAGGTATCATATAAAAAAAACCCAAAAACGGGATACCGGTTCCCAACATTTCCCAAATCCACTAAGCTCATCCGGATTCTGGGGCCAATTCAAGGGTCCACCTCCACGCAGACCCGTTCGTTAGTGAAACCATATATATCTCCCATATCCCTACGTTCCCTGATGATATCTTATTCCTCCGGTAGTCGAAAATTCGGTGTTTCATTTTCCAGAGGTGTGCAAATGTATTGACTTACAATTGCGGTGTGGAAGAGGGAAAGGAAGCGAGAGGGAAGCTTTAGTGAAGGGGTGATGAGTAGGAGGCCAAGGCAGAAGCGCCAGGTCTTTTTTTCCAGAGGATTATGGTGGAATTTCCTGCTCATATGTGACGTTAATTTCCCTAGCGTTCCAAAATTGTCCGTAGAGGGAAGGGAGAGGGGGAAGGAGGCTGGGGCATAGCTAGTGAAGGATAATGAGTTAATATGGGAGTGTGGTTCACTACTGGGATGATGGTGCAGAAAGCTGCTGGGAACTGATCGATTTCGCAATATCAATTTAATGAGTATTAGTATGATTCTCAAGCACGATCCATCAGTGAGTTGGTGTCAAGCTATGGGATTTTACACTACAAGATTAGTGGTGTGACTGAGATTTGGTGTAAATATAGAGCAGCGGGGACAGGGGAGCTAAAACGGATGATGGTTCATGATAGTCCCTGAGAATGCCCGAACCATGCTAGGAAGCAAAAAGCATGCAAATAACGGAAGAACACTAGGTGGAATATTTGTATCCAAGTGATAATTCTTAAGGTATGTAGCATCATACTGTGTCGAAACAAGACTTTGCGATGCTCACAGCCACTATTATATTTTCATCCTTCATACCTCATTCGCAATATTAGCACGGTATCACATAATTATGGCAATGTCTTCCAACCCTCATGAGGAGAGATCCGTCAACAAAAAGGCATTTAAAAGAGATGCGGGTGAACTCTGGTCTGTGTGGGTGATGATAGATACTTTTATCGAAACAATCCAATTACTTTATCAACTTTTAAATAATTTCAACCCATCAAGTTCGACTTCCTCGTTTTCACTGTCTTCGTCAACCCTAACCCTCTGGCCCAGCAGACTGCCGAATAACTCACTGCTAAAATTAGTAAAGCCAGCGTGAGAAATAATAGTGAACAGGGGCCTACTCAATCTGGTGCTCGTTCCAGCTATTGTTGGCGATCGGTGCCATAAAATTCTGAAGTTTCTCTTGGACTTGATACTTCAACTTCCTCCCCTTTGAAGCTTTAGTATCGACAGCCTTCTTAACTTTGGCATCTCTCAATGCCGTTGTCCATCTGACCGCACCATTGGCGCCACTAGAGCTTGCATTGTCGACCATTCTCTGGTCCACCAATGCCTTCAATAACATTTGGTAAAAGTCAGAGTCGTCATATACTTCCACGTCTTCGCCACTTTCGACCTTTGTTGGTGCACATGATCGGGGAACTCTTGTCCTTTGCACATGTCGGTTTAGACCAGTCATTAGAGTCTCATTGATTGTTGCTGTGAGGCCACGTTGCGCACTGTTGTTTAACTTGCGCGCTAGCATGACGGTGGAAACGGAGGATGTTTTGGTAGACCATTTGTCCAGTGTTGAGAGGCGGTTTGGGTGAACTTCTGCTTCGAGCTTTTGCATCTTGGCCCATAAAGCGGGGGTGGACGTGTCCGTGTCATCGTGTTTTCGTTTGGGGGTAGAGGGTGAAGATAGCTCACATCGGAGGTCTGTTAGGGTGTTCCAGAGATTCAATGCCGCATCTTCTGCCGCCTTATGTGTCTCTGATACGGGTTGAGGTGATGACGCAGGTTGCGAAGGGGTGGGTAGAGAGTTAGTTGCCACAATGGCTTTCTGGAGTTTGATACGGACACCTAGAAGAGAGTCAAACGCTTTCTATATCTAGTTGTCATTACGGATCCATACACGAGAGAGGCTCCAAAACGGGGTTACACACCTGTTGTTGTTTCACTGCTGTCCCTTTCTCAGTATCGGCTTTGACAGCTTTGGAAATATTTGCAACAACGTTTCTGTGAAACTGTTAGAGGTCGTTCGTTATTACCCGGGGAGACTCACTTCTGTTCTTCGGCGATTAGCTTCCTTAACTCCTCCCTACACTTGGCTTCCGCATCTTGGGCGCCCTCATCACTACCCTCATCCTCATCATCCTCGCCCTCCCCACCATCATCCTCATCCCCGTCCTCATTATGACTGAGCAAGCCGCTCTCTACATCGGAGGCATCGTCTTTGTCGCTGTCCTTTTCTTCATTCAATATCGCCTCATCGTCTGGGTTTGTTCCAGGTTCCCCGTCGGAGCTTGAATCGTCGACAATTTTCATTCCACGGGTAGCACTTACTCCCTCCTTCGTAGTCGAACTGCCGAGAAATTTGAACCCAGAAAATTTATCCTCCTCACTTCCAAGAGCATCATCACTATCGATGTCATCATCCTCGTCTGTTGGAATTCCATCATTCCCTCGATTCCCCGCTTTCTTTTCGTCTGCATTGTCCTCGCTTCCGTCGCCATCGCTATCCTCGCTATCGTCATCGGATCCACCCATTCGGTGGTCTTCGGCTTCGTCTTGGTAGAGCTTTTCGCGACTGATTCGAGCACCATTGTATTTGGGGTCTAATAGGACTGGGTTTCCTTTCCGTAACTTACTCTTTCTATATGATTGTTAGAATTTAGTGGTGGTGGTTTGGGGGCTCATGTCATACCCGACGGCTATATAGTGTGCTCTTCCCAGATCTTCTTCACTCTCTTCATCTCCACTGCCTTCAGATTTCTCGCTGTGGCCATAATCTTCCACTGGAGCTTCGGGATCGAAGTCTATTGCACGGGGATTGTTAGTCCAATAGCCTCTATCTTATGAAAAGTATATAATCACCCGTCGGCGCAGGATTCTCCAACAGGGCAAGCTGTTCCGATAATGATAGCGAATTTCGTGGTTTTGAGGAAGTCATCGAAGGTTGTAAAGTTTTTGGAGGAAACAGACAAAAAGATTGTTTCTCGATTTGAAGGTTGTTAGAGTGTAGAAAAAAATATTTTAGCTGCACTAGACACTGTGGGATTGACAACAGTCTTGGCAACAAGCACTTTCTTAGGGGGAAGAAAGAGTGCCCCACCAGAGGAATCGCGGGGAGACCAAAATTTAATTGTTTTCCAACCAACCTCTCCCGATTACACACCCTACCCACGAGAGCCCTCCTCCTTGAGTTGGGGAATAAAATCTCTCGCCTCCTCTCACCAGCAACCAACACTAAATTTACCGGGAGTGAGGAGCTTGACACTCGTTGATCATGCACCTCGTGCGACCTCTTTCTTTTTTCGTTTGAATTCTTGATGATTGCTAATTTCTGCAGGCGCGGGTTCCTGCTTCAAGGGCCTATATCCAGCTCTCAGCACGTCGAGCTCTGCCTCCTCGAGTCCCATCCTATTTCCAACCCCCCACTTCCATTAGCCTAACTCGAAACTATGCCAATATCTCCTCCTCGCCAACTGCCTCCCAGAATCTCACTGAGAAGATTGTGCAGAGATACGCTGTGGGACTCCCGGTTGGAAAGTTTGTTCGTTCTGGCGATTACGTTTCTATAAAGCCCCACCATTGTATGACACATGACAACTCGTGGCCAGTGGCTCAGAAGTTCTTCTCTATTGGAGCCACTAGGATTCATGATAACAGTCAGGTGGTTATGACACTCGATCATGATGTTCAGAACAAAAGCGAGACGAATCTTAGAAAGTATCAGAACATCGAGGAGCTAGCAAAAAAGATGGGGGTGGACTTTTACGGTGCTGGTAGAGGAATTGGTCATCAAATTCTCGTCGAGGAGGGGTATGCTTGGCCGGGAACTCTTACGGTCGCTAGCGATTCGCATAGCAATATGTATGGCGGTATCTCCTGCCTTGGTACCCCAATTGTTCGGACGGACGCAGCGGCGATATGGGCCACTGGGCAAACATGGTGGCAAATTCCTCCAGTAGCTCGCGTGGAACTTAAAGGTGTTCTACCAAAAGGGGTCACCGGGAAGGATGTAATTGTGTCTTTGTGCGGTCTTTTCAACAACGACGAGGTTCTTAACCATGCTATTGAGTTTGTTGGTTCGGAACAAACTTTAGAGTCGCTTAAAATTGACGATCGTTTGACCATTGCGAATATGACCACCGAATGGGGTGCCTTGAGCGGTATCTTCCCAATGGATAATGTACTCAAGGATTGGATGCTCCAGAAGGCTTCCATGCATGCCCAGCGACTTAGAAATAGCTCACATCCACGTCTTACGAACAAGAAAGTTGAAGAATTTTTCGCACTTGATGCACTTCGAGCGAGTCCGGACGCCTCGTATGCAAAGTCCTTAACTCTAAACCTATCAACACTGTCGCCATATATCGCCGGCCCTAACTCAGTCAAGATCTCTACGCCCCTTACGGAATTAGAAGAAAAAAAGATCACAATTCAAAAGGCGTATCTAGTTTCATGCACCAATTCGCGTGCCTCGGATATTGCGGCTGCGGCTGAGGTTTTCAAATCCAATCCATTGGCAAAGGTAGCTTCGGGAGTAGAGTTCTATATTGCCGCTGCGTCGACATTGGAACAAGAAGCTGCGACCAAAGCTGGGGATTGGGATGCTCTCATTAACGCTGGCGCAAAGGCACTTCCAGCAGGCTGCGGTCCATGTATTGGTTTGGGAACTGGTCTCCTCAAGGATGGGGAGGTCGGAATATCTGCAACCAACCGGAACTTTAAAGGAAGAATGGGATCGAAGGAAGCACTAGCATACCTCGCCTCCCCGGAGGTCGTAGCAGCTAGCGCAATGAAAGGATTTATCGCTGGCCCAGGAAACTATACTGGACCCTCCTCTGCCGTGCAAATATCCTCCCCACCCCCACCAGTCCCGTCCTCAACCCAGTCATCCAGCGCCCAGGAAACAGAAACAGAGATCCTCCCCGGCTTCCCCCCTCTAGTTGAAGGCGAGATCATCTTCTGCGATGCAGACAACATCAACACCGACGGGATCTATCCAGGGAAGTACACTTACCAAGACAACATCTCCCGTGAGCAAATGGCACAGGTATGCATGGAGAACTATGATTCTACATTTCCAACTATTTCGAGACCAAACGATATATTGGTCACCGGTTTCAACTTTGGCTGCGGGAGTAGTCGCGAACAGGCCGCTACCGCAATATTAGCTCGCTCGATACAATTGGTTGTAGCGGGGAGCTTCGGCAATATATTTATGAGGAATAGCATCAATAACTCGCTGATGACGGTTGAATTACCGAAGCTGATTGAGCGGTTGAGGGAGAAGTTCCCAAAAACGCTGACCAGGAGGACGGGGTGGTGGTTGCAGTGGGATGCACGCAGGAGTAAGGTTACAGTGCGGGAGGGGCTAGAGGGTGCAGAGCAGTGGAGTTTGAGTGTTGGGGAGTTGCCACCGAATGTGCAGGATGTGTTTGTCAAAGGGGGGTTGGAGAAGTGGGTAAAGGCTAGATTGGAATAGCAGGAGTAGGTGTTTTTGGTTTGTGATATCTAAAAATAATTGATTTCGATGGCGTTGAGAACAATGTTTTGAAGTAAATTTGGGATATTGTGAGTGAGTGCGTGTGTGTGTGCGTTCTTTCGGCAGGTCCTACGGTAAGTTATGTTCCTACACCGTGAGGTGCTGGATACATCATAAACGAAAAGTTCTGGGAGGCATGCGCACTTCACAAAAAGTCACTCGTATACTCCTTCATCCTCGCTGCTCAGGACCTTGCAAAACCTATGACAAACACCCTAACGAGCGATAGCCCAATCCACTGCCATCACCAATCCTATCACCAATTCCCAGCAGCACTTTTAGGCCCTCGAAACCGCATAGCGACTCACAACACCACAGTGCAACACAATCCCAAAGCATGGAGCTAGAATGGGAAGCAGCAGGATAATGACGTGCCCAACCCCCCCTCCCCCACACTGTGAACACGATATATACCTGTCAGAAGCGCAAAATGCATACTACTGCGCTGCTTTTCCTACAATGAATTCCAGCCACGCAGAAGAGGCCGTGGGTGGGCAAGCCACCACCCACCATCCGAAAATCCTCGCAATGGAGCATGATCATGGCATGGAAGCACTCCCGGCCAGGAGCGGGTAGTCGCGCAAACTCACTCGTTTGAGCGTGGCTCGGGAGGACGGTGCCGGACGACGAGCTTGCGGATGAAGGAGAGCGCTTTATTGAAGTTAGATGTGTTAAAACATATAACATCCGCCATTGATTCATATTTGTTTTATCTCTTTCCTTCCCCGTTACCTGTCTCATCATGTATCACTATTATCTTCTACTACATTTCTGTTACTACTGACTACTAGTAGTATGTATCATGTGGAGGAAAAGTTTTCTAGTTAGGTTTCTTAGCATACAGTTCTAGCAGGATAAAGGCTGGATCTTTTTCCCTCTGTTTTGGATGGGCATCCATTGGTCATCACTCATTCTTCAAGTTTGTCTTTGTACTCTTTTCTATCTCGTCTCTAAGAGTCAATCGAATTCACTTTTGTTCCTATCACTCAAATTAAGAGGATGTGCTCGCTGGGGTATATATGTAGAATCGACAATTCGATTTTCGTTACCCGCTGGGATCACGATGCTTTGCCTTTTTTTTTTTTTTTTCCTTTCCATGTTTTTCTCTTTTTCTTTTTCTCTCTAGGCAATTGACGTGGGGTATATCATACTGGGTGGGTTGGCAGGTCTGGTTTTAACAAGGGGCTTTTTACTCAACCCCCATTGAACTCGCGTTAGCGACCGCGATTGCTATTAGATCAAACTTGGGGGTTGCCGGTCCATTTCACTTATCCGGGAGGAGGAAGTTACGCTTTGAGCTCTTTTTTTTATTTTATTTTAAACCCCCCCCCCCACTTCTCCCGTTCGTGAAGTGTAGATACACAGCACGCGGGGATAAACACTCCTCTCACCCCTACCTTGAATTAGTCCACTAGGGTAAGCACGGAAACCAAGTTCGCTGCCATCACTTGTGAGAGGAGGGTATCCTTCTTATTGTAACCGTACTATACGCTGCGTGTGAGACTACGGCACTTGGGTATTGGGTTGGGTTTTGCAGTAAGTTAGGGGTTTGGAGGGTGAAGCGGTTGGTGCAGGACTTGGTTGGTTGGTTGGTTGGTTGGTTGGTTAGCGGGATTGGGTAGGTATTGTATGCGCTGTCTGTATCTTTGACTTGCTACTTCCCGGTCTCATGACTGGAGCCTTTTTTCGGGGAGTCCCCATTGGGTTGGGTTCTGGAGCATTATGAGTGGTCCTTCATGAGGCCTATGATAACTATGATAATTTACTTGGCGATCGCGGGGTATATATACTCGTAGTGAATGATTGTGCAGGCAGAAATTAAGGCGGCAAGTTTACTCGAGGTCTGATATGATATACTCAAGTCCGGTATCCCAAAGAAAAGTCCCCGGATGGCCTATCACACTCCCACTGGTACAGCGTCGATCCGTTGACACAAAATTACCCCTCGCGATCCCCAAAAGGCTGAGGAGAGCGCTAGGAGTAAACTGTCTCCTTCCTTCTAATTCTAGATTTCCCAAAGTTAGCCACGTGTATTATTGCCTACTTCCGACGGCTTTTACAGTCCAGTCCAGTCCAGTCCAGTCCAGTCTGGTCCAGTCCAGTCTAGTCCAATCCAGTCGTCCAACACCACCAGCCCACGGAGAAACCGGGATATCCCACCCGGCAATTGGCTTTTATCAAATCAACGTACGTAGGGGGTTAGAGTCACGCATACCGGTACTCGAGTACTCGAGTACCAGGGTGTGAGGGTAAGTGATCGGAAAATAAGTGGTGTTGTACCAACCACATTTTTTCCGATCACTTTCTGCTCCAGGCTGGTACTGGACATCCTCGACCACTCCACCAATTTCCACGGCTCCCCACCAAACAAAATAGCTCTTCACCCAACCACCCCTCCCTCCCCCACGCCCAACTCCCCCACGCATCCCACACTCCCACTCCCACCTCCACTAACTCCACTCATGCCCTCTCACTCGCAAAACCCACCTCACGTCTCTCCCCTAGGTGCGAAAACCACCCTTACCACAGCCACACCATTCCATATACCCCGGAGCTCTGCAGCACCTTCTCCTCCCCTCCTCGGACTTCCGTATCCAGCGCCTCTGTGCACTACCAATGCCATGCAGTACCGTATCACAGGTTGGACTTCGTCTCATTTCATCCAGTTCTTTTCAGCAGGCAGGTCAGGTCACTCACGCCCCAACACACAAGTACTCGGGTACTTGTACCGACTAATATTAATGATTCCCGCACTCCCACATACAGCCGAGCATATGCATCATAGTCATGCGAGATACGGTACATCACACTCCGAAACTGCTGGCGGGTGGATAGACACGGGAGTGCGGGTTTCCCTATATTCGCTACTGCTGCCGCTGCTCGTATCCTATCTGCTATTCTACGGGACTGGCAGTGGCTTGGCTTGGCTTGGCTTGCGACCCGGTGGGTTTCACAGAAAACCGCGGCCCCCGAGGTCTGTTGACGCCAGCCGACCGACGTCGTGGTCAAGCGTTGCTCGAGGTATACCGTCGGACGGTATTGGAACATCATGGGTTGCCTCGTGAGCAATGTGACGTGTGGTTACGATTATTCTATTGGGGACCGGAGCCCCGACCGACGAACCCAACATAAACTGGTGCAGTATTTTCAGCCGTCCGCTGCCTTTCTTGGCGGTATCCGAGAATAATCCTCGAGCACTTGGGGGCATGAGAGTTGTATGCAGGAGGACTGGATTAGAGCCCAGCGTTTCTCAGCATCACAACAGCTGCTACTAGTAGTGCTGGATTGCAGTCTCATCAAAGGATACGATACTGGTAGGTCACAGTGTTGCTGTCACTATATATCACTCGAGTCATGTGAAATTATGGCTGTTGAAAAGTGCTTCCTTTTAGTGTTTTCTTTATTTACTTAACCTTTAATTGTCCTAGTTCTCTTGGATCGCTTTCTCTTTCTTTTCTCTTCCTTGTCACTAACTGTTGCTTGTTTGGAAGTTTAAGGTTCAGAAAAGTCTGTCTGTTTGGTGTGCAGGTGTGGACATGAATGGGGGCTATATGAAGGTTGTATTTGTTCTTGTATCATTGATTGGAGGTTAGGCAATTGAATATTCCGCTGCTAAATTCTGTGTTTTACTACAATGGCTACCAAAAGAGGGGAAGAGCCAAACAAAATTTTATCTACAGGGGCACGACTGACGTGTCCAAGAAACACAAGAGGTGGAACAGAATAAGGTGGGTTGGAGTATGTGTCCCGCAAGAGTTCTCCCGTTATGCGAAAATCTCGAAATGTCCAGTTTTCTCATCGGACATGATCACTCAGAGTCATTATCATCGAAGGGTTTCTGCGCGTAGTAGAAATGCCTATTTTGCCACACATTAGCCCAGGCATCCCTCTGAGTGTCATAAAAACGTACTGGTACGTGTAAGGGTGAATCTTTCTGCTACGGGATTCCCTCTTGGCCGCAGCAATCAATTCGTTGACCTCCGGAATCTCCATTCCAAGCGTTCTTGTAAGGAGAGCCATTCCAAAGGCTTCAAAGGCAGTCTCAGTGGTAAGCATGAGAAATGCCCCTATCTCCTTTTGCTTTTTATCGGCCGGCCAGATTCCGAGGGGCACTTTCATCTCTTCGTGGCGAACTTTGTCAAAACCGGCGCCTAGAATAAAGTCATCCAGAGAGGCAGCAATTTTGAACTCCTGGCCTTTATGCAAAGTCAGCCTCAGGTAGACACTGGGAGCTAATCATGGCTTAGCCACTCACCAATTTTATCGGCAGCTGCGTTTATGAGTTCATAATACTTGCACAAGCTGCTCTGAGCGGACAAAGATCCATCATCGCTCCGAAGTTCGCATTCATACTCCGCAATATCTAGCCAGCCGCCAGGCTTTAGGGCTCTATTGGTTATATGGTCAGGTTAATCGTAATGGCTCCAGAAAGGCAGAGATACTCACTTGAACGCCTGCTTGATAAGTCTCCCCCAATCCTTGATTCCACCATTTAAATGGCGCATATGAATTAAATCGAATGAGTCTCTTGCAAAAGTCCAATCCGATTCTGCGTCGTCAATCTGAAAGACCACATTGGGAGGAACCCTAAAAATTTGGAATGAGTATGAGATCTTCTGGAGGTTTGGGTGGGCTGCACACCAACTTGGTTGAATTGGGCTAAGATCTGTTCCAATAACCTCTGCAGCAGGGTAGGTTCTATACATAATTATAAGCAGAGGATTTTTATCACTACTGAAATCGGCGCTTACTCCCCGGCATCAATAGCCCAGATTCCCGTGCCGGTTCCAACATCCAAGATCCTCTGAATGTTATCGCTAACAGGAGCTCTGAACAGCTTGCCACCAAGCAGAAGCAGAAAGACGTGATGAATGATATCTAATCTGTTATTGTTTAGCAACGCCTTTTAAGCAGGGATATCAGTTCCGGAACTAACCTCTCCTGTTCAGCTTCGTCGTTCGGAAGAAGGTATTTCCTACTCCAAGTTAGCTCGATGGGATACCAAACTACAAGACCAGGCTCCTTACCCTTCCTTGAAAGCATGGTATCGACGCCCATTTTCGTATCGATACCTGGAATAATATTATATCAGTAAAGAAGAGAGGGGTTTTTCTAGGATAAGTAATTAGGGCTTTTTTTTTTTTGCTTACGCTCGGACAGATTCAGTAAGTGAAGCGGTGGAATATTCACTCCTAGTGATGATCAGAATTATGTATTGAGCAGGCTATGAAGTTAAATACTCTGCAGTCTCGTAATCAGATGTCTCTTTCTGTTTTGGTCTCTAATATCAGTCTCAATGCCTCAATGTGTATTTGTCATCAGTTGGCTTACCCAAGAAGGGTCCACATCAAGGGGCGGTGCTGGGACATTGTGGGACGTATTGGCCATAGCAAGTTTGGTTAAGAAAACAGATAACAGCTCTCTTCAGCAGGAGTGTCCTTTATTTGGTGATGGCTCGGGTGGTGTGTGGTTTGGCAGGTAGTCAGAGGATATGGTCAGGGAGTGGGGTGCACTACTCTGATATACACCAGGGGCTATGTGCGAGGGTAACACCGTATGGTACGATACAGTATCATACGTACAGTATAGTATCCCCTCCCCCCTTCCAATAGCATGCTAGTTCGGTCCTCAAGGGCTCCGCCAGTAGTATCATACCAGCCTAAGAGCTCGGCCCGTGTGAACATGGTCAATTCGGGTCAATCAGATCGGTGGGCTAATTTGCTACTAAATTCGATACCGCGCTAGTTTCAAAAATGAATGAAAATGAAAAAATAGCCCAGCGGAGACCTGAAGTATTCTAGGCGCGGGAGTGTAGCCACGAAGAATCAACACTCTCCATCTCCTCTCCAAGGAAAAAAAAGAATCCCGCCTCTGCCGGCGGGCCCCCGTGGCATCCCAAAATGGCCCCAAGACAACGCTCCGATGGCATACGAGCGCCCAAGTGATCCCAGTTTACTGACGACCAAAGCCTACATCCGGGAATTGTGCGAGTATTAGGCGGGTTAAAAACTTGGACATGCTTCTCCGGAGAAGTGATGATGAATTCGGTCTAAGGAGAGTGTGGACCTTCAATACAATAATGGTACATACTTTATGTTATGCATTTCGCGCCCCCCCGTCCATGCAGGCACTATCCCCAAGGGCTAGGCACATTACTGGTAACTGTTCCCCAAACAGTGAAAAGGCAGAAAAAATTTAACAGCAATGCACAAGCTTGCATTTTGAACCCCCCAATTTTAATCGCTACCAACTGGCTAACCTTAACTTGTCGGGTGTTGCATATTTTGTTTATTCATGCGTTTATGGCGCCTATCGACGACTCCGCGCCTGCGTGGCAAGCTCAACCGACTGCTTTAATCGCTGCCGGGTGTTTGTCTAAGGCAAATGGGGGAAAGTGATTGGAACCAGTTTGCAGAGCTCAGCACACCATACAGCTTTGACTTGAGGTATCAACTGCCGACTGTCATTGCGCCCCTACCCCGGTGGCCGGCAAACAATTCATTCACGCTTCGGAAAGGCCCACAACTGGTTCGTTAGAACATTTCATCCCCCCCCAGTGCGGAGGAACAGACAGTACCAGGCCGGGGATCGCCGATCTATGCAGATTGCTCAAAACATGTTGTCTCGGAAGAGCGCTCGATAGCTTCTCGTCCATTGAGTTCTTTCCCGTCGGAAGTGACTAGAATGCAAATGGGCTTCCCTTACTAAATGTCGCTTGTACAGTATGCAGGCACTGGAGGGACATGGTTGTTTCAAGCCTCTTTATCTTGTTTCGGCGCCGTGCGGCAATCGACCACCAAACCAGCTATCACAATGCCAACTTCTGGGCTCGGGGCTTATCGATGCCGTCCGAGTTACGCAACAGAAAGAGTTCCTACAAAAACCATTCTGCTACCCCAGTCTTCTAATTTAGAGTACCATAACTTGTAGGGAGTGCTGGATTTAGGCACTTGAATACATTACATATGTACGACCCCCCTCCCCCTAGTTGCACCTTAATATGCCTGAAGAGTCTAATAGTTCGTGTAACCCACAAGAAACAAATGCAGAAAGAAACCATCTGGGTTGTGTGATGGGGGCCAATACTCACCACTCAGATTTCTCCTCGGGGAAAAAACTCGCCAAACAGCAAAGATACAAATCGTGAGTCTCTGGGGAGGAATTGAGTTTCTATCCTAGGGACTTTGGCACCATAATTTCGGTTGAACACCTCAAATTTCATTTGATGGCATCACATAAAATCACTCGTGCCGATCCAACAGGGCATGGTAACCACCTCAACAGAAGTCAAGCTCCAGGACTAATGCAACGAATTCTGATGCTGACCAACTTTGCAGTAATATTCCACCACTATGCTCCCTCGGGGCTACGCCCAGGTATAATGTGATAAGGCAGTATAAACGCAATTTAGATATCGACGGCAGCCTCACCGCAATATCATATGACTAGAGTACCTGTATCTGATCCAAGGCACGGATCGATATTCACAACCTAACGCCATGGCCACTAAACCACGGTATACTTAGGACCGTACCGGCACTGTTCGTGCATAACAAATTTCAGTCATGCCCAATTCAAAGTACAAAAAACGTGGTTTGCGGAAGCCCCTAGATTCAACGCATCTGCCATTTTTCTGTCTTACCCTTGGGAGGGGTCGCATATCGATCCCACAATTCTAAACACTACAGTATGCATCTGAGAGTTGGATCTTTATCCAGACTGTACCTATCAAGTCCATTATCTCCTATGTGAGATCGTCACAATTGAGTGATTTGTATAGCTCTTGGATTGCACCCACACCATTGGCAGACCTGAGAATCTTCTGTTATGGAATCACTTGTGTAGGAGAGCTTGATAACCGGGCCCAAGAGCCTGGAATTCATATGGCAGTTGATACAGAGAGGTACTTGTGATATTTCAAAAATCTCCGATTTCAGAAGCTCACACAGATCCCCAAGTTGCAACTATTTTTCTCGAATCTCGACACCCCGTCGCAATTGCTATGTGTTTCACTGAGCGGAAAATGACGGCAATTGAATAACTTCTGGTCGAGTTGTAAACCTACAAAGAATACCATTTTTGGTGCGAAATGCGCAACCGATAGTCAGATATGTCACCGAACTCTACCCACCCTAGCTAGCGCACCGACGAGTCACCTGCTCCCAGACTGATCTAAGGTTGATCAAACCTGGCCCAGGCCCCAATATTGCCAGCGGTTGTCACTCAGACCCAATTATCTACTTGGGATGTCGACAGCACACATCCTCCCTACCCACCCAACTTACTCTTGGTGGGAACGGCAATTGCAGTGACAATTCATGCGTTATGTCTGACCATACAGATATCACTGACACAGTCTTCAATGACGGAATATTTTATTCCGAAACCGTGACTGTTATTCCCTGAATTATACCTGGGTGCATTAGGGGGTTGAAGATACGTCGAGATTTTCCCCCAAGATGGTCATGCATGTCAGCACAAATACGAGTACTCGTGATGTCGAAGTGTTTTTCGAAAAGACTGCTGTTGCGTACCGCCGAAAGCTGGCCCTTTTGCTAGGATCTGGGTGATATGCAATAGCAGTTCTTTTTAAAAACGCTTAGACACTACGAGTAAAGTGGCACCTCAAGTGGGGTACCCCAGAATGTGGAAGTTCCGGTGCCGTTGCCCAACGTCTTGCTCGCAACCCCTCTCCCGAGGGTTCGGGAAGCTTTGGTTCAGAACATGTCTCACAACGCACCATTGGCCGAATGACCACCACTCCTCGGTCCCGGGCGCTTGGTGGCAGACCCCGCTTGAGCGGGAATCGTTGCTCAAACCAAACCGAGATACAGCGCGGCATAAGTTCCATTCCAGACCTGCACGGGTAGGAAGCCCCACTCACGGCTCTACTTGACGCCCGGGCTATTCCGCTCCGGAAACATCCCCCGCCAAACAAATACCAATGACAGACGCCATTGATATCAACGTTGGCCTGCGGCATGCATACGGCGGTTTTAGTTTGTGAGCCGCTGTATCACAAAGTCCATCACTTATGCATCTGGTGTGCAGGTTGGACTTCTCTCCCTTACTTGTAAATCCCTGCGTTTGTTTTCCCCAGGCTGTAAAGGTCGCCGTTTAGACGCGTATGGATGAACTCGGAATTTTCTCGAGATCAGGTTAGACCATCCGTGTGGCGATCTGAGAGCAATACGACTATATTAAGTTACTGTTTGCGGTCTGCGGGAACGGAGTTGAGATGGCCCGGCCCATATTAAGAAGTTAGACTGGCCTGCTAAAGGACTAATAATAATCGCCCACCAATAGTAGTTGAAAAAAAAGGGGGGGGGGGGTTCGTGGGTCTTAACTCCCAGAAGTTCTGATATGCCATGCAGGTACGATATTGCTCATGTTTTTGTGCGGCGCTCTAGGCCAGACACGACAAGAGTTGGCCGAAACCGGTATTTATTACAAGACCGACTAATATATTTAATGTTTTGAGCTAGTATCAGACTCGGACCGGGCCAGCGCCCATCTGCAGCATACCAAATACGACAGTCGCAGTCTTTGTGCCGTCTTATCCGGCCTCGTCCCCGCTCAACAACTGACTTGGGAGTATAAATCCGAAATAGTACGAGTGATCTATTATGATCTCAGCACTTTCTCTTGGTGGGCCAATTCCTCCTTGGGACGAGGAGCAAAGTAAATTTAACTTGGCAACACTCTCAGGTGCCCACGAGAAAATGTGGCAGGCTAAAAGCCAGTTGTTCCCAAGTAGTTATGCATCGTAAAGTCCATCAATATTCTGTCATGATTCCACCCTCCATGTTTTAACGACATCGAACATACTGCACCGTGAATACCTTACAATAGACAACGCAAAATGTTTGAACCCTGCCATGTAAGTAAACGGACAGGGTAGGACAAATTAGTGCGGGACCTTCCGCCTCCGATAGCATGTTTGTTGTACGAAAATCAATGACGAAAAGCCACTCAGACTCGAACGATACCATTCAACTGACAAAAAATGCTCAAGTTCGCTCTCAAAAATCGGGGGCTAGGTACTAGTCATACAAAACCCTCCTTACTCCCCCCCCCCCCACACCCCTACTACAAACAACGCCCCCCGTAATCTGTTGATTCCCAAAAAGGATTAATTTCGATACTAGAAATCATAGCCCAGGAACGGTGGGCACCAATTCGAGGAGGGAATCTTCAGGGAAGAAAAACAGAAGGTAAACTTGCTAGAACCACCATAGCGTTGAAAGAAATCGAATTCAATGTTGTCAAGACACCTAGAGAGGAGGGGGATTCTAATTGTTACACTCAAGACAAGAAGCTTTGGGGCCATTGCCGGTTCCTCTCTCCCTTACATATTGGCACGTGTGGTGATAAACTTTGTCTTGGTAGTCTGAGAGAGCGGGGACCCCGCACTGTGGCCCTAGGCACAATCACACTACCGGTATTCTAACACCCGGATATCAGGCAATTGCACTATGGCAGATCAGGGCTGCACAGAACTAACTTTATCAGCCAGTTCCAACCTCATTTCTGCATAGCTCCTCGGAAACTATGCTCTCACACGGGGGCCGAACCTCACTCGGTGAAAGGTAACCCGAACTAGGACTTGTGGGTATAAATTACTGTGGAAAGTGTACCGGGACTATCTAGAAACTGACCTTAAGGATCTTTCAGGAGATATGACTTTTTCTATTTCCCCATTGATCGTGGAAAATGAGCGGATAAATTGCACAAAGGAGCCCGGATGGCCGGTTTGGTTAGCTAGGGGCAGTTTACACCCTCGCACCTGGATAATTTAAGATCCACCTACTCAATTCTCCCTTTGATGCAAAAGTTAAGTTCACATTAAACCCTCCAGGTAGAAATAACGCCCTCAAGAGGAGCTGAATGGAGATTCCCCCGCCTATGTTAACCACCACGACGGCAGGTCATTGCTTGTTGAGCAGGGTGTCTTTCAAGGACGTTATTATATAAGTCCCGGGTAATGTACTGTACTGTACTGCACATTACTAGGGGGATATGGTCAACGCCCTTCCAACACCAAGAGATCTAGGTGTCCTTGCTCGGAAGGGGACTCGGGAAGAAATCTCTCCACTCCCCCTATCAGCTAGAGGCACGCAGCTCCGGTAGTTGGAGCTCACGAAATTAACGATATTCTAGTTCCGTTACACAGGATCATTCATCCTCCGATATATCCTCGAACTTGAGAATACATTTTTACACACGTTTAAAGCTGCCAACATCTCAATCAAATATTGTACCTGAATCTGTTCTCGGGCACTCCTTCTGAACTCACCGCTCATCACCTGTGCCGTATATTCTGGCAAAACCAAAATAAATCAAAGAGGGCCCGACCCTCGCCTCTCCCACTACGCTTGAAAGTTGAAAGTGTTTTTCGGGTATCATATGATACAAGAAGTTGAGGTAACTATTAGAGTAGTTTTATCCCCACACTTCAAAGGGGCTTCCAACCCCTTTCTCTTCTCTTGTGGTGGGTTGATTGGTGCCCCCTCCTGATTTTTTCACCCCCTCAGTCTTCTGCTCTCCCCTTGGAGTAGGTAAAAAAAAAAAAAAAAAAAAAACTGGCAAAAATGAAAGGATCAAAACTATCAAGTCGTCATTTTGCACAAAGGTTTACACTTCACAAGGAGACACCCTGAGGAATTGCGGTTATTGCCGGTAACGAGATTTCTAGGGTGCCCCGGTGGCCAGGGTCGTATTGAATGATGATGACAGGTGCATCGAGCGGTAAGGTAAATGCGTAGTTACCGAGATCGTACTCGATCTCACTGTATTCATCGTTATTGCATGGTAGATCAAAATCTGGCTTGTCTCAGGTGCCGGGTTTTGTCTGGTTGGTTATCGAACGAAGGCGGGTTTATATCGATATGTTGGTGCTTCGGATTGGGGGGTTGAGAGGTGCCGAGTGGGGAGTAATTGAGAATTCATGATTCTTGATACTGTACAATACCATATCCAGACACTACCCATCACCAGCTACGCAATGGAGAAAAGGACATTGGGAAAAAAGTAGTAAAAGTAGCGTAACATAAGACTCGCTTTTGAATTACACGCATGAAGTCATGAACAAACAATAATATATACAAAGGTCTCATACGAAAAAAGGAAAGAAGAAAAAAAAGTAGTCAATGGGCTAAACGGAAACCTTTTTCCCAACTCCCCTCTTCCTCCCCTCTCTCCTCCTTCTCTTCCAATCCCTATTCCACTCCCCTCGGTTCTTGTAGAACGTCTCCTTCCATCTCTCCACAAGCTCCACACTCTCCCGCTCCCCCTCCCCATCAACCGCATCAAGAGTCCTTGAATTCGGAATCCTTCCCCAAATACTCAACGCCGCCAAAAACTTACTGTCCTCGTGAGCGCCCAACAATGGAGCCTCCACATTCATTGACCCTCTCCTCTCTGTCTCTCCACTCCCCATAGAAATAGATCCGATAACCCTCGGGGTCGACGGGACAAACAGCCTTCCCCCGCCGCCAGAAAGATCTGGAACCTCATCTTCATCGGGAGGGAAGAACTTCCTGTGCCCAATCGCGGTATCCGGTGTCGGCGCCGCGGAGCGGTACCGATTAGGCGGCGTGGAAACCATGTGAGCGGGAGGCTGCTCATCGCCGCTGAGCATGTCCTCGTCTTCATCCTCGTTCACATCACCGCTACCGCCGAGGTTAAAACCGAAGCGGAAGGAGGTGTTTGTCGGAGAGATAGTAGAGGAGTAGGGTGTTGCGATTGTTGGCTTGTAGAGGGCTTCCAAGGGGTGGACTGCGCGCGGAATCGTGATCTGTAGGGCCGGGGTGGGCACCTTGGAGCGCTTGGTGGCGGTGCTGGGAGTGGCTGAAGGGGGTGTATTGGGGGTTATGGGGGAGGTTTCTGACTCTGGCTCTGAGTCCGTTGTTGAAGGGGCGGATGTGGAAGATGAAGGAGAGTGGGAGCGGTAGGTCGTTGTTGACGGGGGGAGAGAGGTGGTGGTTATGACGGTGGGTGGGGCTAGTGGGGTGTGTTTGATTACTGGAGGGGCGGAGGAGATAGGGGCTGGTTCGATGACGATGCCAGAGGAGTTGAGCCAGCCGAGGGATTCGTCAAAAGCCGCAGTGGTTGCAGAAATGTCCTTGCCGAGCGAGGTTCCCTTAAGAAATTGTGGGAATTTGGTGTTGTGCGTGAATTCTTTGATGGTGCCGCCTGTCTTTTTCCTCTTGGACTTCCCGGTGGAAACAGTGGTCGAGGCAGAGACGATAGGGGTGGAAGTAGCAGCAGAAGACCTAAAAAGGCAATCCCGCTTGCTATCTCCTTTCATGGGTGTAGCGATTGTGGGCGGCCTACTCCACCCTCGCTGAACCCTCCTATCCCTCAGCTCAATACCATCAAATACACCCTTCTCCTTGTTTTTCTTAGCCTTCTTCTTCCCATCACCATCATCCTCCTCCTTAGCACGCTTTCTCTTCTCCTTCTTCCCCTCAACCCCCCCACCAGGAGCACCCCCAGGAACGAAAGCATCAGGTCGGGCGTCCTCAACCCTAACTTTGACCCCCCGAAACAAACTCCCATTCAACTTCTTCTTGATTCCGTCCGCAACGTCCCGCTCACAATTCAAGTACCCATAACTCTTCTCTGGGAAGGAAGGGATTATATGAAAAGACATGGACGCGATAACCGCTTTGTCGGCGAGGACTTTCGGTGGGAGGAGGGAGTGCGTGGTCTCCGGGGTTAAGGGTGTGATGTGGAGGCGGACAATGCCCATGTTCTTTCTTTCTTTCGATCGATGTATCTCCCGGTCGACTGTGTTTTTCTTTCTTCCCCAGCGCGCGCTCTGCGCTTGTGTGTTCACCGTCGGAAGGAAGAGGAAGGTAGTTAGATGGAAGGGTGTTAACAAGAGGTATGTGCGACACCGAAGTATGTACTGCGGGTAAGTGAAGTAGATAGTTTGTTCTTCCTTTCTTTCTTTCTCGCTAGAGAGTAGGGGATGCGGTGTGAAAGACGCTTTGATAGAAGGTGCGTGCCGGCGGAATTTATATGATGGCCGAGAAGAAGATGGAAGGTAGCAGCGGTGTGGTGCCAGCGACTTTGTTTTCTCTCTCGGGATGTGGTTGGTTGGTCGGTGGTAGATGGTATCATAGAGTGCGTACCAGGTCAGAGGCGCCTGCCAAGAGGTTAGCGTTACCGGTTTGTGAGGCCCTTGTTTTGGTAACGGTAAATTTAGGTTACGCGGGTGCACCAGCCCCGGAGCAACCAAAACAAGCGAGAGTGAGTTCTGTGCTAGGTGTTAATCCACACTCCTTCCCGCCAGGAAACAAATCAACCATAATCCCACCATACAAACTCTTTTCCTGAGCTCTCCTGGAGAGATAGCTTGGTCTGTGCCTTCCCCGAGATCCGCCGGTCCACCACACCGCAGCACGGAAAGGCGGCTGAGACACCCTACCTACTCTTCTGCTAGATGAAGGCGAGGGAAGGTGCACAATGCGGGCGAGCAAGCTTGGCTCAGTTACCCCCCTCCGGCGTACGGCGCAAATAGACGAAACAGCACTTCTCCACTCTACTCTGCAGGCACCAGTACTTGTATTGTACTATGCCGCTATGATTCTTTGGCCACTCTTGCAACTCTGTCGGGGAATTGCTTCTTGAATGGATACTGTGGAAAAGTACGTAGGATGGTGACGGATATTATGATATTGACGATGATGGAGGAGGGTGCTAGCAGACAGTTGA
Organism: Tuber brumale; assembly: GCA_014065205.1. Lineage (NCBI taxonomy): Eukaryota > Fungi > Ascomycota > Pezizomycetes > Pezizales > Tuberaceae > Tuber > Tuber brumale. The sequence goes on along the minus strand of JACCEG010000414.1, from coordinate 111,204 downwards.
TTCCTTGGGATCCCTGGAAGGGTGCATTTGCACTGCGTGCCACAATATATCAAATCCGCAGGGTGGGGGTATGCATCTATTCTACACCATTATACCTAAGCACATCTTTCATGCCGCAACTCACTTCCGCTAGATCTCTTGAGAGGCGCGTTGATGGGAAGTTCTACGACTTTTGAAACAACTTGCCAGACGAAATAGATTGCATTTTTGACAGTATTTGGAAGCCCCCAATTTTGGCTACGGAATGCCGCTAGGTGCCCGGGGGAACGGGGGGATATACCCCGCTAGAGATGAAATTACCATACAAGTGATACGACATGAGAAGTGTTTGCCACTCTATTGTGGGAAGCCTGTAAACCTCAAGCTAACCGAAAAGCTTTCCGCTGACCTTTTTAGAAATCTCTTCAAAGGCGAGAGCATGCACTCCCGCAGGATCAGATACTACTGTGGGCTTCCCCCGGTCAGCATCCTGGCAGATAGAGGCGTGTAAGGGAATATCCCCAAGCAGTTCTATGCCATGTTTCTTGCACTCTCTCTCAACACCATCCGCTCCGAAAATGTGAGTAGCGTGCTGGCAGTTGGGACATGTGAATACGCTCATGTTCTGCACCATTCCTAATAGCTAGATGAGGAAAGTTGGGGGAGGTAAGATTTTGAATCAAGAATCGGATGGAGGGTTCTTTCAGCAAAGAACTCACCGGAACGTCAACCTTCTTGAGCATGTTGATTCCCTTGACTACATCGACAAGAGCTATATCCTGAGGCGTGGAAACAATCAAAGCTCCTGTTTTCCAGAATTAGTATCCTCCATGCATCCATTCCACTTTGCGAACTTTAGCGACACCCCCTTATTCTTCAAAAGAGTCCTTGGTGAGCATCGTCCCTCACGGGGAAGAGAGTTTTTGAGTTTTCATACGGGCAGTGGCACGCAATTCCCTTGAAGCAGAAGGGGAATAAGATCCGTACATACCGTCCACTACGACCTGCTGAGTGATGCTAAGTTGGACATCGCCGGTTCCTGGTGGGAGGTCAAGAACCAAAACATCGAGCTCACCCCACTCGACCTCATTGAGCATCTGATTCATTGCCTTCATGACCATCAGGCCCCTCCAGACCACTGGAGCCTCCTCACCAGCCAGGTAGCCCATGGACATGGATTTAACGCCATAGTTGCTCAGCGGAATCAATTGGTTATCTATAAAATCAATAAAAACGCTTCTCCGCCCTTGTGGCGGGAGGGCCAGGGGGAGTGGCGAGAGGAATACGTACGCGAGGTAAGGCTAGGTTCGCCCGATAGGTTCAATAATTTGGGTATGGAAGGGCCGAATATGTCCGCGTCTAGTATTCCTGTGCGTTTGCCTTGCCTCGCCAGCGCTAATGCCAGATTGACTTGATGGAGGGAGGGGAAAGTAAGCATGCACGTCACCCGTCCTATGCGAGGAGTGGTCGGGGGGGGCCGTACCTGCAATGGTAGATTTTCCGACACCGCCTTTGGCGGAGGAAACGGCTACGATCTTGGAAACGTCTTTTATGGGCCTCTTCGTTGGGAGACCTCGAAGAATTCGTGGGATTTGGGGTGGTGATCCTGACCGGGGAAGGCCCTAGAGGTGAGCACAGTAGATGAGCAATCAGATTGTGCACCTCTAGTACATGGTGAAGAATATCAGCAGTGAGTGATACTAATGGGTTTTCGTGGGTCAGTGATCGAGACGTGGTGAAGAGGCGTTTTAAAGACATTTTTGGTGATGGTTGAAGGGAGGGGTGTTGGAGCATGCGGAAGTTTAAGGGTCCAAGAGCCGCACCCGAACAATAATGCGACTCCCGGCCGGTTACCGGGTTCAACGGTTTTACGCCCTTGGCGAGTTCGGGGTCGAGAAGTGGGAAGCTCTGCATAGACTACTCGAGTACAGTAGGATACGAGGACAAAAAGATTTGTCAGATGCCCTTCTTACATCAAAAGTAGACATTTCCAAATGGACAATTCCCAACACTGTTATTATGAAAACACTTCAAATCATTTCACCAGCTAGGGAATAACAACCTATTCCCATTTCTACAAGTAGAAGTGTAAGGAATCAAAGCTGTCTTCATTGTTCATGATTGCATCAACCATTGTAAAAGTGATTTAAATTTTTGTATGGGACTCCATACAAAAAAGTATATGGCAACCAATACCAGATACTTAAACAACCTTTTCTCCATCACTTTACAATATTTAAGGATTCTGTAATATTCTCCATACCGGTATAAGCAAGTTTTTTTTTTTTAGAATCTACACATAGGCTTTGATTGCTGGGATAAGAAAAACACAATTGAAGTGTGGCAACCAGAAAAATTAATTTTGAGTAAATCAAGTTTTAGTTTTCCTCCAACTTCAACATACTATAATAATATTAATATTATTATGAAAAAAAATATTTAAAAATATTTTAAATACATAGCAAATAGCAGAATGAAATAATGAATATTTTGATATAAAAATTAAACTTTAACTATAAACCTACTTGATGTTTTTGCACTTTTTATACTTGGACCCTGGTAGTTGATCATACCTTTATAGTTAACTTACAGTAGCATGAGTATTAGATTCCTCTTATAGACATTCCTGATCATTGATATTTGAAATCAATTCAGAATTCATTATTATCTTTTATTTTATAAACTGTTCCCTATTAGTACTTCTTACAGCTCAAAGGAAGTTTTACTAATTTTTAGCATAATATATACTTAGTTTAGAGTCTTAACTTTAAAGAGGAAGAATGATTTGTCAATTATTAAAACTTAACTTGAACTGATATTTTAGTATAGCAATATCCTATAACTTAATCAAAAATATTGTACTATATCTAAAAAGTATTATTATATCTTATAACAATACATTATTTTTACTACCTTGCAACTTTCATGATTTGCAGTTTACATTTTTAGTCCTCAGGCTATTTTATTATAGTATCTATATAATTAACTTTTGTAGAAAAAATACAACAACTTTAATTCACACTACTACAAGAAGTAGTTCTCCAATTGAGACTGTATTTGGTACTACAAGTACTCGAAAAGTACAAGATAATTTAGTCCAAAAAAAAAGTATTTTGGAATTTTGGAATTTTTTTTAATTTAAAAGATACAATTCATTATATAAAAGGCTTATTGTTAGGCGGACGCTGATCTCTGAGATAACTAATGGACATAGGCCAAAATCTTAGTTCAGAGAATCTGTTGAGGAAGGCTCGTCTCGATAAAAATAGGTAAAGTAAAGATTTATGAGGTGAACAATTTTATATTAATAAGATCTCTTCTCCATTGCTTGATAATGTCTGTAAAGCTTAGAAGGCACTTCAATATTTATATCCCATGTCTAAGTATTCGCAGACTACTTCTAACTACTATATCTCTGAAGTACTACTCTGATTTTAATATGCAAACGTCTAGAATCTTATAAGTGCAAACACTATTTGACCCTGAAACTTATCACATCCTTTCACAGTTTTGGAATAGTATTCCTGTATTGAGATGACTGTGCTATTTGTTGTACCAAACAGCCGCCTTCAACTTAGTTGTCTATATAGACTATTATATTACTCCAGTCTTGTTGACTATTGTTTCAGTAGTCTGTTCGGTCATGAAGTGATCAGGTTCATGCTGGGCCACCTAGTGCCAATCGCAAGTCCGAGCCCAACATGTCAATGTCTTAAGAGTCTTCGACTTATCTAGGTCCGCCTTTCTGAGCATGCTTCCCCTTGGTCTGTCAGCCTCCATGGAGGGGTCTTATTGCTAGGACCAATCAACCTGTTAGGCGGACGCCAATCTCTAGTATAACTGAGGGACGTATGCCAAAATCTTTGTTCAGAGAATCTGTCGAGGAAGGCTCGTCTCAATAAGGTAAAGGTAAAGTAAAGATTTATGAGGTAAACAATTTAATATTGATAAGATCTCTTCTCTGTTGCTTGATGATGTCTGTAAAGCTCAGGAGGTACTTCAATATTTATATCCCGGGTCTGAGTGTTCGCAGACTACTTCTAACTACTATGCCCCCGAAGTACCACTCTGGTTGTAATACGCAAACGTCCAGAATCTTTTAAGTGCGAATACCATTTGACCTTGAAATTTATCACACCCTTTCGCGGACTCGGAATAGTATTCCTTTGTTGAGATGACTGCGCTATTTGTTATGCCAAACAGTCGCCTCCAACTTAGATGTCCACATAGACTTTTATATGACTTTTAGTCTTGTTGACTATCGTCCAGTCGTCTCCTCGGTCATGAAGTGATCAGGTTCATGCCGGGCCACCTAGTGCCAATCGCAAGTCCGAGCCCGACGTGTCAACATGATAATCGCATTTGACATTAGAACCTTTTCGGGTACTTCTGAAATATCGTACCATTGTTCTTTTTCTTTAGCCGATGCCTGTAGGTAGCTGATGCTAGGTTCCTGTTCTTTGACGATCAAGGATCTTGTCGCTATATCGGTGCTTCCGAATCCCGCGGTTCCTCGCTCCGTTTCTTCCAAGTCGTCAACTTCCATCATGTCCGAGGTGTTGACCTTTTCTACCACTAACTGGGCTATGCGATCGCCCATTTTTATTTGGCAATCCACATCTTTATGGTTGAAAAGTACGACTTTGAGTTCGCCGGTGTAATCAGCATCGATTACTCCTGCGCCGGTTGAGATTCCGCTTCGGACGGCTAATCCGCTCCTTGGGGCAACTCTTCCGTAAGTTCCTTCGGGTAGCCCCGCAGCTATACCCGTCCTGATCAATGCTTGTCTATATTTCGGGACAATGTCATCCTCTATGGCGTATAGGTCATGTCCTGCCGCCATCCTTGAGCCCTTTATTGGCAAGTATGCCTTTTTGCTCAATCTTTTGATCCTAATCACGGGTTCCTTTCTGCCTCTTCGAGGTTCCAAATCGAAATCTTTATCTCCATCCCAGTCTTCTCCTTCGTCGCCTATCCTCGTTACCAGTGATACCAAGAAATTTTCTTCTTTCAAAGTTTTTTGTTTGCGATGCGTAGCTCTCTCCTCTGGACGGTACTCCGGCTGTCTGCTTAATACGTCAGGCTTTCCGCCCTTTGTGCCTGGTGGATATACAATACGGAAATTGTATTCTACCAACTTCTGAGCCCATCGAATTTGACGGCCACTCCAGACTTTCGAGGTTAGGAAGTATTGAAGGTTTTGATGGTCAGTAAAGACTGTAATCAGTTTTTCCGTCCCGATCAAGTAGTATCTCCATTCTTTAAACGCTTCGAGGATTGCGAGAAGTTCTTTATCATGAATCTTATAATTGCGTTCCACGGAATTTAACTTTCTGGAATGGAAAGCTACTGGATGTAATTTTTTCTCAAAATATTGAGAAAGGACGCAACTAAGGGCGAAATCGCTCGCGTCGGTTTCTACCACCGTTTCTCTTTCTGGGAAAAAGTGATGTAGTATGGGGGCTGTTGTAAACCTGTTTTTTAGCTCCTCAAAAGCCATCTCCTGCTCAACTCCCTATTTCAAATTCTTCGGATTTCCTTGTAATGTCTTGGTTATGAATTTGCAAATAGCCGAGAGGTTTTTGATAACTTGTCGGTAGAAGTTAGCGAATCCAATGAAGACTTGTACTTCTCTAACCGACTTATGTGCTTTCCAAACTATTATGGATTCCACCTTGCGGGTGCTCATAGACACCCCATCGACTGCTACTATATAACCGAGGAATTCTACCTCAGTGGCATGGAAAGTCGATTTCTTTAGCGATACAGCTAATTGAAAGTCCGACAGACTTTGTAAAACTCTTTTGATAGCTTCGATGTGTTCTTTTTCATTCTTTGAATAGATGAGTATATCATCAAGATAACACACAACTCCAACATCCAGGTATTCTTTTAGTACCTGGTTCAACATATCTTGAAAAGTTGCCGGAGCGTTAACCAATCCAAAAGGCATAACCTTATATTCGTAATGTCCGTATCTTGTACGCAATGCTGTCTTCCATTCATCGCCTTCTTTTATCCTAATCAAGTGGTAACCGTCCTTAAGGTCTAGCTTGTTGAAGATCTTTGCGCCGGCTACTCTATCGCTGAGTTCGGACATAAGTGGAAGAGGATGTTTGTTGAGGATAGTAATCTTATTTAGATTTCGGTAGTCCACAACTACGCGTAGTCTGCCATCTGGCTTAGGTACGAATAATATGGGTGCCCCTGCTGGTGATTGGCTCTGAGTGATTTTTCCTTGCTTGATTATTGTTTCCAAGTATTCTCGTAAAGCTTTAAACTGTTTTTCGGATAGCGGATATATTGGCCCCGAGGGGGGAGTTGATCCCGGAATCAGTTTGATTTCATGATCGAATGTTCATCTTGGAGCTAGTTTTTCTGCCCTCTGGGCTTCAAACAAATATTTGTAATTCCAGTATTCTCTCGGTAATGATTCGAGTTCCACTGTATTCTCGATGGCTCCGATTCTTCCGATGTGGCAGGCATTAGGATCCCTAGCGACGGATTCATCATATTCGAACATATCCGCTATTCCTTCATCTTCCTCCACACAGTTTTCGCAACATTTTGCGGAGAAGGTCCAATTTTCTGCATCTTCTATGTGAGACACTGGGTGCTCACGATACCACCAACCAAATGGAATTATCATTCCATAGTGACCTGCCTTAGCCACTTCACACGACACTTCAGAGATGTGTCGGTTTTTTCCTATTTCCAATTTGTAAGGGAGAGTATAACACTGCCCTCCTGAGGCAGCTGACGATCCGTCAAAGCCTAAGATATCAACTGCATTATTGCGTTCCACTGTAGGAACGCCAAGGTCTTCAACTAGGTCCTTATTTGTGAGGAATACGTTGGATCCCGAGTCTAGTAGGACTTTAACTTTGTATCGCTTATCGTGTATGCGGAGGTAAGCGATCCCCTGCGGGCAGTTGTATCGTTTCGGTTTTGGAGCTTCTAACTCCACGCGTTTAGCGCGGGTAAGAATTTCTAGGTTCTTTCGTTTAGGCATCGTTGGTGTTGGGTGTAGGTAACAAGAGGTTTGTTACTACACCCACATAGTTTCGACCATTGAGGTCTCCTCAGACAAACTAGTAACTCTTTAGCTCTAACAATCTGGGTCTACATACTAAGCAGTATTTCACCGATACGCAATTGCGCACGACCAGTTTTCAGGCAGGATGCCTTCTCCCGACACGCCAGACCTAGGCTCATTATCTCTTTTCCGCTTTTGTGGTGGGGCTCCACCTCCTTTGACATAAGGTTTAGTATCCCTTTGTTGCTTCAGTTTAGAGTCCCTTCGGTTTTCTCTTTTGACCTCTTGAACTACTTTAGGCTTGAACGGTTTGTCTCACCCAATTTTTTCTCTGGCCAGGAGTCCTTCTTCTGACCGGCCACAAAGCCTTAGTGCCTCCTCCCATTCCTGATCCGTCGTATACCGCAGAGCCGACAATCTGCGTACAATTTGTTTTGGAAGTTTGTCTTCGACTTCCTGCCTCCAAGACTCTCCAGTCCTACGTGCACGAATATTGTGGTTATGCATGATCGTTAGGTAACGTTCAATGTTACTATTGTACTCGACTAGCTTCATTGCTCATGGTGCTAGTCGTTCGGCTTCCACCGGAGTGAATCCCTTGATCATATAGTGTTCAAAACGAGTCTACATTGCTAGTTCCGGTTGTTGAGTTTCCCCTTGCAGTCTGTCTATAGCCTTCCGGTACCAAATGGTATAAGGAAGTACTATGTCTCCTCTCGTATGGCTAAGCGGATATATAACTCGTTCCCGGGCATCGTCCCAAATTTGTGGATTTCGCTCACAATAGTCAGTGCATTGAAGAATCCACACATATATATCTTGTGCCGGTTTATCTTCAAAGAATGGGGGTGGCTCTGATGGTGGCTTAATATTTAGCGCCATCGCATTAGCAAGCGTTTTTGCCTTACCAGACTGTTCTGGTGTTTGTCCTTGCCTGCGCCGGCTGGGACTTCCTCTCATTCTTTTTCTTTCATCCTCATCGTCATCATCGTCACTGGGATCTCCAGGGTCACCTCCCTGGGCACCTGAGGGGGATGCATCAGCGTCTTCTTTGCGTTTTCCCTTTTCCCTGTGTATAGGGGGAGCGTAGTACTCTCTGTCATCGGATTCCTAGACGGTGGGTAAGAGTACAGGTCTTGCAGCTTCGGGACTTGGTGCAGTGGCTAACATCTTATTTATTGCCACCATTAATACTTTTAGGGTATTATTCGTCTCATTATTCTGCTGCTGTTGCTGGTCTTGTTACCTGCGAATCTCCGCTTGGCGAGTAGTCTGATCTAGGCACATTTGTCCTAGGGTTCGATTGACTTCTCTTTCCTGCGTGGTGCATTGATTTCGGAATTCTAGGAATTCCGTCCTTAGGTTGATGACCATTTTTTCCAACGTTTGATCTCGGGCTAATGCCGCCTGACTTTCCTCCCTGAGCGTTCTATGTAACCTCGTAGTTACTTCTTCATGTTCCTGTTGATGCCGATCTAGAGCGTCTATTTTCTTTGCCACTTCCCGTAGCATTTCTTCTTGAATCCCTTTAATTTCGCTTTCCACGCCTCCCAGCTGCATCAGCAAGATTGTAATATTGTTATCGTGGACATCTTGTCCCTCCGCAATTTGCTGTTGAACCTTAATTAATTTTAAGGTATTATCTTGGGTGGCTCCCTTCAAATGTTTGAAGGCGATATTGGCTTGGTCAAGCGAGGTATCTATATCCTACCTTATTCGACCCAACGTTAAGCCAAGGCGGGTAGCCAACCTTGCTAAATTTACAGTGTGGTCTCCTCCTGATTTAGGCGTAGAGGCCCTTGATATCCGATGTGTACTTGCGACACTGGAGGATCGGTGAGAGGGTATATTTCCTCTCTGAAATGTGGGTTCATGAGGTGTTGACGGGGAGGGACTCCATACAGCCGAATCATTGGTTTTATCTGTCGTGTCTGGACGGGTGTCCATGGGTTCTCCTACCGTTATTCTCTTTCTCGGGTCTCGAGGTATCTCAGCCATTGTGATGCTTTTCAGGTAGGCTAATTGCTCTAATAGTCCTGGATGCGTGATTTCTGGTACTTTGTACCGGAGCTCTTGATATCCTTTAAAGGGTTTAAGGAATCGTATGTAAGGTATCCAACGCTTGAGATACTCTAGAGGTGTAGGTATAAAAGAGTTTGGTTGGTCCGAATCTGGACTCAGAATCTGAATTTCCCTTTTTCGAGGTTTAGAACGTACTTATAGTACATATAAGGATTTTGTCAGGCCCAAGCCGAGGGGATATCTGGTCCTCGGATGGCTGTTCCTGATTTCTTATTATCAGAGTACTGGGTACTCCAGTCGACAATGTCTTCCGACTCGGTAGAACTCCACTCAAAGTTCGAACCGTGCCAAATGCGATATATGCGATTGAATTGATCCCTCGTTGAGATCCCGAAAGGTATTGTGAACCATGTGGGTCCTTGCATATATTCTTCTTCGATCTCGAAGAACTCACTGTCGAAGACTTCGTCGAACGTTTGAATATAGATGGGGCAGTGAGGTGCTGTGAAAATGTAATCGAAGTCTGAGGTGAGGGTGGAGTTTGAAGTGAACTCGTAGTTCATATAGTGAGCCTTGGTAACAGGAGAACCATCAATATACTGTTAGGCGGACGCCAAACTGAAGTATATAACCGAGAGACGTAGGCCAAAAATCTTTGATCAGAGAATCTGTCGAGGAAGGCTCGTCTCGATGAAATAGGTAAGGTAAAGATTTATGAGGTAAAACAATATTATATTGATAAGATCTCTTCTCCGTTGCTTGATGATGTCTGTAAAGCTCGGGAGGCACTTTGATATTTATATCCCGCGTCAGAGTGTTTGCGGACTACTTCTAACTACTATGCTCCTGAAGTACCACCCTGGTTTTAATACGCAAACGTCCAGAATCTTATGAGTGCGAACACCATTTGACCGTGAAACTTATCACACCTTTTCGCGGACCCGGAATAGTATTCCTCCGTTAAGATGACTGCGCTATTTGTTATACTAAACAGCGGCCTCTAATGTAGATATCCGCATAGACTATTATAGTACTCCAGTCTGGATGACTATTGTTCCAGTAGTCTCTTCAGTTATGAAGTGACCAAGTTCATGCTGGGCCACCTAGTGCCAATCGCAAGTTCAAGCCCGCCATGTCAACGTCTCAAGGGACTCTGACTTATCTAGGTCTTCCATTCTGAGCGTACTTCCCCTTGGTCCACTGGCCTCCGTAGAGGGATCCTATTGCTAGGACTAACCAACCTACAGCTGATCTCAGAAGGGTATGGGTGGATTCGGTGTACCCCTAATAGCTTCTGCTACTGGGATATCCTCTTAGAGTATTTCGCCGGAAACGTCCCATCACCTTCGGCCCATAGTTTAGAAAGCCTAACTTTGAAGCCTACTATCTCAATGTGCCTCTGACGGATTTCCTCCGTTCCACTTCCCAGGTGTCGCCGAAGGTCCCCTCTCATATATCCTGCGAATAGCATGCAGTCGGACGGACGGCGGTGATGTATATAGTGTTATGAAGTGGTCTTCATTGATGTGACATTTTAGTTATGGGACACAACTCTCAAAATCTTGCTAATGACGTGTGGGCCCCATAAGTGGGCTGGAGGGGGGTATTGGCTCCAGTCAATCGAGGGTCTGTGCGCAGTTACCCTACCGTGGGTCTGTGCACATGTCTCGGATTTCCATATGCCTAACAGCGACGACGTATAGGGTGTTATGAAGTGGGCTTTATTGATGTAATATTTTAGTTATGGGACGCAACTCTCGAAATCTCGCTAATGACATGTAGGCCCCATAAGGGGGCTGGAGGGGGGTGTTGGCACTCCGGTAAACTGAGGGTCTGTGCATAGTTATCCTACCGTGGGTCTGCGCACATGTCTCGGATTTCCATATGCCTAACACAACCTACCGCTGATCTCAGAAGGGTATGGGTGGATCTGGTATGTCTTTAATAGCCTCTGCTACTGGGATATCCCCTTGGAGTATTTCGCCGAAAACATCCCATCACTTTTCCGCCATAGTTTAGGAAGCCTAACCTTGAAGCCTACTATCTCAATGTGCCTCCAACAGATTTCCTCCATTCCACTTCCTAGACGTCGCGAAAGGTCCCTTCTCATACATCCTGTGAACAGCATGCAGCCGGACAGATAGTGGTGATGTATATGGTGTTATGAAGTGGGCTTCATTGATGTGACATTTTAGTTATAGGATACAACTCTCGAAATCTCGCTAATGACGTGCAGGCCCCATAAGGAGATCAGAGGGGGGTGTTGGATTCTCCAGAAAATTGAGGGTCTGTGCGCATTTACCCTACTATGAGGTCTGTGCACTTTGTCTCAGATTTTCATATGCCTAACACTTATGAATATTTTTTAAGTTTATTAATATATACTCGATATGGCTACAAAGTTTGCTATACAAAACACAATTTGTAATATTGTATAGCTATGTACCAGTATAGGTTCTAATAAAAATATGTTTATAATTATTATCTGTAGGTTTACTCATATATGTACAAATTTATACAGGTTTTCATAAATATTATATAATAAGAGAAAACCAAGAAGATAGATACTTTTAGTATAAAAAAGATATTAGACAAATATTTTTGTCATAGTCCTTTAATAAAGTATGGTAACAGAAATTTTGGTCTTGTCTATATAATAGTTAATATATGCTCAATTCTAGCTCATACTCTACTACTACCAATGATTTAAATAAATTAAAGCTTTAAAAGTAGTAAATATGGATAGTAAAGATATATTTAAAGTAAGAGAATTTTAAATAAATCTAGTATTTAGCATACTATCTCTTAGTATCTAAAATTGCAGCTACCTATTTAAGTATTAACTTCAATAGCTTTTTTAAGATATTTCCTTCAGTATCCTGAACCCAAACTTTATTAAATACTTTTGCTAGATATTTTCTAACAGTATTAAAACTATCTTTGATTTTGTGAATATTAGAAAATTTCCTCTATAGCTTTTCCTTAAGTCTCTTCTAATAGTACTCAATTAGATTAATAAGGAAATTACTAAAGGGTTATTTTATAACCTGTATATTATTTTTCTCAAATCAGACTACAGTATTAGCTACAGTATATACTTTTGCATTATCTTGCTGAAAAACTGTATTCCTAATAGTATTATCCTCTACCTCTTGCCAAATATCTATCAAACTATTTTTCAAAATCCTGATATATAATTATTATCTATTTATTCAAAATTTCACAAATAACATAGGAATTCAAGAATCCTAATTTCTTCTCTAAATACAAGCCCATACTATCAACTTAATTCCAAGTATATTTAATACTTTTTGAATGCAGTCTTTTTCCTGCTTTTCTTCTGTAGTCCTGAATACACAAATTCTTTTAAAATCTTTAGACCTCTTTCCACAGAGCACTCACTAAAAATGGCTTCTTTAAACCCATACTTTATTCAATCCTTTTACCCCTTTACCCAAGTTAATCTCTTAGCAGTATGCTCCTCAATAGCAGCTCTCTTCCTTACTCTCTACTTTTTGATATTCATAGAAGCTAAAGAGTATTTGACAGTCTTAACTGATACTTGTGAGATAATATTGTTGTGTAATTTTATCAAGGACTGGTGGTATACCTTCTTGGACTCTCTGATAAGGTAGTACTTGATGTGGTTAAGAATTAGAGGTCTTTCTGGAATTGGCTGGTTTTTCTGTACTCTTCTTTTAATATCCAAAGTAAAAGTTTTTGAAGGCTAAAGGAAAGTTATTTAATTGTTTTCCAATCTGGAAATAGGATAGTTTTTCACTTTTAAGAACAATTACTTGCCCTCTCCCAAAGTCTCAGAGGTGCCCAGCGGTATCCCCTAAACTGCTGAAACATTCAGGCCTATTTAAAATGTAGAATACTAGCCTTGTAGGGAAATGATTAATATCACATGATATCAAATTCAAACTCAATCTAATAAGCAACTGTAAAAACTCAGCTCGATGAACTCACCTGGACTAATCGAGGAGCAGTTTTCATTGCTTTGAATGACCCAAGAGTGCATGCAAAGAGTTTTACTTATGTTAATTGGCCCTGTTTAAAGGCACTCCATCTATCAGAGGGTCTAATTTCGCTGTATGACTAGTCTAGGTGAGTTCGTTATGACTGAGTTTTTACAGAATGTGGATGTAAAAAAAAAAAGAAAAAATCTATATACAGATATTGTGAAAGAGAAAAAAGCATTCACGATATAAGGCATAATTACACTCATAGCAGCCAGAGTTGACTGACTTAACCTTTGTAGTACGAGATAAATCCTGAGAGCGCAGCCAATGACAAAAAAGACAAAGTGAGTAGGTAGGACGCTGTTTAAAAGTATAGGTCCTAGGGTCCGGGAAGGGGACCAGAGTGGGTTTGTAGCGCTTGGGAGTACTAGGAGAGTGGGGAATGTAGGTAACTTTGGGCTCTCGTTGGGTCGGCATAGGGGTAGTATCTGGAGGAATGGCCTGGGGAGTTTCATTGAGCTGGAGACCCTCTTGTATTAATCAGTCTGCTACCTCTGCATGAAAGTGAAAGTGTGAACTATGTATTTTCTGATTGGCAGGGGAGCAGATGGTCTGTTGAATTCTGTAGGCATTGACAATAGAAGTATCAAGTAACCAATAGAATAGAGGAAACCAATTCTGACGGCTTCATTGCTGAGTACTGTAGTAGGATCTCAGCTGGTCCACAATATCTACACTACCCATATGGTAGTTGTAATCATCGATAAACTTGGGAATGGAAAGGACTTTGCGTGCTTCATCCTTGAAGACACTACCGACAATGGATGCATTGGTGCTTGTTTTCTTAGGCTGGTATCAAAGTCATTCTACCTTTTTACTAATATCATGATAGCTAGTCATGAAGAGTACTGAGCTATTGTCTTGCCAAATGAGACAGCAAACATTTCCAGCTACCTCTCCACTCATATGCCCCCATGGAAGGACCTTTTTTGCTTCCTCTTTTTCTATCTTTAAAGACATAGGAAAGCCAGCACTATTAACTCTAGTAGTGCCAGCTGCACCAATACCCAATTCTAGTAACTTTTTAAATAATGGAATATTTGTAAAGTAGTTATCCAGAAAAAGGTTCTACCAGTAGTGGGAAGGAAGAAGTTGGGCTAATTGTAGAACTCTCTTTAAGGTGGAACTTATATCAGAGGCAGTAGAGGTAAGCTCAGCAATACCCTCTATTGATGAATACCAAAGAAAGCCATAGGTATAGCCATGATCACAGAGGGCAAAGATTTTATAGCCTTCTTTTATTGGCTTGTTGCGTATCTTTAGGGTACGTCTACTCCGGCCACAGAATCGTACAACCATTTCATCAATTGCCACTTTTGTGGCAGCAAGGTAATATTGACGAAAGCACTGGCGAAGAACTGATGCCAAGGGCTCCAGCCTCTCGTACCAATTCCCAGAATCTAACTTTATCCTAGGATCAGATACATGAAAGTATCGCTTTAGTTGCTCGAAATGATTCAAAGATATGCAACTTCGAGGTACCTGGTATAGATATTTTGTTCCTTGTGTACAGTATCGCTGCAGTGGCCTCTTCGATATCTTTTTCTATTGATTCCTTCCTCTCCTCGACCAATATAGATGCAGTGCCAGCTCCTTATGCAATCCTATTTTGATCATTAGACCTACAAAGAGCTTCAGTTCTGAGGAAGTTGTCTTCTTCCATCGACATAATGCCTTCGGCTGTGGTATTTTATGTTGTCCTTTCTTGCTCTCTGCATATAAATTTGTATTTATTACTAACCGCTTGAATATCTCGTCATCCCAGAAAAGCGAAAACAAATCAAATGGACTGTGCGGTATACCATGCGGCAATAGGACCTAATTTACTTACATAGTTAGCTAAATCTCACTGCCTTCTTTACTTCTTACTCCTTTAGCCTAAACTCATTTCATGGCCTCCCTCTACTGAAAAATCTCAGGTGTAAGGAACTCGTCTGGACTGGTTGTGTAGCTAAATCAGACCTCCTCATTGGTGGAGAGCTTGCAAACAGGACCAGATACCAGAAATCTGCCTCTTTAGATGACTGACTCAAGTGAGTTCGTTATACCTGAGTTCTTATGGTACTGGATTAAATTCTGGTTAACTTACTTGTGCTTTGTGAGGGTTGAATGGTACTTCTAGTGGCTGATAGCTGGGCATTCCAGGCAAATCTATTGCAGCAATCCACTGCCTCTTTCTTTCTTTTGTCTCCTTGGGTGGGAGTGATAGAAGCGTGGGCTTCGAGGATTGGGAATTTGTGGCTCGGGGGGTTGGCTTAGCTATAGAGGGACTGGTGTTGCCTTCCGCAGCAGGGCTGCTTGGTCCAGATCTAAGAGATGTCCTCGCTTCTGAATTCTTCGGTCACTTTGAGACTCTCGGGTATCGATTTGGCACTATGTCACCAAGTGGTTTTCACTTCAAAGGCATTTTGAGAAGTTAAAGCGTTCAAAATTAGGCAGATGGTAATACTCCATAGCTAGTTTACATCAATCTGAGCAATGCGTTGAGGTTGACAGGTATGCCAATCAATTTCTCTATAAAGCTAGTGTTCTACATTTTAAATGGGCCTGAATGTTTCAGCGGTTTAGGGGATAACTTGACATGGTGGGGGATAGTAATATACGGGGATGATAATGTGCCGGGATGGTAATGTGCAGGGATGGTGGGGTTATGATCAATTGCGTTGCATCCAATCAACCGGACCAACATTTCTGTCCATGTGCTAGACTACTTTACCTGCATCCAAGGTTGAAATCATGTTGTAAGCCTCTTTACCGAGGCTGTAGTATGAGACGATAATACAAGTATCATACAGTTCATACCTAAGCACAGCAGTGAGATGAAGCATTGGAAGACTTTCATCTTTATCCTATGATACCTCAAGGGATATACCACACACATGGCCACGACTCGATCCTATCGATGGTAGATCTGTCCTTAAGCATTGTGCAAGTATGGTACCGGTACTGTACTGTACTGAGAAAAAGAAAAACACCAATGAAATTATCCCGCGTCTAAATATTATTTGAAAACACCAGTTTAAATACCAACAAAAGAGATCTACGAACTCAACTTTGTGGATCCCCCCTGCAGCTTCTGCGGGCATCCCTCCTGAAGAGCCAGCGAACGGGATAAATCCCAATAGTCCAAACCCGCAATGATCTCATACGAGAAGCTCACCCGTTACTCTGGGTTTTCTTCGTTTTCTCACCCCACCAACACCTCATAAAGTGACCAACCAATCCCTCAAAAATGATCCCCCGCCTCCTCTCCCTCCCCCCCACTCTCCGGCCTGTCATCGCATTGCTATCCCGCCGTGCACCTAACCCCACCCCCGCCATATTACTCCCTACTCCTCCGCTGAAGGAGGCTTACTTAACGCAAACGCTGAAACAATTCCTACACCAGAGAAGGAACTACACCAAAGCCATGCACGAGCCGCCATCCTCCGAGGATGGGAATGATTTGATATTTGTCCGTTCCTTGAATTTGTATGTCACCTTTACTGCAGCCCGCCCTGCAATGGCAATTGCTAACAAATGGAACCGGACTTCAGGAAAGCCATAACGGGTGTGGACTCCTGGGGCCATAAACGTCCCCAACCAATCCTCCTAAGCCTCTGGCTCAAGAGCTCCATCGCGCTCGCTGGCTCAACAGACCACCTCCCGTACTCTATAAACTATGGCACAGTAGCGAAGGTCGTGACCGCGCACGTCGAAAACGACACCTTCAGTTCTCTAGAGCACCTTGCGGAGCATGTAGCGCGCACGGCTTTGGGCCCGGACATCAACGCCGGTTGGGTCAGGGTCACTGTTGAGAAGCCGAGAGCGCTGCTCCGCGCGGATGCAGCCGGGATCTCGATTACCAGGAGGAAGGATAACGAGGGAGAAGTACTCGCTGAAGGTAGTGACCGGGTTTTCGTCAAGGACCTCCGGCTTGTGACAATCATTGGCGTGAACCCCTGGGAACGGGAGGAGAAACAGGCTGTTGTGATCAATTTGACGATGCACAAAGGGAACGATTCCGGGAAGCCCGCGGGGGCGGTTGAGGGCGGAAAGTTTGACCCGCATTATAACTTCCGTTCCGTGGCTAGGTACGTGACGGAGCATGTTGAAGCCTCGGATTACAAGACGGTCGAGGCACTTGTTACGGCCGTTGCGAAGGAGGCTTGTATCGGGTGTGGGATTTCGAAGATTACGGTGCGGGCGGAGAAGCCGAGTGCTCTGACGTTTGCAGAGGGGCCGGGGGTGGAGATTACCAGGGAGCGATCGTTCTTTGCTTTAGAAGAAGCCGCAGCGGATCTAGAGGGGAAGCATGATGTGTTCATCGCTCTAGGTAGTAATATCGGAGACCGCTTTCAAGCCATAAAAGACGCTGTCGCAGAAGTAGAAAAAAGGGGGATAAAGGTTAAGAAAACGAGCAGTTTGTATCAGAGCGCCCCGATGTATTACCTTGACCAGCCGACGTTTTTGAATGGGGTTATTCAGGTCATCTTCATATTTGGCGGTGGATATTGACATGGATGCTAACGTATAACAGGTAGAGACAACATTATCTCCGGACGTCCTACTGAAGACCTTAAAGGACATAGAATCCCTCCTTGGTCGATCAAAAAGTATCGAGAACGGGCCCAGATCAATAGACCTGGACATACTCCTCTACGACAACCTCGTACTCGAAACTCCACACCTCACAATCCCGCACCCGAAAATCCTTGAACGCGAATTCGTTCTCCGGCCCCTGTGCGAGTACGTTCCCCCTCTCCCTCTCCCCATCTCAGCAATTTATTGACATGACCAGTATATCCCCCAACAAACCCCACCCGCTAACTTCCACCGCCTTCAAACACCATCTCAATGCCATCCCCCCGCCACCGCCCGACACCCCGCCCCTCCGCACATTCGCCTTTCTCTCCCCACACCTCCCCCCACTTGACCCTTCAAACCCTCACCGAAAAACACACATAATGGCAATCCTAAACCTAACCCCAGACTCCTTCTCCGATGGCGGCCAGCACACACATGATAGCATCGTATCAACCGCACAGGAGCTGACCGCTGCGGGAGCCGACATCTTAGATATAGGCGGGTGCAGCACCCGCCCGGGCGCCGCACAAGTCAGCCCAGAAGAGGAACTCGCAAGGGTGATCCCGGCAATCAAATCCCTCCGCGACGCAGGCATAAAGACCGCGATAAGCATAGACACATACAGATCCGTGGTGGCCAGAGCCGCAATATCCGCCGGCGCGGATCTGATAAACGACATCTCCGCCGGAACCTTGGACAAGGACATGTTCAAAACAGCAGCGGACCTCGCAGTACCCATCTGCCTGATGCACATGCGCGGCACCCCTGCCACCATGGATTCCCTAGCATCCTACCCCACTGGCATAGTACCCGCCGTCATCTCCGAACTTGAGGAGCGCGTTCGCGCCGCTGAGGAATCGGGTGTGCGCAGGTGGAATATATTGCTGGACCCCGGGATCGGGTTCGCCAAGGGTATGCAGCAGAACTTGGAGTTGCTGAGAGGGCTTGCAGAGGTCACTGGTGGGATCGGATTACCCTGGGTTGTGGGACCTAGTCGGAAGAGGTTCGTCGGCACGGTTACCGGTGTGGAAGTTGCGAAGGAGAGGACGTGGGGGACCGCGGGGGCGGTGGCGGCATGTGTTGCGGGCGGGGCGGATGTGGTTAGGGTTCACGATGTCGCGGAGATGAAGAAGGTGGTCGATATGGCGGGGGCCATTTGGAGGCAATAGTGTTTCCGTTTCATTTTTTTTTAGATTTTCCGTTCTCGTAATAGTATATAGCACATGTCACACCTTTCTTACCCACCCGCCCGCTCGCTTTACTTATATAATATTACAATTGGAATGCGAATATTCCACCCCACTAAGAAAGAAAAAACCCACCCAATCATAGAATATCACTCCCTCCAATGATCATTCCCCCCGCGCACCGCCACCCCACTCCTCAACCCCCCGTCTAACAACCCCGACAACCTCCTCCGCAACCTCAGCGCTCGAAGCTTCAAACTCAAACTTGCTCTCCTTCCCCCCACCCCTCCACACAAAAATCTTCAACCCAACACCCCCCCGACCACAAACCTTCGCGCCAATGATAGTGCTAACATGTACACTCTTGGTCTTCCTGACGGACTGGATGTGCAGATACTCCCCATCGATGGCAAGAACTCTCTCGTAATGCCTGGTCAAAAAGGAAATCGGCGTTGTCGATTTCCTGTATAGTGTGAAGCGTTGGTAGTCCGCTTCTGGCGGCACGTAAACGTCTAGCTCCGGCGCCTCAGGCGCCGGGGGAGGAGGGGGGGGGAGGGGGAGTGTGGGGTTCCGCGCGAGGTCTAGGTCGGTTTGGGTTCCTAATGCGCTGACTGGGGAGTCTAATGGGAGGATTGCCAACGTGGGGGCGTTGGTGATGCGTAGGATGTGGTTCTCAGGCTGTAGGGCTTTCTTTTGGCAGATTTGCTGGAGGACGGTGGAGAGAGGGGTGGTGGTGCTTACGCTCAGGGGAATGGAGTGCGCGAAGGTGGAGGTTGGGGAGATGTGGATTCGGAGGGTTTTGGTAGGGGCCGTGGGGGTTGTGGGTGTTCTGGGTGTTGTTGCGGTGGGGGGGATGGTGGGGAAGGTGGAGGAGGAGGAGGTTGGGAGAGGGGTTGAGGGGGTTGGAGGGATTATCTCCGTCGTTGGAACTGTTGGTGTTTGGGTGATGGTGGTTGTGGTGGCAGCGGCGGCGGCGGCGGTGGTGGTAGTGGCGGCTGGAATAGACTTCTTCGGAGGGTTCATATTTGGTGTTGTCCTTTCGTTTTCCAAATCTGCCGCCAGAAATTAGCTACTCCCCATGTGGATAAGGAAAACCTGCAAAAACAAACATTGCTCCTCTGTAGCCTCCACAAGTGCAAACTCCCCTTCCAGTTTTGCCACACCACCCCTCCCGCCCCGTCGCCCACCCTGCGCTATATAAGCCGTAATCGGCTGTGTCCTCTCCAGCGGTGGGAAATCCTCATCTGGCTCCCCATCATCGACCATTCTCAGTACCCACTTATTTATGTCGCACAACTCGTCCCGTAATTCTGGCTCCTTCTTGTCTTCAATGTACTTATACAGCGTGAACCCGATCGCTTCCGCCACTGTGGTATCTCCAGATTGGACTTTTCGCGTTCGCTTGATTATGACTTCGAATGGAGAGGAGGGTTTGGAATACGGGATGTACAGCTTTAGTGTTATGGGCGCCAATTCCCCTTTCCCAGCGAATTGTTGATAATCCTCCATTGGATTCGCAGCCTCCGATTCTTTTGCTTTGAGCAACTGCGTTAGTATAGATACCGGTTGAATCATGGAAACCGGTCGTATGGGTGGTGGTAAAGCGTGAAATATCCCCGGCGACGACGGCGCACCTCCCCCATTGGAAAAGACACTCGTAGGATCTGAGTCTGCTGTTTCGGTAAAGTCCGAGTCGAGACTGCTTGCGTCTGAGTCGTCGTCGTCTCCGAAACTGCTTGTGTGGGCTAGGGAGGAGGAATTCGGGGACGAGTGGAGTTTGTCTGTGATCTGGGTGTGGATTCGTTCCGAGACGCCCACCAGACCACTGGAGAGGATATCTTCCGAAGGTTCTTGGAAGCTGCTGGAGGAGTGGTGGACTTTTCCGTTAAAGTCCACGTCCCCATGTGAGCCCCCACGAACCCGACGCCCACGGGAGCGGGTTGTGGAGGAGTCTGGGGCTCTGGGGAGGGAGCGCAGCGGCGACGACCCCGAGCGGGGGCGCTGAGGAATTTCCTTCTTTGCGAAATCGAACTGCGTCTTTTGCGGGGGACTGTATCCGCATCAGCAACAGGGCATTCATATAGAATACAGTTGAACATACACAGTCCCCGCCTCCTCATCCTCTGACTCCTCACTCATGTCGGAGCTATCATCCTCCCTATCCCCATGATGTTCTCTGCGCACCTTCTCCTTCACTTCCTCCAACCTCCCTGTATTCCCCGTAAACCCCGTATCCACAGCATCAGTGCTCTCGTTCGAAAAATGTGACGCAAGCCCAGGCCTCATGAACGACCTTCCCAGATCTACACCACCGACTTGCTGTTGTTGATAGTGCTGCTGCAGTGACGGTATAGGACTGCTATCTGCATCTCGATTGGACAGCGGCGCTCGACTGGTAAAGTACTCTGTTGATGCACCAACGGGTATCGGCGGAGAGTATGTGCGACGGATCTCCGAGGGACATCCCCAACCGGCGTTCTTGAATGCGGGGACACTGAGCACTGCTGGGTTTACGGTGATCAGGCGCTCGCCCACGCCATCTCGCACGCAGTGGAGGTAGCGGTTACGGATGCGATACAGAACAAAGCTGGAAGGACGAAATTTTAGTGATAAGAAACTACAGGTTTGACAGGTGGGGTCGCTCACTCTTGATTCTGAAGAAGTGACATAACGGCGGCGGTGGGTTGGTGTTAGAGCGGAGGGAGAGGTTCATAGAAAGAAGGTTAGTGAGGAGCCATATTCGGGTAGGGGTTTTGTTTGGCGCCAGTGGGGGAAAAGTGGTTTGGGGTAAGGGATGTTCAAGAGCCTCTGGGGTTGGATGAGTGGGATGGAGAGGCTGGTGGCTATTTTGGATTGATCGCTCGGGGATGGCGGATAGCTGCGCGGGGGGGCATAAGCGCTGTGTAACATGTCAGATCGTCTCGTGCAACGAAGATTCGAGAGGCTTTTGAGAGGCTCTTCACATTGGCTACTAGAATTAGATTTGGTTACCTGGCTTGAGGGGGAAAAATGTAAATAAATTTGATTAAAATTTAATAAGGGAAGCCAATATCACATCCTACAGTCCCCATAGTAGCTTGCAACACAGTGTTGAAGTTCCAACGCCTTTCCGGCCAGACCCTGTGGCACGTGCAATCACAGATCCTGCACCCTTGTGCGAGTGTTGTGTTATGATAGTACATCTTCTCAGGAGCAAATTTCGTGGAAGAATGTGTGAATCCGGTGGTGTCTTTCAAGGTTTGTATGGAGCTCTGCGCAGTAAGCGTCCGAAGAGGCATGGTGAATTATTATAGATCGTAACTTATGATATTATGATATGAGCACGAGGATAACGGCAGACGATAAGGTGCCCCTCAGCCCTCCAACCCGCCGTCGATCCCCCTCTGGAGTCTCACTCACCGACCAACGCCCAGCGCCATTTTTGCCGAGGGGGGGACAAAGGGAAAGTAGCAGTTCAATATAGACTACAGCGCGAGGGGCCTCAAGCCAGGACCAAGAAATGCAAAAATCCCGGTGAGAGTGTCACGTGTACTGTACGATCTCGGCGCCAAGAAGCCATGAGTATGATACCGTAAAAACTCGTTTTTAATGAACTGGCCTAGACTAAGGATGCTTTGAAATCGGTCCAACCTAAACTAAGATAAACATATAAAGAAGAATTGAAACAACGGGTACGGTATTCTAGCATTTTACAAAAAAAAAACTCTAGCAACTTTACATCCAGAAATCCCTTCTCAATCACCTTGATATGATAAAAAAAAACAAGATTACCCTAACCCTTTTAGAATCATAATATTGAATTTTTTCCCAATAAAAAAAGTTAAGCTCTACCAAGAGATTTTGGGAGCAAAGTATCAGGAACGCTGGGGGTAACTTAGGCAAAAGATGTAAATATTATCTTACCTTGAACTAGATATTGGTTTTGTGTGGAAAGGGCACGATATCGTATCATACTTTGCAACATCTCATACTGTATCCCTCCTAAACAGAATTATAAGGAGGAAAGATTTGAAATACCATCCGTTCAAGTTGCAGAGATGGTCTACCTATTCACCGTGACTACCATCATAGAGGCTTAGTTTGTTGACCAGGATAATTAATAGATTGAAGTTTGTTGAAACTTGAAATCTTTGTAGAAAAACAATCCTAGGAAATAGATCTAGGCAGACTTTAATATAACTTTTACCCCATTTTTTACTATGACCCCATTACCGGTACTTTAGTATGTTCCCCCTGCTTAAGATACCGGCAACTTTTTTTGGCAAGAAAAAAAAAACCCCCCCCCCCGGTGGGTGGTAAAATACCAAAAGCGGACACAAGACATGGAAAACGTGCCCAGCGACGCACCACTTCAGCACACAAGTCCTCCTCGTAAATTACCTATATCTCCATCTCCCACATCAAAAGAATCCACCCCAATAATCGGGCTGAAGGTATATATTATAGAAAAATAATATGAAAATAATAGAGGCTCGTGGCTATTCTGCTTAAATCTTTATTTATTTATTCTCGTTATTTGTTTATCACGATAACATTGCTCATTAACCTATGTTGTCAAATGAATGACTCTTTGAGAGGTCACAGTTCTTCGTCATGGTGTGCCCTGGCAGCTGACAAGTTTAACCCTGCAATTGGTGGCTCCAAATGATTACTTTCTTGCAATGGTGGATTCCGGTATTATTGTATCATACTCGAATTGTTTCCACGGAACTGCTCACCACCACTTCGGCATTTCACGGAGGACCCACCTTTAGGCACGTTGCTTCTTATACAGCATATGAAATCGCATAGACTACTGAGCTTAAATAGACAAATTCTCTGTTGCAACCATTTGTGTCAAATATTCCTGCTCAAAGGGTTAATATCGTGCCAAGCAACAATACTTCAAGACCCAAAAGACATTTCCCTCAAAGAAATCATCTCAGCGTACGACACGATAGCGGTCTCACGCTCACTTCCCGATACAACAGCGATATTTTGCGTCTAGAGAAGGCCTTGCCCACACCAAAGTCCTTCAACCGGAAAAGGGCTCTCACAAAGGTGTTTCAACGCCGGGGCTGGATGCCTCTAATCCGAGTCATGCCGGACATTTTCACCTCCCGATTACAAAGGGAGGGGGGAGGGCAGCAGCAGTACGTGTGGAATCCATAGAAGCCATGTGATCCGATTCCTCCCAATTCCCTCTATTAACCTCCAAGATCATCACCACCTTTGAGGATTTCTCAGATTCTACCCCCGAAAATGTAACCAAAGCGGCGCTCATCCCCGCTACTCTATATCAATCTACCACCATTGACCACCGCTGGAACAGACTCTCTCCGCCGCTGGGGACCCAAAAACTAAGTGCCTCCATCCAATAACCAAAAAGACATACATCCTCTCACACAAGGCTAGTGAGACTATAGTATTGCAGGAGCCCTGGTAGTCTATGCCGACCCCCATCTCTCCCCGCCTATGATTTAAACAGTAGCTAGTGCGACGCAGTACAGAAAGAGCGGTACCTTACATTACTGCGCACATCTTTGCAACAGTACTCTAAACCAGAGAGGACCGCAACTACCGCGGGTATAATTGCCCGGAGCACCCACTGTTTGTCCAGAACATGAAGAGGGAAGGGTTCAAGAAGTTCCAACTTACCGACATTGTAGTTGGAGAGTGTTGGAGTTAGTTCGCAGGAGGTACCGTTGCGCTAAGCCATTTTCACGGGAAATCACTCGAGTCTCGTATTTTAAGACCTTCAATAGAACCCCCTTCTTTTTTCTTCCTTTAGAGTGGGCACGCGGGAGCTAAAGTCAGGGTTTTCAATACACCGACATGGTGGAGACAGGACGTATGATGGCATGGCCGGCCGGCCGGCCGGTTGGCTGGTAGGCACCAGCGACTCTAATAGACCCCGTAGTGGTCTTCCCGGAGCTTCGGACCAAAGTGTCTCCCCATTTCATGGGGCCCGCTCTAGCGCTCCTCCCCCGTGCCTTTCTCGGGTGGTTTGGGACCACAGAGACTACACCTGTGATCACTGCTCACCGTCGCATCTGATATCCTTGTGATTACATCCAAAAGTAATCATGTGAAATCCCAGCTGCAGTTACACCACATCACAAATGAGTTCCACCGTGTGCTCAGCTTGGCCCTGAATTAGAAGAGGACTTAGATTAGTGCAGTACAAATATTAGTATTGGAGCTTTACCGCACTCGATATAGCTGTGGAGAATTATACCTCATCACAATACAGTAAAGCCGCAGCGAGGTGGCAAAAAAAAAAAAAAAGAGAAAAAGAACAAAAACATAAGAAATTCAAGTCCACCCCACCAACAAACACCCTCTACCAATCCATACATTCAAGTCGCGGAGAATCTAGGAATCAATGCTCCACTACCCACCAACGGACCTGGGGATCTCCTGCGATGAATCACCCGTGCAGAAGAGCTACGAAATCCAATCCAAGTACCTGGAATCCGTCTCTTCTCTCGTAGCCGTATGATACTGTAATGTGCTTTACAGGTTCCATCATGACATCCTAGAGTAGAGCAGACCATTTAAACCCCCCTCACTCATAAACAGTTGAGGCTAAGACTTCAAGGAACCAGGAACCAGGAATCCCTCTCTCTCTCAAGTTGTCTAGACTTGGCAGGACGGGTCTCACTACCTACCTTTCCGGTATGCGCCTCGTCCATGATACATGTTTCGCCCGATCCCAACACCCTAATCCCTTCAACACCAATTCCAATTCTCAGTATGATAAATCGTCTCTACCCACCTGACAACCCCCGGACTCCTTGGAGAAAAGCTTCGCCGGTAATCCCTCAGCGATGATATTTCTGTAGGCTACCGGGGGAGCCACGCAGGCATGGTACTCCATCATACTCAGGTGCAAATTACCTGTGTTGTGGGAATATTGAATAGAACGAAGATGTGGCAAAGTGAATGATTGCTTGAGAGACTTCAAAGGCTTAACTTTTTGAACAGAAAGAGCAAAAGACTCTGACTATCTACTGCTGAGAGGGAGACATAAAAGGTCGAGTGAACAATAACAAGGGAAAGAAAAAGGAGAGAGAAGCAAGGAGGTATTAGGGGTAGACTAGTGATAGAGTTTGATGTAAAGGAAAAAGTCTATCGTAGCGTGATACCATAGTAGTATCAGAAGCATGTTTCAACAACCTGTAGGTGCCCGAAACGAGTGATTGCAGATGAGCCTTCTCGGACTACCGGTACGCGAAACAGAGCCAACCCAACTCCGTGGCACGCTCGCCGATCGGGGTCCAGGATTCAAGGATTGCGATAACGACTCGGGCAACGAGAAATCTTTCAAGGTGTGGGTACAGTACCCGTATGTTTAATATCGTGCTAACTTTATCCACTATCTCCGCCAGACCCCTAATCTCCGTTGACCCCCCCCCACCCACCAGCCCACGACACTAGCTGACGAGATCCAGCACAGAGCAGCACACTCGTGCTTTTACTGGGGTTTTTGTCTCAGAGCACGGAGATTGGAGGCCAGCCGGAGATATGATAAGTGGATGGTATAATACTAGTTTACTACGGCAACACCACCACACACACCACCGATGAAAACCTGGACCTTGCCCGCACCCGGATATTAAGTTGGTATCATAGCTTTCGAAGGGGGCGAATACCGGTAATACCGTTATTATCATACCCTAGAATTTCAGCATTTTGCGTTGCAACAAAAATTCCGCCGGAAACCGATCGGCATTGGGCAAAAATGAAGTTCTGCATACTGGATTCCATAACTTGTATTATTTTTATAATATTATTTACATAATTGTGTCGAACCTACCCACCCTCCTCAGGGGGGGGTTTTTTTTTTCAGCATTGCTCTTAATAGATTGTGTCCCGTATTCCACTCTCACCAAGAATTCCCGTTTTTAAATTCTAAGCCTATCTGCATCTGATAGAATCATTTAATTCGGAAAAAAAAAAACCTCTGAGTTATGGTGCCCAGAATTATCTACATCCCTGATGGTTTCTCCCTCTTTGAAATTCATTGTTGCTGTCAACTACGATAGTTCCATTTCGGGCCCTGCTGGTTCGGAGGTCCCAGTTTGATTCCATTTGCACTACACCGTACTCGTACAGTACCGTACACACTGGGATGGGGGAAAAACAAAAAGCTGGGTGAAAAGTTCCAACTCGATTAAGATTGCTTTTTTTTTTTTTTTTGAAAATTTCCTACCATTGTTACCGTATACCGGTAGTTTCATCACTTACTCAGTAATGGCTGGTTGGAGAGTTATCGATGAAGGGGTGGCGGGGTCCCTACGAAAAGGTCAGGGTTCAGTCTTAGCAGTCTACCGGTATGGCGCTCTGATAGGTTCATGCTTGGTCGATCCGGGGCATTTGCGCAACTTGAGACCGGAATGACGTTAAATTTTTTATTTTTTCCCGTGCCTGAAGCCAAGTTACTGTAGGGCCCATACCGGGATTGCCGCCACCATGGGATAGCCGTCACTTTTGTTGCTAGAGTACCGGTGCCAATAGGCAGATATTTTATTCTCTGTAGTATAAAAAGTTTATTAATACTAGTATCACTGCTATGATTGCTGAGAAAAGTAGTTGAAGCAGATCGCAAAAACGGGCAACAATCTTGCCCTTTGCGTAGTTAAGCGTTACACCCCCGTTATGACAGATGCCAGACCGGGTGTCAATAGGGCTTGAAGTGACACCCGTCACCTACTAATCCCTAAGGATCGTAATGCCTTGTGATGAGTGACACTGCATGGGATACAGTATTACTGTAAACATACCGGCATCGCACCCTGCTGTTGATGGTATTTCGGGACTTATCTCCCGAGCAGCAGAGGAGGGGAAAAAGTTTCACTTGTGAGTATTAAGTAATCACCGGTGGAGACTAGCTTTGTAATGTTTTGGGTGGGATTGGGTAAAGCTACAGTTTCAAACCCAACAACCAGCCTATAACTTAGACTACCCCAGCTTGGGTCAATTCTGCGTAACCAGCAACACTCCTGATAAGCTCTGATGCTCCGCCGTATCCTTCTTCTTTCCCGGCCATATATTTTTCGCGAAAACAGTGGATTCTCAACAATGGCTGGAAACACAAAAAAATTTGGACTTGAAGCGGAGGTTAAGCGGAATCCCCATGTATGCCCCGCCCCTCCCCCTACTCCTCCGACAGAAAGAGAGAAAGAGGGAGCAATTGATTGACTAACGACAAAAACTCACCCCATTCAGCCAGACTTCAAATCCGTCGAATCCTCCCGTCCCCCATTCGACGAAGGCACAAGTTTCTCCTACACGAAGACTATAAAACCTGACTGGGTCCCGGGCTCAGGCGCTAACAACGACGACTGGAAGAACCACAAAACTGTCGAGATCGATCCCTATGGCGAGGGGAGAAGACCGGTCGATAACTACAAACTTTTGATTTCGGGGATAATTCCCAGACCTGTAATCCCCCCCTTTCCCTTGCTATGCAAACCCGTAAGCAAGTTAATGAATTCTCGAAAAGATCGGCTTCGTATCAACAATCTCCCCCGACGGCCTGAGCACAAACCTCAGCCCGTTTAGTTACACCGCCCTGATGAACCACGACCCCCCAATCTTTTGCATTGGCTTCAGCGGCGGGGTGGATAATCCAAAAGACACCTGCAGGAACATCCTTGAGACGAAGGAGTGCACCATCAACGTCATCAGCGAGTTCTTCCAGGAGGCGGCAAACTACACGAGTATTGATGCCCCGCGTGGGGTCAGTGAGTGGGCGCTCAGCGGGTTAACGCCGGCAAAGAGTACCAAGGTGCGGCCAGATAGGGTTGCCGAGAGTGTGTTTAGTACCGAGGCAGTGTATCGGGCTCACCATGAGTGGGTTAGTCCAGGGAGCGGGAAGGGTTCTGGGGTTTTGGTCATTCTTGAAGGTATGTGGTTATATCCCCTCCAAATTGGTTAAGCCGATGATTGATGGGCGGGCGGGGCGTCCTAGGTGTCAACTTCCATGTCCGCGAAGATGCCCTCAACGCGGAAGGGAACATCATTGACCCTGCGGTACTCAAGCCTGTGAGTCGCCTAGGCGGGATTTCATACGCCAGGACTACGAGCGGGTTTGAATTGCCTAGGCCGGAGTTTAGGAAAGAGGTGGAGAAGGAGGAGGTTAAAGGGCTAGTTAAGCCGAAGGCCGAGGGGCAGTAGATAGGCATGGTGCAATGCAGGGGGTTGTAACATGCCAGTTTAGTTTAGAGGGGATAAACGAGATAGATCTCTATCAATAGAATTAACCAAAGACTTCCTCAAGCTAGTCCGGTACTCTATGAATTAGGTATCGTCTTTTGTCACAACAAACCCATCCAACTCCAGCGCAACCAGCTAGATCCCAGCCGCCCATTGTGGGATGCCAATCTGCTCCGAGTTACCAGTCACTACACTAGGCGAGGAAATGGCTCTAGAGCACGAGGGTAATCGAGTCGAGATCACTTATCGGGATGTTAGGAGATCGGGCTCAACTGCTATCGCCCGCTTCAGTCACCATCACGAGATACTTTCCCGATCCTGGACCTTAGAGTTAGCCAGATATACCTACGATAGAAGGAGGAGGACACACGCCCCAAAGGGGCGCGTAAGATTAACTCTGGCAGTTATTATTGGATAAACCCAAGAGTGGTGGATACTGCTACCCATATAATAATTAAGTTAGAGCGTATGTAACGATAGAAATATAAAAATAAAGGCAGAAAAATATGTCTTCCTTCCCTCATTTCCTTTTCCAGTTTTTATATAATAATATTATATATCGGGAGCCGAACTGATTGGGAGAATTCTACCCATCCCTATTTCCAGTGGGGGCCAATAAATCTCTAGTACTAGTACTCGTACGAGTCGAGTCGAGTCGAGTCGAGTAACATTAGTTCTCATGAAGTCTTGGATATCAACATTTTCAAAAAGGTGAGAGTGGCAGAGGATATGTATTAGAAGGGCACGTGGCCACGTTCGGGCACGGCGTATCTCCGAGCGGAGCTCAATCACAGTCGGTGGCCTGTCATAGATAATCACTCGAGTATCTATCCGTCAAACTCACATCACAGTGGCAGACCGGAACCGTGCCGAATACAGTACTTCGAGAGCTAGGACAGTGCGAATAAGCGATTAGCGAGAGCGGGAGTTGGCGGATGAGCCCCCCGGGAACAGCTATTGAGTAAGCGTACAGTGCCCACGCAGGGGCAGATCCCATCGCCACTAAATTACTGTACTGTAAAGTAGTACGAGTATATGAGCAAAAGTCTGTCAAATGCTTAGGTAATGCATCATTGGCATATAGCAGACTTCAGGGCGCTGCGTTGTATCATAGGCCGTGGTTCTTTGCACCGGGTTATATATAAGCAACGAGGGTTATCCGGGATGGCTGATCTCAAGTGCTCGTATTTGAGCCACAGGATATGAGACCATGAATGAACTGGGCAGGTATGATATAATACCAGGCGTTCCATCGCCATCTAGCCTAATCCGCCCAGGGCAATCCTCATACACTACCAGCCAACCAACCCTGTTGTGATATTGTGCACGATATTATAATCGTGAACCTATAGTGGTCCAGCTACTCAGCAGGCCTGATGACGACCCGATATTCCAGACCTCTTTGGCCAGATGCCACGAGAGTTAACCCAGAAGCAGGAGTTTCTCGAGATCGCTACTACAGTAAAATACTTAGCCAGACGCCAAAATTCCGAAGAGATATTGAATTAAACTAGTCAAAAGCAGAATCCCAATTGAGAAATACAAGTTGGGCTCACAAAAGAACAGTAATGAAACTTCATATAACCCGATAATCTCCAGTACGTACGGCAAACATTTGTAAAGTTTTGATTGATTGATTGATTTGTAAATCGTTTGAGATCAATATTATATTGGATCCTCTTCAGTCTGAAGGTCTGGCTGCAATTTCCTTTGCCACATTGGTTGAATTCGGTCTTTTACTCTCGAACCCCCTAGGCGTTGTTCCAACACCCCCCGGCGCAAGGGAGGGTAAGATTTCACGTCAGGTTATCTATAAGGCATCTATTCGATGGGTACTCGGGTGCAAGTGCCAGCACTGTTCTGTACTCTTATCATACTCGCGCGGCCAAGTTGAAGTCGCACACCAAGACATAGAAATTTATGAGTAGGCCAATCACTAGAAAGGGTAATGGTACTGTACCGTACAGTACTCAATACCGGTAAAGTTATCTTGTTCTCTCTAATTGGCTGGTAGATGACTAAGGCCAACTATAGCGTGAGACTAGGCCGCACAAGTGCAGTGCTGTACCATACTCGTAGAGTACGGTACCATACCGGTACTCGCCAAAATCTGAAACCTGCCCCCGAGGTATAGCCGCTAGTGGGAACTGCTCTCCTCCGGCAGTCTTGGCGATAGGAGAATTATGTTGACAGCTATCGCCCATAGACTGAATCTCCTGGTCTCTAGTAATGTTGAGAGGTTATGAGAAGCAAGCGTAATTCATACAAGCAAGTCGTGGTGGAGAGGTATAGGCCCTTGCTGGTACAATAAGGGCCTGGAACAGACTTCTGATTTTGGCGAGTAGATTACTTACCGCTTGCCCATTGGTGCTAAATCAAATGGAACAAGCGCGCTCCTCAGGGTGGATGGCACCAAAACACCCACAAAAAAACCCGTGGAGCCGACATGATAAATTCCGATAAATATCCAACGACAGGGACCGTTCGAGATCTCCTTCTCCCTTCGTCAAGATTTTACGAACCTCTTTCTTAACATTAGTGCCCCACCGGTAAGTTTGAAAACATGCGTCTAAACAGGTTGAACAAAGCTAAGCCCAAACGCAGCAAGAACCCAGACCCCCAACTTTACCCCATAACATTTGAGTACAATATCATACATAGCTCCGGCTTCTGGACCCTGAGACAACCATCCCAGAACCAGATGCTACGGATACGTGAGTGTTCCCGATTTTAATGTTCATACTCATTCCCCCCCCCTGCTCTCTAAACTGCCGCGGTGGAGCAACCAAAATAGCTTCAATACCATGCATATTGTCAATCACCATTACTCGACAGACGATGAGGACAGCAAAGGTCTTGACGATTCCCCAAACAATATTCTCCAGAGCTAACGAGCCTAAGGTTTAACGCTTTCTTAGGATCCGGAGCTAGATCTGGTCCTCATTGGATAGTTCCCTATAGCCGGGACACAGTTCATTGGCCGGACCGATGTTCTGCAGCATATCAAGCGGCTAGAAGAGCACAAAACCCATAACCGAATAGGTCTCCATGGGTTAGGTGGTTCTAGGTGAGGATAGCTCTTTCTCCGTTCCTTTCGAGCGTTTTCTAAAGGCTATTAGCAAAACCCAAATCGCGCTCGAATACGTTTACCAACAAAAAGGCCTCCGTAATGTCTTTTAGGTGAGTGGAGGTAGCTTTCTGAAGTTCAACAAGGCCTACCGATGCATTTTGCGGAAGGCAAGGGTTTCCTTCAGAGACGACTCCAACGACGAGACATTACTATTAAAAGTAAAGAGGTGGCTTTAAAGCGAGGATAGTGGGGACTGGATCGTCGTGCTTGATAACGCCGACAGCGAAGAGGACTTTGCTGGCCAAGGTAGCATTATCTCGAGGTTCTCACCGCAGGTTCAAAGGGCACTGTATTGATAATGACAAAACCTCGGCAGGTAGCCAACCGAGAAGACTGCACATTCATTGGGGTGGGAAGAATGGCAGAATTAGAAACCAGAGATCTGCTCATCTAGCGGATCAGTCACCCCTGCGCCTAGGACGGACGCAATGAAGATGCCAAAAAGCTACTTGGTGCGTTAAACCATGTTCCACTGGCCATCGTGGGTGTAGCCGGTTTCATGGCTGAGACCGGCGCCTCGCCCGCTGAGTACTGGAAGATTCTCCAGGGAAACGCGGAGCAAAAGAAGCAGTTACTCTCTAAAGGATTCGAGGACTTCCGCCGAGAAACGGATATGACAGAAAGCATTCTAAGCGCCTACTTCATTACTTTTTATCGCATCAAGAAGCAGTTGCCTGAGGCTATGGATCTTGCATCGATCGCATTCTTCGACCGTCAGAACATCCCCGAAGCTGCATTGAAGAGATCCGGCTTGCCCTGTATGGAGAATCCGATTGAGCTTCACGCGGCTTTTGGCAAGCTATTAGGATTCTCATTGGCTACCAGGCCGAGCAACAAACCAGCTCACGGGCTTCACCGCCTGGTACAACAGTCCGTGAAAGAGTATCTCATTCGAGGAGGCGAAACAATCTAAGGCGAGGGCGTTGGAAGTGGCCTCACAGTAATTTCTGAAATATACAAACAAATCGCGACATCTTTGCGCTTTATACCTTCCTTATGCACTCGCTGTCACTAGTGGCGTAGATGATCCCACGGCTGGCTCTGTCCGTTTTCGTGCAGCAATCTATCTCCATGAAGCGGGTTATCACAACGACGCAGAAACACATGTTCGGTGGTCCATTGCTCTCCAGGGCAATGGCGAGGAAACTGGTGAATTTCTCAAAAAACTTGATGTCTTTTATAGAACTCTAGTATCTCAAGGGAAGTAAGAGGAAGCAGTGCACCCTTGCGAGGAAGGAGAGATTGCCAGGTAAAGGGGATATGGTGCCTGGGCACCATTAGCAATGAAGCTGAGATAATGTATCGGCGAGCACTAGAAGGCAGAGAGGGTGAACTTGGACGAGAGCACCCAGACACCCTCACTACCATCAAATACCTGGCTATGACGCTGCAAGAGCAGGGAAAATACGCCCAATCAGAACTCGTGTATCGACACGAATTAGACATTCTGGAGAAAAAACTCGGCCCAGATGACCCCGACACTCTAATTAGCGTCCACAGCGTAGCTACCATGCTTCACGCACAAGAGAAATATGCTGAACCACTACACCAACGTATCCGATCGCCCCCCACCCTTGCTGTAATCGGCAATCTGGCTCTGGCTCTGTATTGCCAGTGAAAACACACCGAGGCAGAAGCCCTGTTCAGGCGGAAGCTCCAAGGCTGTGAGAGGGTCTTTGGGCCAGAACACCCGGAGACTCTCCTTACAATGGACAATCTAGCGTTTCTGCTCCGGTACCGGGAGTAGTATGAGGAAGCGGGCAAGCTATGCCAGCGGATAATAGAAGTGAATGAAAAGAATTTGGGTCCAGATCATCCCGATACATATCCCACGATCCCACATCTCGCCAGCCTCCATGAAAAACTTGGCTTGTTCCCGGAAGCAAAACAGGGATACAGTAGGACATACGAGCGACTGAGTAGGGCTCTTGGAGAAGATCATGCCGAAAATCTCGAGTGCTGGCGGCTGCTGGAGGACTTGAATAAGACTACTCATGATACAATAGGCGGCGGGGCCAGAGCTGCGGATTCGGCACCCCCAACGAATATGCCCGCTCCTAAGAAGGCCGGCAGAAGAGCGCGACTTGTCCAGAAAGTGATTCCGGCGTCCCCTTTCAGAATCTATAGCAACCGGGAGGCGGAAGATAAGGACTAGTCCATTTGAGACACCAGAGAGAGGAGGGGAGACTTAGAAAGGAACTTGGATGTATCGAAGTGGCGGGTGAGATATTGAGGATAAAAATTTGGAACAAAAACATGAGGGGTATGACACAACAGGAATAGGATTATGGCCAGGCTAAAACACACCAAAATTACGGGTTTCGAGCCATTATATCTTCACAAATACTAGTATCTTGAAACCCAGCTTTGAAAAAAAAAACCCCCCAAGAGGACCCGGCACATCTGAAGTATAATATACTCATTTCAGCCTTTTATCCCGAGTTCATACAGAGCTTTGGGCACCCTGAACTAGGTAAGGATAATATTATAAATTTATTATAACACCTCTCCCACACAAAAACCCTAGTCTTGACAGGCATGATACCTTCAGAGAAAGAACATTCCACACCTCGCTCACTACTCCAGGAGAATGAAAAGGAAAAAACCCCAAACCCTTTATACCTGGGCACCATCGCAGCAAATTACTATTTGTTTCCGCCCACGATGATTGGGTAGCTCGAATACCGCGGATTTTGACATGCTTTGGCATCTCTCATCTTTCCGGATGATCTCTGCCAAGGATTCTAACAGCAAGTTCACTTAGTGCTCGAGCATGGTATGGTATAATAGCTTGCCCTGAACCCACCAAACACCGCTAACCAGATTAGCGATGGGGCACCAAAGACATGCGGAAATGAAAAAAAAAAAAAAAAAAACTCGGGGGTATCATAAAACAGAGATTGGGCACAACAGGCTAAGGAATGGACGGAAAGGATGCCCTGGGGACGAAAATTCAGTCACGGCTTTGTAGGAAAAGCGACAATCCGCTTCGAGTACGATAGGGGTGGGATATGAAACACCATGGCGAGTGGTCTATGATATGTATCATAACCGTTCCACAACAGCGTGACCCCCCTCCCCATACACGCGAGAAGCTCCGGAACAAGGTTATCCATCCGGGAGCACCTAGAGAACCATTGATTGACAACCCAGAACAAAGGTAGTTGTCATGCAGGGTACTTGTACCCTTACTATGGTTACTCCCGCAATATCATAATATTATATCATACCCGAAACTTCCAGATCTCGCACCCTATCATAAATCATTACAGTTATCAACCCACACACTCCCACTATGGAAAGAAACAGTCCCCTCCCATGATTCTTACAGAAATCCCCCCCCACCCAGATGGTGTGGAGCTGCGAGACCCTGGAGATTGCTGTTTTTAGTGTGTGGAGTGGCCAGCGGCCCGAGTTCTTTATGGTGGTATCATACCAAGCCCGTCCAATTTGGCCTTCCATGTCATGGCAGAACAATAGAGACCCAATTTACATCTGCGAGTGATTGCTCATGAGGTGAACCAAACTGCACATGATTTTCACGGACACCGACCACCTACCAGCACAGCGCCTAGTAATAATAGAACTGAGAAATTTCAAGCCACTACTACATTTTCTCATAGAAAATACATCATTACAAAAACCAGTATCACCACCTATCGTATATCACAACCCCAGCCCAGATATAGCCCAGCTCGCAGATATAAATACGAACTTTTATATTATATTTTGATATCAGCAGTTAGCCTTTATTCCCCTTTCTCCTCCTCTTCTTCTTCCTCTCGCCACCCTCCACCCCTCTAATATCTACGTAAGATTCCCTCTCCTCCGTGACACCAGCAGGCTCCTGGCCAGCTGGCGTCTTAACTCCTTCCTCGTCACCAAAGGTCTCCTTCCTCCACTCTCTCAGCCGCCTCTTTTTTCCGTAACGCTTTTTATCTCTCTTTTTTTTCTCGGGTTCTCGGAACGTAGCGAGCTTTCTGAGCCCAACGAAGGAGTTGAGGTCAGCATCTTCCGCTGCAAGGATATCTAGGGATGTTAAGCCGTATGATTCGGGGGTAGTTTCTCGATAACGGAAGGTTGTCTTAAGACTACTAGAAGGGATCTGTACGGATTAGAAACTGGAACTGGGAAAATACTAGGGGGGGTGCTTACTTGGTCTTCGAAATCGTAGTTTTCTTCAACGTATTCCTCCAATTTACGTTTGAGGTCCCTTTCTTTTTGTTTTTTTTTGCGCTCCTCTTTTTGAAAGGACCCTATGTCTCTAGGTTTCCTGTCCGTTTGGGAATCTTTGCCGACTTCCTCATCTCCTTCCGGGGTCCTTGAGTCAGCCTCCCCTCCCTCATCTTCGAGGCCGAGTTTGACATCACCCTCAAAATCAGAGACTATGTCACCGATGTCGATTTCGCCATCAAACTTCGGCTTTATATTGCCTACATTAGCCTCGTAGTAGCTATCTCCAAACTTCTTAGTCATCCACTCTTCCCATTGTTCATCGCTCCAGTCACCCTCTAAAAGGTTATTCAGGACCTCCGCTTCAACTTCCTTGTCATCTCCATCGTCATCTAGTCCAGCTGCCTCTCGGATCATCCTGAATTTCTCCATTAATTCCTCCGTTTTGAGCTTCCGCAGTCTACCCTTCTCCTTCTCCCGAAGTTCCTTCTCGGCTTGTTGCTTTTCGCGTTTCTTTTCACGTGCCTTCTTCCTTCCAGATATATCTTCCCGTCTCACAGTATTGGCCGAAATAGCATCACGACCGTAGGTCATTAATTTACCTCTGGCATTAGCATCAGGGTCTTCGAAACGAAAGTTGTACGCTTTTTCGAATTCCTCTATACGGTCCTCTTCTCCTGAATCATCATCCTCGAGCGGGATGAACCCAGTTGGTTTAGTCCATGCACGAGATTGGAAGAAACGTGTGAGGTATTCTTCAGGATCGTCTGGATCGGCAGTGGCTGGGTCGGGGATGTCCATAATATGTTCAGACTTCTCAGGTTGCCTTTTCCTGACCAGAAAACCTGCGTCAGCGTCATCGGGATCAGAATCAGGTTCATTCGCAGCTGCTTGGTGCATCTCAAGAACGACGGTGCGCTTGAGGTCTTCCTGCTCCTGTAAATAAGTCATAGGAGTCTCTTCATCGCCGACGGTTCCAGAAAGAAGATTTTTGCGATGATAATCCTTTAAAAACATTGGCCTTTCCTTCTCGCCCCCAATTCCCTCCTTGTCATCCGGTTCTCCCTCTCCCTCAATAGCCGAGAAGAAGGTTGTCTTTCCATCATATATTTTCGGGTCTTTTTTTCGAATTGCCTCGATTGTTGCTGCGATTTCTTGATCCAGGCGCTCTGTTGCAAGTACTGCAGTATCATCCTCCTCCTCCTCCTCCTCATCCTCCGAACCTTCCTCATTCTCTCCTAGGCCCTGTTTGCCATATTTTTCTTGCACTACAAATTGTTAGCAACACCTAGATGGTGTAAGGTAGTGGGGTAGTGGGGCAGGTATGATGGGGTGAAACATACAGCGATGAAGCTCCTCGCGCTTCTTGTTGTGTTCGAATCGTCTTGCATATTCTTTATTAATCCTGAGCCTGTGGCCGTCCTCCCCACCGGGCAGTTCGACCGCAGAATGGTACTCTTGGGTGTCTCCGGAGTCTGAATCTTCGGAATAAGAAAGGATAATCTTTGGCCGGTACTGGGATTCAGAGGAAGTAGGATCCTCAGATAATAACTGAAAAGAAGGATCCGACTTATCCTTCTTTGGGCGAGGCATGGTTATGACAGGAGATTTTGTTGTGAAAAGGGAGAAACCAACCGGCAGCGGCTTCACTTGGTTATACTCGTAGAACAGGCAAAGAAAGGAAGAATGTTTAATATAACGCCAAGAGATATTTGCTGAGTCATCATTGGGCCTCAGAGGACGCGAAACTTTGAAGGTCCCTCTTATCTGCCCTCTATTTAGTTGCTTTCCTCGCCTCCCTCATCTC
The DNA here is from genome assembly GCA_014065205.1 of Tuber brumale. Taxonomy (NCBI): domain Eukaryota; kingdom Fungi; phylum Ascomycota; class Pezizomycetes; order Pezizales; family Tuberaceae; genus Tuber; species Tuber brumale. Next base: position 73,079 of record JACCEG010000414.1, on the reverse strand, counting down.
TCCCACAAGGGCACATACCAGACCTCCGCTGAAAGTTCATTCCTCTGCCGCAACCGATAGCTTTCTTCTCACCATGAACAAAGCTCTTGAATCGACCCTTTCGGGTCTGATCCCATCACTTGTTGGGCCAGTACCGTCAGAGCTCATCGATCTATCCGCATCACTCATCACCCAGTCTCGCAATCGGATCAGCAATTTAAAACCCGCAGAGGAGGCGACAAGAGATTATGTCTGCGCTCACATCGCGTGTGATAGGTATTCTCACTTCTCTTGTCTTTCATGAGATAGACCCATAGCTCTAACCATGCTAGATAGATTGCGAAAGAAGCTTGATCTTCCGGCCATCGAACCCCGCCCACCACTAGCTAAGAAAGCCTATGGTGCCCTCTATAACCAATTTCACAAAGCCCTGACAACGGTCTCCTTTCGCTCCCAACAGGTCGCCCCACAAGCCCCCCTAGAAACTCCCTCTACCGTTTCCCCCATTTCCACACCGGCCGCCGGTAGTTCAGATCTCTCGTCCGTCGATCCAGAGATTAAAGCTCATGTCATTACACTTTGCCGCGCTTTGGGTTGCCCTTCTGCTGGAATTCACATCATTGCTGGGACTATTGCGACGCTAAAGGTTGCACCAGATGACAAATTCCCTCGCAGAAAGAATTATCCTCTTCCTATCATCACTGCTGCCGCCCTGCTCATTATTGAGAAGCTCCTTCCCGAAGGAAAGACTATCACTGTCGGATCTGCCGGAAAATGGAGACGCGGAGAGGGTTACTGTATGAAGCGTGATGGCGTAATGAATGCCCTAGGGAGTGTTGGTGAGGATGGATTCACAAAGGAGGATACAGATGGTTGGGTCAAGGATCTATCGATGATGGGAATCAAAGAGCTCGAATGGCTGAAGAATGTTCCCGATCAAGGCGGTATCAAGAAACGCAAGGCCGCGGCTGCTAATGAGGAGGACTTACAGCTCCAAGCTGAGATTTTGGCTGGGAAAGCTACCAACACTCCAGCCCGGAAAAAGGCTGTCCCGAAGACGAAGAGTAAATTGGGTGCTAGCTCGGCTCCAGTAGAAAAGAAGAGAGAGGTTGCGTTTACTCCTGCGCCTGTTGCTCCAATGGCGGCCAGAACCCTAAGAGCTCGGACTAGGACAGAGACTAAAGTCAAGGAGAAGGAAGAGAGTGGGATTGGCACTATGATGCAGGACAAAGTTGACTATCTGAACCCTAAAAGGAGAAAGCAATACGCAGGATGGAAGGACGATATGTTGAAGAAATGCACAGAGGTTGAAAAAGAGATCACGGGACATAGCCAAGGACAGGGACAGCCCGTACCGGTATAATCAATGACTTTCTAAAATTGCATTTGTACAACAGTTGTCGTCGTAGGGAGATTGATATATATGAAGGGATTCGATGATGGCGTTTGGGAGCAAAAGAACATGAAGGAAATTGGGCGAACTGGCTTGTATTTTCTATATCATAGGACTCTCTAGCTACCCTTTTACTCCTTTGCTTTTTAACAGATAAAATGGGTCGGTGGATTGGTCTACATATTTAATACGGTCCGGGTTTCTGTCTTTAACCACCATAATAAGCACTTTTCTTCATACTTGTGCTCCAACATATTGGTTCACTTTATTGCTCCTACTATCTAGTGATACATGTTAAACCAATTACAGTTCCTATGTATGATACCGCATTCCTCCGTTGCGCCGTCCTGTGTGTAAAGTTTACACTATCTAATAATTATGTCTTAGGGCTTAGGGTTGTGTCAGTATCTATGAAGTTTTCTCGCTTTTAGAAACCAGATCAAAGTGCATGACAAGTCCAACCCTGCGCTCACGCCCCCACCCCGACAGACAGCCACAAAGAGAGGAAACCCGCCAGTGCATGATCAAACGATATCTCCGGCCTCCAAGCCTTAAATCGTCCTTTCTCAGGACTACTCCAACCCCTTCTCGATACTTTAAGTCAACTGTCGCCTACACCCCACCCCAGGCCTGGTCAAAGATGTCTGCCCCACTTCCACCACCCCCAGGCCCCTCAAATACTCGTCCTCAATGCCGCCAACATGACGGAAGCTCTCCTCGAAACCAAAAACGCCGCCGGTTAGAAAGGGCCCCGAAGCCCGTCAAAGAAGGTGGGGCAGAGGAGGTTCTCCAAGCAGATATTTCTTCCCTAATGTCGACCTTGGGTCTCACACGCCCAGAAAACCCCTTCCCAGAACAGGCCCTCCCTCCGGCATTCAGTGAGATAGAGCTCACCATAGAAATGCTCTCGTCTACTGGTGATGGTCTAGCAGAGCATAGCGGGCAAATATACGTGGTCCCGTTCTCTATTCCCGGGGACATCGTCACAGCAAAAGTAATCCGACACACGGCTACCCATTCAATAACCGACTTCCTTTCTGTGAAGAGCCCCTCGCAGGATCGCGATGATTCACTCATTGGCTGCAAGTACTTCAGTACCTGCTCTGGCTGTCAGCTCCAGATGCTTCCATACGCAAAGCAGTTGGAACATAAACGAAACGTGATTCTGAAAGCTTACGACAACTTTTCCAACCTTAATCCGAAACTGTTGCCAGGCATTGGGGATACAGTCGGAAGCCCGCTGCAGTACGGTTACCGGACAAAGTTGACACCGCACTTTGATGGCCCGCGCAGAGGAGGATTTAAAGCTGGAGCTCCGACACCAGATATCGGTTTCTTGATTAAAGGTCGGAGACAAGTGTTGGATATTGAAGATTGCCCAATCGGAACGGATATTTTAAGGAAAGGGATCAAAACCGCTAGGAAGTATGTAGAGGAGAACCTCCATACTTACAAACGCGGCGCTACCATACTACTTCGAGAAAGTACAACTAGGAGGCTAAGAGAGGAAAGTGAAGAAGGAAATACGAAATGGGTGGAGGAGAAGGAATGTATCACGGACAACAATGCTCAAACTACAGAATACATTGGGGATTACAAGTTTGTGAATCCGGCTGGAGCCTTCTTCCAGAATAATAACTCTATACTGCCAACTGTATGTTCCCCACAATTGATCACGATCGTGTTATTCTACTGAGTCATTTAATTTATACTAATAAATAAAGTTCACGGATTATGTTCGCTCGAAACTGCACTACCCAGTACTCACCACCTCTCCCGACGGCACTAGAACTACTATTTCTACGCCTCCGAAGTACCTAGTAGATGCCTATTGTGGAAGCGGCCTCTTTACAATCCTCTGTGGCAAGAACCTAACAAGCGTAATTGGTGTGGATATCGCAGCCGACAGCATAGCCTATGCAAGCTCTAACGCAGCTGCAAACAACATCGAAAACGCCCGCTTTATAGCTGGCAACGCGGAAACGATTTTCGAATCAATAGACTTTCCTAGCACCGAAACGAGCGTGATCATCGATCCCCCGAGAAAGGGTTGTGATAAGCGGTTCCTAGACCAACTCCTGGAATTTAAACCGAAGAGGGTGGTTTACGTTAGCTGCAATGTGCATACTCAAGCGAGGGACTTGGGGTATATACTTAATGGGAAGGGCAGTGGCTATAGAGTTGATGAAATTCGCGGATTTGACTTTTTCCCACAAACACATCATGTTGAAGGAGTTGCCATCCTCACATGGGTTGGCGAGGAAGGGATTGCAAGCCTCCCAGAGGAAGTGAATGATAAATAGGGAGATAGACTATAAAACATTTGGCTGCCCTTCAGTAGCTCAGCCCATCGCAGACCCAATCATGAATACTCCGTGGATCGTAAACATGGTAAACCCGAAAATTAATTCACGAGTTAATCTCAGCCCCAGAATTTGCGTGTTAAGTTACAGGATATCAATTGAATCTAATGTATGATAATATTATGATACCATTACAAAATCATCACCTGGCCTCACTCGCTCCGAAAAAAAACCCTAACCCATATCGCTAAACCTTGACTTACTCCTGCCGGTACCAGTAGTCCATCACCCCCGAACCCAAGCCGAAACCACAAACCTCTTCATAAATCGTCAGCACTCCAATCCGCTAAACCTCCAGTGTAATGACCAAGGAACACTTCGAACCCCCTCTTGCTTCCCTCAGCTTTTCCCATGTTTACTATGTTCGTTCCCCTTCACGGCTCCCCATTCGCTAGCTAACTGCGGCCAACACCAGAACCCTGACGATCCTGTATCACTATTATGCGCATGGCTAGCCCTCCTCCCGCAAGCTCTCGGTGTCTCTTACGCGACGCTGGTAATTGCCCAACGCGAAATAGAAGTTTTACTTATGTTTGCGGGACAACTATCCTGTGAGGCAGTGAACTGGGCACTCAAAAGATACTTTAAACAGGGCCGACCAAAAAGTTTCACCCCCCACCCCTATATTCAACGAAGCTAACAGGTACGATTATAATTAGAGATGTATGGAAATGGGTACGGAATGCCCTCTTCTCACGCCCAATTCATGGCGTTCTTCGCAGTGTATTTTTCGCTCTGGATCCATCGCCGGTCGAAGGGATTTAGTCCGGTGGTTCGATGGGCACTCAGCGGTGGAATTTCGGCTGTATCAGCGACAGTAGCGGTGAGTAGAATTTACTTGTCTTACCATACGGTTGGACAGGTTGCGTGTGGGTATTTCGTTGGCGCGCTATTCGCAGTGGTTTGGTTTTGGGTTACGGCTTGGATGAGGGTCACGGATTTGGGTGGCAAGGGTGGAATGTTTGATTGGATCACAGGCGGAAGAAGGCTATGGGAATTAGTTATGTGGATAGGGGGGCTAGGTTATGTCAAAGATTTATGCACAGAAGTTGATATTGTGAGGTGGGAGTGGGAAGTGTGGAGACGAGGATCGCTGGGGGTGACTGATGGGGCTAAGATCCTCCAAGAAGAAAGGAAAAGGATATAAATCAGGACACGTTTGGGTACTTTAGGAGTTTATAGGTGTACCAATATCTAACTTGGCTTAAGGTCAGGGAGACTATTGTAGGAAGGATATGTGCACCCACACGACCACTCCAAGGAAAAACTTAAGTTCAGGTGAAGACAGCGAACACCCGACATCATGTGGTAGAAAGACAGCAGGTCGAGGATGTGGAGGTAGCAAGTAATTTGAAATATGTTATGTATCCTAATCCCACATACCCGCGCATCCCAAATGTAGGTAGTCATCCAAAGAGAGGTCATTAATTATCGCTATCACATACAACCGCTCGAAAGACCGGATGTTAAAGCACCCAAACACCACAAAAAAAAGAAGAAAAGAACATCTAGTATCGTCGAGTCATTCATCCCCACTATTGGCTCCCTTGTCCTCCTCGGCATCACTCTCCCCCTCACTTTCAACTTCACTTCCAAGCAAGCTCTCCCTTGGCTCCAACTCATCGGCATCCTCGAGCATCGCCCGCGTCTTAATGTGTGGTAGCGCAATATCACACACTCTTTCCTTAGTCAAGAGCTCATCAATAAATTCATCAACATAGGTCATCCTCCAGCCGCCCATGCCACGAACCCTCAACTTTCTATAATCCCCCATCAACGGCTCCAACGTCTGGTAAATATCCACAGCACTCCACGTCAATCGTATGTAGAACGCCGCGAGCGCACGAAGGTATTTGAAATCAGGGTCATTAAGATAGACCAAGATTATCTCGCGGCTAGGTTGAAGTTGCAAGAGCTTGAAGGTGAGGCAGAGGAATGGCGTGGGCCGTTGGTTAGAGTACTGCCCACCAATGTACGTTAACTCGACCGCTCTATCGAGTAATGTTGCAGCTGCACTGGACAATTAGCAAGGGCGGAGAATAATGTATCCGTACGGACACCGGGGGGGGGGGTACAGTCCCACCATTCAGGCCGAATGCTTGCTCCTTCCAGTATAAGCTCTCGAAGATACGCTCGCGGATAATCTTCTCGACGAGCAGGAGCGGATTAACGCCATGGAAAGTTTGGCCGGTGTAGTGACCTCGATTGTCGAGAAGGGCTTTCGCATCTGCTAAATGGGCCATTAGGCTTTTGCACGATTGCTGTATCTGATTGTGGAGTTGGTGCGTGCGAGAAGCCTCTGGCTCCTGACTATTTCTCGAGTTATCATACGGTACCGTACTGTACCTGGATTGAAGTACTACAGGCCGGGTAATATCCAATGCGTATTATTTACTCCGTAGGAGGGAGACTGAAACACATCAGAAGAAAAAAAGGAAAAACCACCCTAACATCTCCTACCGGTATCTTTTCGGATTGTTACCCCGAGCCGGGATGGAGTAGAGATCGATTCTTTCCATGCGGCCCTCTGGTATGATACCTGTCAAAACAAGGGTTTTTTGCATGCAAATGATGCATTGCAACAGGCGCCTACCGCAATACCGGTACTACTGTACCCTAAATGCCCCTCACTTTCTATATTATGGAGCAGATAAAAATCGACAAAAATTGTACCATGTATTTCAAACACTCAACTGTTTTCCAAAGCTTCTTTGAAGCTCATTGTAGAAGAATCTGCACAATAATGGTCACTCGAGAACCCCCATTTTTAGCGTGTTTTGGCTTGTGTCTCCTTCCTAAACAATGTATATGAGTGAGGGTGTGTGATGCTCATTGTTGAAATGTTTATTTGGCTGAAACACAACCATCAAGCGCCAATAGCTCAGTTGGGAGAGCGTCAGACTGAAGTTCTCTTCGGTACAATACTCGGGGTAATCTGAAGGTCACCCGTTCAATCCGGGTTTGGCGCATTTTTTTGCTTCAATTTTCCTGACTAGGACCTGATCCGGCCCAACTACGTATTCTCTCTAATATACGGTACCAGAGTTTGCTCTCTTTTGGGGGGACGGGAGGCAATTGGGGGGGGATACGAGGTAATATTTGAAAGTACAAGTAGTGGCCACCCGTCATGTGAGACTCACCGTTAATATTATGGCAGTGGTAAACGTCTGCGATTCAATATGACAAGCTTTGTGAGAAATCTATTATACAGCTATCATATATCGACAGACTGAGTTTGCCGTTATTTTTCAACCGAGAGAATCTATTCCAGGGCCTCTTTCACTATGCCCTCCCATGTCATGTTATGCAGTGTTGCCAGCCTGTCATATTGTTCATACAGGACCCTCAGCTCGGCCTCCAGCGCTTCGATCTTGTGTTTCGACGCCAATGCAGGCCTATAAGCCGTCATATCATCTGCCTGTTGCTGTAGCGTACACAGGTCATTTTCCGGTGAAAATGAGCTTGACAAGCTGACTTGCATAGACGTCAATGGAGAGGTAACCACCCCAGGAAGCGAGGGCGTGAGCAATTTTGTTGAGACAGTGTATCCATAAAGGTCGGCAACTGAGGGCGATACAATGGCATCATAGCGAGGTTTTGATATGTTGGTTGATTGATGTTTCTGTTCTGAAATTTCTGAATGCACAGGCACGAAGCCAATTGGAGGAAGAATTTTTAAACTCGCGATACCCGCTAGTAACCGTGAGCACATTCCTCCGAATTTTTGCATTTATGGAATCTGAGCGGTACCTTTGAACTTAACAAGACTCCGAAACATATGGCCCGTTGCAACGTCCCAGACACAGACATCACCGTTTTCGTTCCCGGAAACAACATAGTTTCCTTCAAAAACTACACCCAGAGCGGTTATGACACTTTCAATGCCAGAAGCAAGCCATCTCTTCTCAGGCAGTGCAACGGGTACATCCCTAAATTCTCTGGTGAATAGCTGATTTGAGGCAGTATCATCCACTCCATCAGCTGGGTTGAAGAAGTCCACACATTGTATTCCTCCGTCTTCTAGCCCCGCGTAGAATGCTCGGTCTACGGGATCAATGGCAAGGCACGTTGGAATTGAAGAGAAGATGTAAGTTCGCAGATGAGTGCCGGTGTGGAAGTCCCAGGCGGCGACAGATCGATCCCGGGAAGCAGTGAGCAAAATATCGGAAGGCCCGCCAGCTGCCACTCTCCCAGTAGCAAGCGCAGTAATCTCTCGAGTGTGTCGGTCCAGAGTATACAGAGGCGAGCGTTCACCAGTTCGTATGTCGAGGAGAGCAGGTATCGACCAGACACACACATTACTATCGGCAGAGCCAGTGATAACGAAGTTCGAAGAGCAATCAAAGACTATGCTAGTAAGTCTTTGGAGATGAGCTTGTTGAGTAGATATATATCGTCCTGTAGCAGTCTATTCTCATTAGAATTCTCTCCGACCTAGAACCAATTTCGAACAGACCTCCCAAAGCATTAGTCTTCCATCTTCAGTTCCTCCAGCGACAATTTCCTGACTGCCGGCCTCGAGAACAGTAAATTTTTCTTTGAACGGAACCGTAGTCTCTAAATTCCCTTTCTCTCGACTGTATATGTTTACAACTGCCTTATCGCTTTGTGCAGCAAACAGGTGTGAGTCTGTTATTGCAAGGCAATTCTTAGCGGTCGTGGATCGTTTGAAGGCGGCAGTTTGAGAGAATGTGTGTAAATCGTAGATGGCAATCGCAGGTTCTGCTGTTGCGGCACTAGAAGTATCTGGTGCTGGCCGGAAAGTCGAAATAACCACCTGTTCGTTGAGCATTTTGTTGTTGGAGGGTCAGGCACCTTTGTTCTGGAAGGTTTTTTCAGAAAGGATTAGACGGTCCGATGGCACTGAGCCTCACGCGGCTCTTAATTTTATTCTGAAAATTCAACCCACCAACATCCTGCTGCAACCGTCAACAACGAAAACGAATAAAAACTATCATAATGGCGCCCGCCACAAAAAAACGCCGAACCGAAATAGAGGAAGAGGATGAAGAAGTTAGGGCCAAAGAGACTATTGGTGGACTCTCTCCGGAGGAAGAAATGGAGGCTGTTTCCAAGGAGGACGACTTTGGAGGCCGAACCTTTGAGGCGAAATCAAAAGCACGAAAAACCCCCAAACACTCTTCTTCTGAGCAAGAGAAAGCGCAGGCTATTAGCGAGAGTTATGAATCCAAGACCAATTTTTTCCGAATGGAAACCGAGGAATTGCTCTCTGAAATCCGCGTGGACTATCGCAAAAGAATGGCACCGGTAGAGAAGATGCTGCACACGCTTAAGAATATCATCGAAAAGATCCCACGCAAAACAGACGCCACAGTGCGTGTCCTGAATCACTTATGCCTCCTAAGTTATGCTAACTATTCATAGATTGATGAAGTTGAGGGGGAAATGCGAAAGTGCAAAATCCATATTCCATTCCCGGAGCCGAAGCCGGGAGCAGACATCAAGTACAAGTTCTCGTATGAAAGGCCGGCATACATGAACATCGCGGGAAGTTATGCGCTTAAGACTGTCGCAAAACAGCACGAAGGCTTTGCGATTGACCTAATTCTTCAGATACCTTCAGTGTGTATACTTTGTTCACTATGACAATAGAGACTGACTGGTGATACAAGACCGTTTTCCAAGAGAAAGACTACCTCAATTACCGGTATTTTCACAAGAGGGCTTATTATCTTGCTACAATCGCAGAGGCTATCCAGGGCTCTGGTTTAGATTTGCGGCTTTCCTATGTTGATCTTCACGATGACCCTTTAAGGCCTATCATTGTAGTCGCCCCAAGCGGTAGTAAGTAACCCTTGGTGTATGCTCGGCGATTTAGCTAAAGAAGACACAGGTGGTAGTGAAACAGACTTCACAACCTCGAAGTGCCTCATCCGCATTATTCCTGCTATTTCCAAGAACACCTTCTCAGCTTCTAAGCTACGTCCCGACAGAAATGCCGTAAGGCTCGTTGCTGAGGGAGACACAACCAAAAACTCACTCCCACCAACCCCCCGATACAACTCTTCAATTTTGGCCGATACAACTTACTTCGAGCATCTCGCACAGCTGCACGACGTCTCCTCCGAAGCCAAGGGTTTCAAAGATGCTTGTCTACTGGGTAGGACATGGCTTAGGCAACGTGGATTTAGCTCCAACATTAATCAAGGAGGATTTGGCCATGCTGAATGGTCAATATTGATGTCGCTGCTGCTGAAAGGCGGTGGCAGCAAAGGGAGTAGTGTTCTCGCAAAGGGGTATAGCAACTATCAGATGTTCAAGGCTATGTTGCAGTTTTTGGCCACTCGTGATTTAAGCACGAACCCATTACTCTTTGACGTTGAGTCAGAGTGCGTACGCTGGCCTAAAGGACCTAATGTGTTTGATGGGAAGATTGGATTGAACATATTATTCAAGATGACAGAGTGGGGATATCGTCTGGTATATTTTGTCTAAGCTCACTAACTGAATTGTGCTGACTTATATAGTTAAAACATGAAGCGGAAATAACACTAAAACTCTTGAGTGATCCAGTAATGGATCATTTCGAAGAAGTTTTCTTGCACAGGCTTGATGATCCCCGCTTCAAATTCGATGCGTTAGCATATATTCCGATCCCTGAATGCCTAAATAAAGATAATGGCCTTGATCCTCTACTCTTGTTTTCTCAAAAGCTGTATGACATTTTATCTACAAGCCTTACCGATAGGGCAAAGCTCATCCACTTGACCCTTCCTTCTATTCCAGATCAACCGATTAGAGCTGGTGGAACTAACCGCAGTCTTGCACCGGCCGGACAAATAATTGCTGGCCTCCTGCTCAATTCAGCGCAGTGCAACCGTGCTGTTGATCATGGGCCCCCAGCCGGCCACAAGGACGGTGCCTCATATCGTGCGTTCTGGGGGGATAAGGCTGAACTCCGTCGTTTCAAGGACGGAAGCATACTTGAGAGTGTGGTGTGGGGCACTAGGGATTCGAAACAAGCTATATATAATCAAATCATTCAATACCAAGTGGCCAAAAACTTCGGTGACGAAATAGGCAATCATGTCAAATTTGTTGGAGACGAATATACGAGCGCGGTTGGAGGGGGGAGGGATGTTAGCTTATTTCAACCCGTCATGACAGCTTTCGAGAAACTCATCAAAGAACTCAGGAATCTTGAAGGGCTTCCATTAGCCATCCGGCAGGTTTCTGCCGCAGCACCAGTATTGCGATATTCGAGTGTGGAAGTGCCGATCCTCTCATCTGGTCAGCTAATGCAGCCCGCAGATGTGGTTGTTCAGTTCGAAAGTTCTGGCCGATGGCCTGACGATCTAATTGCCATCCAAAAAACTAAGATCGCATTCCTCCTTAAGATGTCTGAGCTTCTAGAAAAGGCTGGCACTGTCACTCGCATTGGGCTAGAAAACACTGACTATCCAACAATGAACTCGGCATTTCTGGAGGTCGTCTATTACGAAGGTTCAGCATTCCGGATTCGGATCTATCATGATCGTGAGCAAACCCTTCTGGAGCGACAGCTCTTGAACAAAGATCTTCCAGGTAAGAAACGGGACGAGGTCACTGCGGCACTTTCAGAACATCGCAGAAGGTTCATTGTCAGCCCACTTCACACTCAGGAAGTACAGAAGTTGTCTCATCGCTTCCCAGCCCTCTCCCCCAGTATCCGCCTGCTCAAAAGATGGTTTCAAACACATCTCTTGTCAAGAGAGGTTTCGGAGGAGCTCGCTGAACTAATGACCATCCGTACATTCGTTGCTACTTTCTCTCCACCGAATAGCGTTATGAGTGGATTTCTCCGAACATTACACTTCATTTCTTTATGGGACTGGCGCGTTGAGCCGGCTGTCATTGGTACAGTTGCTAAAAACGCCTCAGAAACCTTCGACGCCATTCGAAAATCCGACCCTGCCATAAACAGACATGCTATGGTTATCCCTACCGAGTATGACCCTACGGGGACTACTTTTACAGAATTTGGTCCGAGAAAAGTTGTTGCAGCAAGGGTTACAGCATTAGCAAGGTCTGCCATTGGTGCTAGTTTTAAGGTTCACTTCCTACAATCACCTCACTTTCTTAATGGCTGCCTAATCTATAGCGTGTAGAACATGTTTATCTCTTCAACAAAAGACTACGACTTCGTGATGCATATCGAGCCCAAATACACTCTACCTGGTATCCGCTCAAAAAGCTCAAAATTCAAAAACCTACAGAAGACCGAAATCACTCCTCAAGATATCGCCAAGTTGGGTCTAAACATTCCCGACACCTTTGTCAATGAGCTTAATGTAATTCCCTATTTGCCTACTCGACCTTCACCCACACTTCTAATTACATGTTGACCAAAACAGGAAATTTATGGAGATACCGTTATTTTTTTCACAGACGGAAATATAATAGCCGGGCTCTGGAATCCCTCGTGTGAAAGTGGGAGGAGATGGAAAGTTAACATTCCATATTCTACAATTCCACAGGTGAGGGAAAATGGCGAGGAGGTTTTGGTGCTGAACAAGAAGTCCATATTAAACGAGATTTCGAGACTTGGGGGAGATCTCCTTGCGAAAATCGAAATCATTAAGTAGTAATGTCTGTAAAATAGGGAAAACAGTTTATTTTTAGGCATACCCGGAGCCTTTGGGAGTGGTTTGCTGAGAGGAGAAATTTTGGTAAAACAAAATGTCTGGCTTTGAGCCAAATCTGGTGCTGACTGTCAGGCACGTTGTAATAGACTCGCTGCGATTTGGAGCTGCTCACGTGTTATGATACACATTGAGAATCGCCATCCTCTACCTATCCGGTACGACTTGGGATAAAATCCCCACTTTGCCTAAACCCTGAGACGGCACTGGTCGCGACATCTTAACGAATAGAAGCCGCGCCACCCCAGAACACCTGACCCAAATTTGACGCTCAGTGGGAGAGATGGGCATGGGGGAACGTCTGCCCCGCCCAGGGTTCCATAAGTTCCCAGCAGAAACCTTGTCTACTTTTCGTAGCTTTGCAGAGTTCAATTCCGTTAATGATTCCGGGAGAAACAGACTGTAGTTGTGAGCATACCGGCCTAGTTAACATTCTGCTATACCAGGCATTGTTATGCCAACACTAACACCACTATCTCGGTAAGTCAAAATAAGACCTTGGTTCTTTTTTGTCAAGACATATTTTACAATCACTAGTGCCGGAAGCACATGCTCGTGGGAATTATGGGTATTGAGAAGGTTTCACACCTTGCCCATGGCGACAGTATATGCCCTGGGAAGTGCTTCCTTTAACTCCATTAAAAACTTTATCCAAACACTGCAGGTAGCATGCCATAGGAACTGGAATAATTGAACCTGGCGCTGAGACGCCCAAAATTCCCGCTTCTTTGATAGGGGGGGACACTGCGAAAACTGATTCCCCCAGCCCCAGCTTAAGACTGAAAAAGGAGTGAAAAAGTGCCGTGCCTAACGAGCGGGGGCGGCTCCAGCACCCTAGCGCGAGGTCCAATTACTCCAGTTCTTACGATAGTGTGCCCTTGTATCACGTGAAGTAGTGCTGGCGGGCGGCGAATGTGGCCTGGGCGCTTTTGGAGGCTGGCCTGACCGGACTGTGGGCTGCAGTCCAGCTCCCCTCGCGAGACCGCGGGTATATGGAGGCTTCCGAGTGATCGAGCATGATTGCTCTGATTTTGGAGGATTTTTAAAGGGTGTCTATACTAACATAGGATAAATGAAATACTAGCATATGTGCCAACAGCGCCTACACATCCATGGCTACACTGGAGTGGTATGTTATTTTCACTATTGCTTTTGGTCATAGGGGCTAACAGACAGCTAGCTAAGTGCAGAACTTGATGCAGAACAGGAACGCACACTCATATTCCCGCCAGAATAGTTGTGTCTAACCCGATGGCTAGGGTCGAAAAAAAAAAAGGGATAAATAGATTTCGATACGGTGTCATCCAGATCAAGAGTACTTGGAGAACCATCATCCATGTGGTGGAGAAAGGAAAATCGTCAGGGATTTGAGGCTCACAATGATACTAAAGTGGTGGGGGGAGAATGGGAAATTAGAATTGCGAACCCGCGAGTAATTCACCTACATCCCGAGATACACACCGAGTGATATGTAATTGCCGAGCATCCACAATACTCCCAATACTTTGAACCTATCTGAATGGTTATGATGTTCTTCACGCGCCGCAGGCATGAATCTGTGGAAGAAATTTTCGGATATCTGCTATGTACTCACCAGCAAAATATTTACTAATCACATAGCATACATAGGCCGAAAGCCTGCCGGCGCTGCCAGGTATCCATGAAGCCTACAAGCTTCGGGAGGGAAGGTACTGCAGAACCCAAGTCAGTCTCACCTTGACTTGGCCCAACCAGACTGGCGGTTCACAAATACTGATGCGAAATACGAGCAATGTCCTAGTAATACCGGTACCCAGGACTTGATTTTATAGAACCTTATCGAGTGTAGCGAAGCACTAATACTAATACTGGTATTCATCTGAGTCCTCTTTCAGTTTAGGGCCAAATTGAGCAAAGCGAAGCACATGTGTCAATGAGATCTCGGGTGTATGTAATGTGGTCGTCCTAGTCTCACACGGGTTTTGCTGTGCTCAAACTGGCCCTGAAGTGGAGGAGAGCTCAAGTGAGTACCGGTGTGATATTAGTATTGGTGCTTCGCCCTACCCAATAAGGTTCTGGAAACTCAGGTCCAGGTTATTTGGTATACCGGTATGGCTCGTGCTCATGGTCGGGCCCGCAGGCCTACCGGTACTCGTATTTCGCACGATACAAGAACCAACTATGTCAGCGGTATGCTACAGGTGTCTACTCGCAAATGTATCGATAAAAGTTTAATGGAGTTAAGGGAAACACTTACCAGGATTCATACTCATAAAGCATAATTCTTAATACCCACAGTTACCTACAAGGCACGTGACCGCTTCACTAAGGTTGAAACCGCTGTCAGTAGCGCCCCACCTTCTATCACTTAGGCAATGGACTTAAGAGCATTAAATTTTGAGGTTGTGTCGGCAGAAAAAAAATAACGTCACAAAGCAAACCCGAGCGAACTCTAATTCAACCTCATCCCCCGAAGCCCTCCAGACCCCACAAGCAATTCACCCAACATGGCCGCGGATAAAGCTCGCTTCTATATGGAGCAATCGCTTCCTGAGCTTCAAGAACTCAAAAAGAAGAAAATTTTCACCGAGGCAAGTGCTGCACCCCTCCTACTCATCCCGAAAACTAACGATGCCCAGAAAGAAATTAGCGACGTGGTCAAGAAGCGTAATCAATTCGAGTTGCGAGTCAATGCCTCAGGCTGCAGTGCCCAGGATTACATCCGCTATCTTGAATTCGAAATCAACCTCGACCAACTCCGCAAGAAACGAATTAAACGACTAGGTGTCAAACTAAACCGTAATGCGAGCTCGGGCCAGCGCAGGATATTTTTCATCATGGATCGGGCTACTCAGAAGTTTTATGGGGAACGGGTACTGTGGATGCAGTATATTGAGTATGCCCGGAAGGAGAAGGCGGGAAAGATACTCAATAAAGCTCTTATGAATGTTCTCAGACTTCACCCTACAGAACCGCAGTTCTGGATCTTCGCAGCATCATGCGCGATCGAGGACAACATGGACATCACGGGAGGTAGAAGCTATTTACAGAGGGGTTTGAGGTTTAGCAAGGCTTCGAAGGTGCTCTGGGTGGAGTACGCAAAGTTGGAGATGGTTTTTATTGCAAAGGTACTTGCCAGAAGAGAATTGCTAGGGATTGATGCACCTACAGTGGATGAAAATGGGGTTGGAGAAGAGGATGAGGAAGGAAATATAAAGTTGCCGCAAATTTCGGCCGAGGATATCGATCCCTCTATCAAGAAGGACCACTCCCTCGATACGGCGGCTTTGGAGAATATAGAGGCAAATCCAGCTCTCAACGGTGCTATTGCGTTGGCTATATTCGATTCAGCGGTCAAGGAAATTCCGAATGATATCCAATTTGCTGAGGATTTTTTCAGTGTCTTTGCACAATTCGGTCACCTGCATTGCGCGGCGAAAATCCTCGAGCATGTCATCACCTATAGTCAGAAGGTCGCTCCCACAGCCCCCCAAACACTCTCTATGTGTGTCAAACTACCTCTAATCGGAGCCGACCCCGCCGAGTCAACCTTCCCTAGTCGCCTTCGAACTGCTATTTCCAGGATGGTCGAGGTTGTGAAAACTGCCCAAACAAAAGCACCCCTATATGCGTCCTTCATAAAGTCTATGGTTGACATCGCGACCCTCCAGGAGATAGATTCGGACATCCGCAAGGTTGCTACATCGATGACATTGAAGTACTTCCGGCAGGCAGAGGAGCAGGGAGAAACCACACCTGAAACATATCTCTATTTCGCGGAGTTGTGTGGGAAGAGCAGCATTAATGGCGTAGATATCAAGGGGGCTTTAGAAAGGGGGGTTTCCAAATACCCCAATCACGACAAGTTACAGGCACTCGCATCTCGAGTTCGATCTCCGGAGGGAGCTATTTTGAGAAAAGGTACATTTTTGTAAGAAAGTTGTGTTTCCACATATTAATACTCGTCCCTACCGCCTTTTCTAGCGGCCTTTTTCGAGCTGTTTACCTTTTTCTCCTTGAGCCTTTTTTCCTTGCCTGATTTTTCTCTGTACATAGGTTCAGTTCAGTATAACTCCTGAGGTTCTATACTCAGGCGCGAATTAAGTACTCGAAATGCTCGCAAGAACAACGATCGCTCCTCGTGACCATGCCTTATCAGCTATCGACAAGTGAAAAGTATCACAATTTTCTTGGTAGAGAGAACGTTATAAATCCGGTTTAGCAAGATGATCTCAATATGAGAAAAAGTGATATAATAGGGGACGGAAGAAAGAGCAGGTAGGGTGTGGGGTAACAGGTAGTAGTGGGGTGCGTGGTGGATGAGTAGCAATCGCTGTTACGCACTCATTTCGAGTCCTTAATTCGAGCCTGAGTATTGCAGGGTGAACGTACAATTTTTCAATTCGCTTCTTAGTATCCTCACTCGTCTCACCGGGCACCTGGATACACTCCCTGATGCTGGTATACAGCTTGCGATAGCAATTCTCGATATTTTCAGCTTGTCTCCTCGAAGTGTCCGACTGAATGACAATTTCATTATTACTTGTCATGTACTTGGACTATTTCACACAATTTAATTAGAAAGTCTTTGGTGAACCTCTTCAGGGGAGATGCCCTCACCCGTTTCTGAACCTCCTCGAGGATAAAGGGTGGAATGAAACCGCCCTTGGTAGATAGATCTAGTCTAAGGGTGACTTTAGAATTCACTCTGTCCCAAGTCAGTAAGCAATCCACTTATCATACAGGGTTTTATAGAACTGTACTTGTTGACGTTCTGCCCGCCTTAGGAGGAAAAATTAGTCTCGCGATCTGAAATTTTGGAAGGCAATTTCTCACCGGGCCCTGAAGCTCTCGAGGATGTTATAACGCAGTTTTTTCGTGGGATCGACTCTGGAACAAACTCTGCGAGCCATTTCCTTTTTTGCATAATCCGTTCCTCCTCTTCTCCGCTTAGATCCTTATACGTACTCCGCAATCGCAATGCTATCCTAGCCTTAGCTTCGGTGGACCAAGCGAAAATGGTTGGACGGCGTGCGAGAATCATCGATTTTCGAAGTTACCACTGTATGCTATCGGTATGGTGCTGAATGATACCGATAGGGTCGAAACAGAAATCCTTGTGGAAAACATTAAATTTACTGGTATCATACCGTAGTCTATGATCTATCATAGATCTCTGAGTAGAGCTGGGTTAGGGTAGCCGGATGCCAAGATGCTTCATGCTTAGTTTAACTTTAGTCCTGTGCTGTACCACAGAGCCGCATTTTTGTTTCGAATCTTTTTCAACACTTTCAATGCCGAAAATGCCAGAACCAACAAGCTTCACAGATCTTGGAATTGAAAGATGGCTTGCCGATTCATTAGGCGCAATGGCGATACGAAAGCCGACACCGATCCAGGCTGCTTGTATTGGACCTATTCTTGAAGGCATTTGTTCACTCCATCCCCCAACCACCAGGAAGCACCGCTAACACGAATGTAGGGAAGGATTGCATTGGAGGGTCACGAACCGGTTCAGGAAAGACTGTTGCATTCGCGGCGCCCATATTACAGATGTGGGCTGAGGATCCATTTGGTGTTTTTGCGCTCATTTTGACCCCGACTAGGTATGGAACTTTCTGGTGGAGACATTAGTGACGAGAGACTGAACCTAAGTGAACTTTTTAGAGAACTAGCCCTTCAGATCGCCGAGCAATTCAAAGCTGTTGGAGCGCCACAAAATCTAAAAGTTTGCCTGTTAATGGGCGGGGCAGACATGAACGAGCAAGCGCTATCACTAGCCACTCGCCCACACATTGTGATCGCCACCCCCGGACGTCTGGCAGACCATATTCGATCTTCTGGGGAGGACACAATCTGTGGGCTTAGAAGGACAAGGGTGGTAGTTCTTGACGAGGCGGATAGAATGCTCAGCGAGACCTTTGCGGAGGATCTAGAGGAATGTTTAAGTGTTGTTCCAAAGAGTGGGATTTCTGGAAGACAGACGCTACTGTTCACCGCCACTGTAACGCCGGAGGTAAGGGCATTGAAGGAAATGGAGAGAACAAATGGCCGACGGGAAGTGTTTATTTGTGAGGTTGGCACCGATAAGTATGATCTAAAATCCCCACGGGCTCTATGCAGGCGGACTTACATATAACGACGCTACTAGATCAGCCATCCCCCCAAGTCTCTCACAGAAATACCTTCTCCTTGTCCCCCACACTCGCGAGGCCTACCTCCATACTCTCCTAACTACTCCTCTTAATGAAAATAAGTCTGTAATAATTTTTACAAACAGAACTCATACTGCAAACCTCTTAACCCACACACTTAAACAACTAGCTCACCGAGTAACACCGCTACACAGCGAACTCCCTCAAAGGGAACGAATTGACTCGCTCGGCCGTTTTCGTGCCGAGGCGGCACGTATTCTGGTTGCAACAGATGTTGCTTCTCGTGGTCTCGACATACCGATGGTTGAACTAGTTGTCAATTTCGATGTTCCACGAGATCCAGACGACTATGTGCATAGGGTTGGCCGAACAGCGAGAGCTGGGAGAGGTGGCGAGGCAATTACTTTTATCACACAGCATGATATCCTGCTTATCGAGGCAATCGAGAAGAGGACTGGTAGAAAGCTCGAGAAGTACATTGACGAGCCTGGCGTTAGTCTGGAGGGAAGAGTTGTTAGGGAGAAGCTACAAGAGGTCAGTGTGAAGAAACGAGCTGCTGTTATGGCAGTGGAGGAAGGGAAAAACGAGTACGGGAAGAGGAAGAGGAAGCTACAGGATAAGGCGAACAAATTGGGTAGTAAGAGAAAGAAAGATGCTCCATAGCGATACCATACCTTAGCTCTTGGTGTTTGGGTTCTTGTACGAGTACTATTTGTGTTTTGGGCTTTCCAGTTAACGCTCGGTAATTACAATAAAATCCCAAAAATGGGAAATGGGTCCTCAACCAAATCTAAAAAATCTATTTGAATAAGACTCCTCAAATCAGCATTACACAAGTGACGGATATGTGTACAGTACCCATCGTAGAAATATCACTCCGAGTGCCATATGGTGTGCTGCTGCCGTCTCGATTAGATTAGTGGGGGCTGGGTTAGGGTTCAAGCTAGCAACGTCGCCTCCACCGTACCTTGGTGCTCTATCATGCCTCTTGTTCAAGCATTTAGCACCAACTACTGACCCATCAATCTTTATCCACGAGCTAGAAGCACACTATAAATGGTAAATCTCCCTCGCATCTCTCTCTTGCCAATAATTAACAATATCCAGTCTCAATCTCTCCGCCCATATCTGAAATGCGTTCGCTCCTCCCTGACCGCCGCGATAACCCTCAGCAACTTCGCCAGCCAAACCGCGGAACGCCATAACGTTCCGGAAATCGAAGCTGCGAAATCCCCCGAGGTTCTCCTCAACCCCCTCACCGTATCCCGAAACGAGAACGAACGCGTATTGATAGAGCCGAGCGTGAACTCTATCCGCGTGAGCATCAAGATCAAGCAGGCGGACGAAATCGAGCATATCCTGGTCCATAAATTTACCAGGTTCTTGACTCAGAGAGCGGAGAATTTCTTCATTTTGAGGAGGAAGGCTGTGAAGGTACGTTTGGAATGCTGATAAAGCCCGTTCGGGGGAGTATGGACTCATCTAGTCTTAGGGATACGACATCTCGTTCTTGATCACCAATTTCCATACGGAGGATATGCTCAAGCATAAACTGGTGGATTTCATTATCCATTTCATGGAGGAGGTTGATAAGGAGATATCGGAGATGAAATTATTTGTATGAGCTCCTGGCAATTGCTCACTAGCTACACGCTGACTCCCGAGTAGTTGAATGCGAGAGCCCGTTTCGTCGCTGAAGCCTTTTTAACTCCGGTAGGTTTCCTCTTTTGTTTGTGTTGGATGGCTGCTGATGGTGCAACAGTTTGATTAAATGGGAGTACTCGTAGTAGGAAAGCAGTATCCGAAAACAAGGGTCGTGAATTTGTACGGAATTCAGATACGCAAGGATTTTTCTGCCATATGTTCTGTGAATCCTTGTTTCCGGGTACCTCTCGCCTGCCACGAGTACAAAAGTTGATTCATTATTTTTATTCTTTCTTTCTTTCTAGACGGTAGGGCGAGTGTTTGGAATATACCAAATAGTACAAATAATCGACGAGTGCTGTGCCAGCCTTCGGAGGGTCCCCACGGGATAGGATGGGGATCACACAGCAAATGGGTTGAGAACAACCTTTGGAGTGGAAAGCGGTATTTCGGCTAGTATCCAATAACCAAGGCATATACATCATGTTCCCAGGCGCCCCACACCGGTGAAGCCCCGGAAAATTCGAAATTGGTATCTTAATTTCCTGTGGCAAAGGGACTCTCCCCCAGGGGTGGCGGGAATAAAAGAAGCCAGAAAATCATTACCATTCCATCAGTCACTGCTAATACGAGAGATTACACAGAAGACCACCCACCCGTCCCACCCGTCATACAAATTACCGTCTTCAGTACATCGTAAAGGGGAAGAAATAAAAATAAAAATAAAAAGAGAGCAACAATGACACAATCTAGGTGATGATACAGCAGGAGTTTTGCTTCTTGGCCTACATTTCCCCGTCGTATTGATTAGTGCCCATCTTTGATTCCCTGAAAATGTGGGATGACTGTACCTGTTTATAGAACATTTTAGAGGCAGAACTCAGCCCTTCGCTTCTTTGTACCAAGCTGTCGATCTTCTCCCCACGCTCCAAAACGCTCTCAATAGTTTTATGCAGCACAATCTTCGTTTCGTCAAGCTCCTGTTGGATCCTCATAATGCTATCTGCCTGCCTGGGATCTTGGTACTTGACGATATATTCCCCAAGAACTGGTAATTCCAACTGAGGGGCGCCCTCCGCCCACCCAGAGCGAGGGTGCAACGCGAGAAAGTCGTCGACGACCTGAGACAGGAGCTTGTGCGCAACAAGTTTCGGATACTCGTGGTCAGAGATAATCACTGCAGCTATCCCTTCCGAACGACCGTATGCGTGGAAGGTATATGCTGTCACCTAGTCAGCAAGCGCCGGGGAAGCTTACGAGTAGACTATGGGAAAGCCTGAACCGTACATTGTTCCTCGATATCCTGACGGGAAGCAGGCCCGGTACGTTCCGCAACGGTGCCGGAAAACATGGTTAGGAATTCGGAGACAGTATTTCGCTGGAAAAAGGAGAATGAATTAAGGTCCTTCACCGATACCAGCTCATAGGCCGGCTTTGGGGCATTGCGGATTACCTAGAGGGTTTAGTTAGCTAGGGCTTATTTTTTCCTCTCCTCCTCCCCCCCCACTCGGTTAGAAGGCGCACGTACGCCGATGTAGTAAATTTTCATTGCTACTGTTGATTAAAACGTTCTTCCTCCGGGGATAGCAGGTCTCGAGGTCGTCGGTGCTGGAGAAGCGGGTGGATGGCGAGGAAGCCGAGAGTTGTTGGTTGCAGGTTCTTTGCTCTTCGAAGGGCTGGTTTTTGGGTGGCACGGCAAGGGAAGGGGCTCAGCTTGTTTGCCTGCTGAACCGCCACACATACCGTAACTCGAATCATAGCATGATGCAACATGGGAGGTGTCAACGGATAGTCTAGGGGTGGCTGAGCGAACAATCCGTACGCCGAGAGTCGCCTCGGCAAAAGGCGGATATTGCTTCGTTTGGCCGACTGTTCGTTGACTGCTACGATACTATATTAAGCGCGCGGACTCGAAACCCCCTTCCTATTCCATCCCTTTCCTACTCGAGTGCTCGAGTACATACCGGTACCCAAGCTCTTCCCCCCACAGTACCCTTGGTACTAGGGTATCATACAATTATGGACGTGGGTGATAGGGCACGGGAATCTGTAAAGCAGCGCGAACCCAGGATTGTGTTGTCACTGTTGTGGGGCATCTTTTGAACAGATGAACAGAGATCGCGCAATCATTATGGTGCAAGCAGCTCAAAAGGTGCACCAGAAATTTTTTTGGATTTTCAAATTCTATAGGCTCCAAAACCGCCATGCAATTTCCGAAAGTAGAATAATGTCTGTGTTTTGCAGAAAACTTATGGAGGTCTAGCCCCTAGAAATTCCGGAGTTAACTGTTTTGTTAATTCAAGTTATCACTCTTTTTCAACTCTCCTCAGAATCAATCTTAACCAAAGTTCCACAGCCACTGCGCCAAGATTTCGACAGACTTTTTTTCCTTCACCAAAAATTAAATTTAGCGTATCATATCTGGCCTGTTCAAGCACAGTCTGCCTTACCCACGTGATTTCAACCAACGAGGCCAGAGCCCCCCACGCAACACTTTTTTTTCCTATTCAGGGCTTTTCGCGCTAAATTAGAGTGTCTGCTCACAAAAAACTCCAAGCTATGATAACATAGGGGAGGGGTCAACGAACAGGGGGGTTCAACGAACAGGCCAAACAAAATAACTATTTGCCAAGACACTTTTCAGTGTATCGTTCGTTGAGCCCCCGTGTTCGTTGACCCCCCTATTACCGGTAGTCTACAGTATCCTTCACCCCCTCAGCTCCACCTAGCTGCCTCGTGTTGGTCAAACTCTCATACATACCCCTTCTGGCGAATAAAAAAATCGCAAAGCGTTCACACTCTCTCAATTTTATCCCAGCCCATCCCAACCTTGCGTTCAATCGATAGGCTTAGCTGCATATCAGACGCCCAGTACCATAACTAGTTGCCAAGCCACTGCTGTCAGCACGCCCCTCTTGTCTTCAGCTTACCAGTGCTTTGCTCAAATACTAGCCGTGTCCTCTTGCTCCAAAGATACAATTCTCTCCTCCACCAACACTCAGCTCCGCACCCCCTCACAAAAACTACACACGCAGTTACTGAAACCATCCGTGAGACCCATCGCCATCTACGTTAAAGAAAAGGTATATTAGGACGACAATTCCTCCTCCGGCAGTAGCTACTCCTCCCGAAAATGAAAAACTTCTTACGCAAACCCAAGGGTGGAGCTCAACCGGAAGACGAAGATCGCAACCGTGGTGCTCTCTTCGGCAATCGCACAACAGCAGCCCCTCCTCCTCCTTACGGTGCCAGTGGTAACGGATATGCAAGCAACGCCACCACAAACCCGTACGCCCCCGAACGTGGTGGGGATAGAGGTGGTTACGGAGCCCCTCAGGGTGAATACGGTCGCAGCAATAGTGAGGCCGGAAACCGCGGGGGATATGGAGGTGCATCAAACCCCTATGCTCTTCAACGCGGCGGAGATAACGATAGATATGATTCGCCCAATGACCCTGGTCGTGAACAGCTCTTCGGAGCAAGGAAGCAAGTGTACGGTGGGGACAGTGGCCACCCCCACGGACAGTACCCCAACGAACCAAGTACCGAGGACGATGATGCGGAGGAGACCAAGAAGATGATCAAGCGTGAGAAAGATAAAACTGTTGGTTCGCTCAACAATGCCCTACGCGCTGCTGAAATGGCTGAAGAAAGTGGTCGTGCTACTGTCGGGCGTCTTGGTGCCCAGGGTGAACGTTTATCCAATACCGAAAAGAATCTTGACGTTGCGTCAACCCAGAATCGTATTGCCGAGGATAAAGCCCGTGAGCTCAAGCGGGCTAATAGATCTATGTTCGCCCCGAGCATGGGCAACCCATTTCACTCCTCGGCTCGTGCTAAGGAGGAGGAGGCTAAGATCCTTGCACGCCATCAAAGCGACCGGGAGGAAAGGGAGAGAACGAGAGAGTTTGGCTACGACGGCAGGAGCAGCGTTGGAAGGGCTCTCAACGATACGGGGCGCGTTGAAAGTAGAGCTACAACTAGTTTGGCCGAGAGGTCGAGGTATCAGTTCGAGGCAGACGAGAGCGATGACGAAAAAGAGAAAGCGATTGCCGATGGCTTGGATCAACTGGGCGCCATTACAGGTCGTTTGAAAGGGTTGGCGATGGCTACTAGTGCTGAGGTTGATCGGCAGAACGTGCAGATAGAGAGGATTATGAAGAAGGTGCTATCCCCTTTACTGTAAACCTGCCTAGGGTGTTACTGACAGATACAAACAGAGTGATCGTGTCGATGATCAAATCGCTATCAATCACAATAGGATCCGCAAGATTCATTAGAGAGGGTTTGTTTGGGATATATTTATGCGCTACCGATGTGTATCTACATTTGTTTGCTTTCCTGTGCTCCTGATTATATTGGGTCTATATTTTGTGTTTTTGTTTTTGTGTTTCGTTTGTGCTGAAGTTTTGCTAAGCAGTGCCGTACCGGTACTCGTACGAGGCTTGGTATGGATTGAAAATTTTTTATCTTCATGTTAGGGCGAACTATACCAAATTTCAGAGAGAAAAAGTGTCAAAACAACCCCTTTACACCCGTCCTATTTAAGAACTATTCTTAACTGCAAAAAGCTGAGCCATCGAGCACTATTGCATACCGGTATTTGGAAAGGTTAGTGCCCTTTCTGTGGTGATAAGGACTGTTCAGGTTACGGTTAAAGTTATATCATATAAGAGAGCTTTTTTGGAGTCCCGCTCAGGTTGTTCACACGCCAGATCCAAAAGTACCGTATTCGGAAATGGTCAGTACAAGGGTAGGAACCCTTAACTTGAACAGACAGGGATATCTTTGGCTGGTTAACCTCAAATACCTGTCCCATAACTTCTTGTTGGACCTTGGTACAGGTACCGGTAGACCTGGTGCTAAGGGCTCATGCCTACAGTAGAAGGGGGCGGTCGAGTGACAAGTGGGGGGACAAAAAGAATGTTAAAAAATGTTAAACAGTTGTTTGGTGCCTGTTTATTCGAAAATTCACAAATTCCGAGCCGCCACTACATACGAAGTACGAATCACATCTGTGCACACCAAGAAACTAGAAACCCCAACTCAGGAATCTGAGTCCCCCGAATTATGATAAGATTAATTGTAGGGGCGGCGTGGAGTTATTTCCTTCCATACCGTACTCGATTAATGTACTCGTACAGTACCGTACTGTACTACCGGTATTTAGCCAGTATTAATAAATCTTGCTTCCACTGTCTGGCTCCCCTACCTCTTCTTATTCCAATGATGTTATTGTCAGACGTGCCATGCCGTAGGACACACAGTGACTTGCTAGGAACCCCGTGACCCTAGCGTGTGTTTTTTTTTTTTTTTTTTTGGTCACAAATTTGTGGATACTGTTGCTGGAAGTGTGCTATGCCATAGTATTAGAGGGGGCTCTGGGACCCACAGAGGGAAGGGAGAGAGAGAGGAAAGAGACGAAGATTATACTCGGGTACAGTACTGTACAAGGCCAGACAGAAGGGGTTCGCGAGGAGGGGGTTGTTTTTATCTATAAAAACTTTATCACTTTCCTTCTCTACTATTCTCCTCTCTTCTCTTCATTCATTGATTTTCCAAGCTGATTGAGGAATAAATTCTTTGACCTGAAATCCAAGAATACCACTCCTCCGCTATTGTCACCTTGGTGAGTCCAAATATCCTTGTCCTCGAGGGGACATCATCATTCATTATATGATAGGTAGGATAATAACAGACAGCAATCACAACACACTTGACCGACCATTTCCGTGGTACCAAATTCCTACAGTGCCGAGCAACACCGGATCTGGGAGACCCCCGACGGTATGGTGCGATATTGCCTGAAACTGTGGTGATTTTCAAAACAGGTATCCCTTTTGCATGAGCGCCCATACATACAAATTCTCGGCACTTAGGTACAGTACAGTTTTGGAATCGGTTGCACCAATTGATTAGAGCTGCGCACAGAACAAACGAATTTGTTTTAGACAATGTGAATTTCGGAACTGCTAGGTTTTTGGCTGCCTATTGTTACATTTTTCGTTTTAATTGATTAAGTGGTGGGGATGTATATCGTGATTTCCGTGACCCTCGAATTTCGGCCATTTGGGTGCATTTTGGCTAGTATGATACTTGGGCCCACCCACCGACAATGCCTTTTGTCCAAGAATTATACCATCATCTCTCTATATATATACATGCTCTACCGTCTACACTCCAACAGGGTTTCCGGCTTTCATTCGGCCGCAAGAACAAAGCATTTGTTTAATGAAATTCACAACTCCATCTGGTTTCGTTGGAACCCTGTCCATATCCCTCGCAACAGGTGCAGGTGGGGTTTCGTCCTTCGTGGGTTCTTCCTCTCTCTCCTCTTCTGGCTTAGAAATCTGCAAACGCTCGTCCAGTTTGGTCAACTGCTCTAAGCATTCTCGAGTATCGGGGTGATCTTCTCCCAGGATTTTGCTCAGCTCCTCGTGTGCTTGTTGGTAGTGCTTTCTTGCTTTTGGGAGATTATCCAGTTTTGAGTAAAGACGTGCCAGGCGCTGGAGGTTGATGCATCTATCATGGTGGTTGGATCCCGGAGCCTTCTCACGGATCTGCAATGCTCGCCGGTACATCTTCATTGAATCATGATACCTCCCCATGTACTGTAACAGAGCGGCGGATTTGTCGATCACGATCAGAGTTTCCAACGCTTCAGGCCCATATATTGTCTCATAGCCTTCCAGTACGCGCCGGTACATATCTCTTGCTTCAGCGAGCTTGTCCAATTCCTCTAGTATTCCTGCTAGAGTGAAGACATTGGCAAGGGTCTTGGGATGTGCGTATCCGCACGCCTTTTCTGCACCTTCAAGAACACGCCGATACAGTTTCTCCGCTTCTTCAAATTTCCCAAGGTCTTGCAGAAGTGTAGCAAGAATGTTTATGCTAACGAGGGTTTTGGGATGCTCTGGCCCGAGGGCTTTCTCTCTACCTGAAACGAGACGCTGAGCTAGCCTTTCCGCCTCATCGAAATTGTTTTGGGACGCTAAAGTTGTGGCTAGGTGTTGAACGATGTTAAGGGTGGTGGGGTGATCCGGGCCGAGTAATTTTTCTCTACCTTCTAGGGTACGCCGATACATATTCTTGGCTTCATCGAGTTTCCCTTGGTCTTGCAGTACTAGAGCTAGATTGTGAATGCTTGCAAAAGTGGAGGGGTCATCGGGGCCTAGAATCTTCTCCCGAAACTTAAGTACAAGCCTATGCACCCCCTCTGCTTCTTCCAATTTCCCCGCACTACGCAGCGCTACCCCTAGGCGGTTCATGATGACGAGTGTCTCGGGGTGCTCCGGGTCCAGTCCTTTCCGGGCGGATTCAAGGGCGCGTCGATGAATTTCTTCCGATTCGCCGAATTTCTCTAATCTATACAGCGTATCCCCCCATTGGATGAGGCTTTTGATGGTGCTGAGATGCTCCCGACCCAGGTGTTTCTCTTTGAATTCCACTAAGCGCCGTAGCATCTTCTCTGCATCTTTGAATCTCCTTAGTTCATATAGTACAGCAGCCATGTGACCCACACTGATTAAGGTATCGGGGTGATCTGGACCATATGCTTTCTCGCAGCCACGCAGTGCACGCCGAAACGCCTCTTCTGCCTCTTTATGCCTTTCTAGCTTTTGTAGCACTAAGCCCCAGCTGTTGGCACTGATGAGAGTATCGGGGTGTTCCAATCCGAGAACCTTGCTCCTGGTTTCCACTACATGTCTATACATTCTTTCTGCTCCTTCGTATTTCTCTTGACGTGCCAAGACGAAAGCGCAATTTGCAATGCTGGTGAGGGTGTCTGGGTGATCTGGGCCAAGAGCTTTCTCGCAACCCTCCTGTGCACGCCGGTACATCTCTACTGCGTCTTCGCTCTTGCCCTGGCTGTCTAGCACAGAAGCTAAGTTATTTATGCTAGCCAGCGTATCGGGGTGATCTGGCCCAAATTCTGCCTCTCTATATCGTAGTACCCCACGATGCATTCTTTCTGCTTCATCGTACTTTCCTAAGCTCTCTAACACCACACCGAGATCGTTGATGCTGGCGATGGTGTCCGGGTGTTCACTTCCGAGAATATTTTCTCTGGATTCTAGAGCACGACGATGCATGGTCTCCGCCTCACGGAAGAGTTCGAGCTCCTGTAGCACTGTGCCCAAGTTGCTGACGCTGGTAAGGGTGTCGGGGTGCTCTGGTCCTAGAGCCTTTTCTCTGCCTTCAAGTGCACGTCGCTCCATTTTCTCCGCTTCATCGTATTTCCCTAGCATATGTAGCGCTTGACCAAAACCGCTGATGCTGGCGAGAGTGTCGGGGTGCTCCGAGCCAAGCGCCTTCTCCCTCCCTTCCATCGCGCGCTGAGCTAATTTTACTGCTTCGGTATATTTCCCCTGGCGAGCTAGTACTTGAGCTAGGTTGTAAGTGGTGTTTAAGGTCTCAGGGTGTTCTGAGCCAAGCGTATTCTTAAACCCTTCCAATGCCCGTCGATGCATCTCCTCTGCTTGGCTATATTTCCCCAAATCTTGAATCATCATAGCCAAGCTGTCGACCCGAGCAAGTGTAGTAGGGTGATTTGGTCCAAGTGAGGTTTCGGTAGCCTCAAGCGCGGATCGATGCATCTTCTCTGCTTTGCTGTACCTCCCCAATTTCCGAAGGACAATGGCTAGGCTATGGGCGCTGGAAATGGTGTCGGGGTGCTGCGGCCCAAGCGTTCTCTCTCTCTCTTCTAGTGCACGCCGATTGATCTTCTCTCCTTCATGATACCTCCCCAAACACCGGAGGATTAGAACCAGCAGATCAGTTTTCGCTATGCAATGCGTGCCATCCGTGTCTTCCTTGTCGTCCTTGCTCTGAATAGCTATGGATCGCCTGATTTGTATTTCCGCATTGCTGTAGTGCCCTGCTGCGTGTAAATGTTGTGCTATGCGAAAACACAGAGAGCTAGCTATGGAGTCCTCCGACCACCGAGTAACAACTAGAGCATGCGGAAGGTATGCAGCACATAAATCTCGTATGCTGTGATCGTACGGAGGGAATAATCCTGAGACTACCTCCAGAGCTTTATTCTTCCAATGGACCACCTCATCAGGGGAAAGGTATGACTGTATTGAATGTTGCACGAGGCGGTGCAACTCGTAAACTGGATTGGGGATTATTCTGGTAATCAATGAGAAACTCAAGAGCTTTCCGATAACCCAACGCAAGTCAACAGGATTATCTAAACCTGTCAAGCCAGCCTGAGCTATCAGTGCTTCCGGTATATTCTGGGGATCAAGGAACGCAATCAACCGAAGAATCTCAACAGCTCTAGGTTCACTTCGCTCAAGTTGTTCAAATGTGATGAAATAGGTGTCAAGAATACTTTCTGGCATGTCTGCTTCCCGGTGGATTTGCCGAAATCTTTTCCCTAGCAACTGCTTCTTCCGTTCGTCATTCTCTTGCCAAATGTCCCAATATTCGAATGGCGAGATGCTGATCTCGGTCATGAGAGCTGCCGCACCCGAGATGGCCAACGGAAGGTGGTCCCATGCATCAATCAGCATCCCCGCAGCCTGCCTGCCCCTTTCGTCTAAGGGCCCTAGGTTGTCAATTCGGCTGTAAAGTAGTTCCCGAGCTTCCTCATCTGTCATACTGCCCACTTCGACAAAGGCACAAGCTTCTCGGTGAGCTACTTGGCGGGACTTTGTCGTTATTACTACAGTACCTTTTGAGCCTTGGGGCACGAACTTTGATATGGCGCCTTTGTTAACGGAGAAGTTCTCCTCGTCGTCAGCGTTGTCGAAAACCAAGATCCAGTCCCCACTCTCTGGGCCCTCAAGCCACTCCCTTACTGCGAAAAGCAGTTTCTCTTCGTCCGTGCCCTCATCATTTGGATCAATGACAGGAGAAATCCCGACGCACTCCAATATGTATTTGTAATCTTCACTAAACTTCAGAAACTCGCTTCCATGTATCCAGAAGACATGGCGATATTGTCGTTGCCGATATACGTATTCTAGGGCAATTTCCGTTTTGCTGGAGACGTGTTAACAAAATCCTTTGAAGCGCGTGCCCTATTACGGACAAAATTTCCAAGAGTGGCATACCCGGAACCGCCTAACCCGCAGAGAGCAATGCGGTTATGTGTTTCTCGGTCGCCCAATTCCCGGACCCGTTCGATTATACTCTCGCGGCCAATGAAGCCAAGATTCCGACTATATGGAACCATCCAGTAAGGACCGGACGGCTTGCCATTTTCTGTTTCTGTATAAGACCATTAGAACTTCGAACCAGCGGGTATGTCATGATTAAAATGGATAATACCTCCAGATATCCCCCCTTTGGATTTGTGGTAATGATTGACGATGGTCGTTACGTTGTAGCTATTGATGTTTCCGCTGAAATTGCCTTTAATTTGGGGTCGGTCTTTACCATCGTTGAGGCCACCCTCAGCGCAGGGTTCGTTTGTGCTGTTTTCGAGAAGATTGTTAGTCCTTGTTATTAAAGTCCCTTAATCTCTGTTTGGATACAACGATTCCGTTCCGTTGTCCCATACAAAATGACCGTTTCCTTCTTTTAAGACGATCATTTTTACAGCAGGAACGGTTGCAAAACGGAACGGAACCGTTGTATCCAAACAGTGCCTTAGCTTTTTGCTCGAGCTGCAACTGTAACGGGACCTCTTAAGTCGGCCCACTCCACTTGGTTCCAACAGCATCACAATAGAACGGATCTGCTAGAAGCCGGTGGAATTGGCTACTACAAGGCCTCGTATTCCCCTGGCTGCAAGAACAAACCTGGCACATCGTAACCAACAGAGAGACCCACAGTGGCATTGTGTCCGTTCCTAGAGAAAGCACACCGATCTAGCGCGATGTGTATAAGGCGGCCGCCCCCCCTAGTATCAAACAGGAACCGAGCGACAGCTACTCTGTGCGCCGATAGCGTATGGGTGGTAAGGGCAGAATCGTCGTTCAAAATTTAGCTCGAGTCTTGTGAGGCTCTGGATTGCAGTGGCGTCTGTGAATCTCCGTCCTCTTACCCTAAAGTCAGCTAAATCTAGGAGATACTGATGTGCTGAATTCCAACCTGGTGTACAGAATGCAAAGGGGATATCGGGGTGATTAAGCAAGATGGCGGTGGGATCGGCGTACGAGCGATATTGTGCAGCACTGGTTAGGTGTTCCGGGTATGGTGACTTACCATCTAGTTCTCCACTGTGCTGCTATCCCTTGTGTGGCTGCGATGGAACGTTTTTTTGCCGCCAACGTGACCCGTAACCGTGCCAAGGTTGTGACGCATTATACCTGTATTGGGTGCCTTTGGCGCATTGCATTGCAGCAACGGACCATAGGCCATCCTACAATACCCGCGCGGCAGAGCCGAAGTCACCCCAGGTTTCCCCCCTCAATTTTCCTGCCATGGAAATACTCATTAGGAAGTAAGTCCACCCAAAGCTGAACAAAGCCCTGCGATGCGATAAGCTCGCGTAGGGGATCACCTACATTATGAGGGTACATGCTTGTGGAGTATGTGCGGCTCCGCACGAAATCCATTGCTCACTACCGGTAATCCAAATAATA
Organism: Tuber brumale; assembly: GCA_014065205.1. Lineage (NCBI taxonomy): Eukaryota > Fungi > Ascomycota > Pezizomycetes > Pezizales > Tuberaceae > Tuber > Tuber brumale. The sequence goes on along the minus strand of JACCEG010000414.1, from coordinate 41,384 downwards.
ACAGTGACAACATCAATCGCTGTATGCAACTTCCAGGTCCAGCACATCTGAACTTCCTACGTAGGGACTCGAATAAACGATTCTTGTGCTAGGTAGTCCAAAGTTTCCTCCTCTGGAAAAGGGGCCAAAACCACACCAAAAGACCCCCTCTCCGAGACAAATAAAAAAGAAAAAAACGCCAGACCTTACTCAGGGGGGCAAGTCCAACGTCCTAGCACAAGGATCGTTTATTCGAGTTCTTACGGTACACTCACACCCCGCTATCCCGGACGGCCAAAATCCGAAGAATCTCTCCGGTACTTACTTGGAAAGTATTGGGGGTTCTAGATTGGGCGTTGGATGATTGGAGTGGATTATGGAATTTTGGGGGGTCTGGTGGATAGTTAGGTGATGAAGTGTGGACGAACGAAGAGAACGAAACTATTTACCATATCTCCCATATCTTTCCATATCTAAGTTCCAAGAAAATCCTCTTATCTACCGCCTACCGCTGCCCGATCGGTCTTCCACCTTTATCCACCGTTAATGGAAAACGCTCCTACTTGGAGGACTAGTAAAGCTTGCGGTATGTTGTATATTATCGGGATAGTTTCAATAGCTAATCTTACGCCTGTCTCGTCGTTGAATATCCTTTCTCATATGGCGTGGACCGGGGTGAAAATCAAATCGTGTGGTATATTTCGGAAATCTTCGAATAGTTTCTCATTCCTCGCGAATGCATGTGCTCACTTATTATCTTACCGCTGCTGCGATTTCGTGGGCTTAATTGAACCTCACGCCATGGCATCCGGAGCTCCCCTCCACGAGTACCACCCCGGAGAAAACTGGATTTAAGCCATTCACTAAAGCGAATAAAAAGAAGGGATACTAGACCTTGCTAGGAGAGGCAACTCCAATGTCCTAGCACGAGGTCTGATTATTCGAGTTCTGAAGGAAGAGACCAAGCGGTTTTCCCGTAGACCAGGTTTGCTTTAGAGCGACATCTGCCATATGGGGAACAGAACCAAGAACTAGGGTCGACCCATTTCACAATAAACCAGTCTTCAGGTAAAGGAGTCCACGTATTTTTTAGTGAAGGGTTGAAGAGGGAGATGTAGCGGTTAAAAGAAGGTGGAGCATAGTTAACGGCTAACTAGACCAGTATACAAAAAATGCAACCCCATCCCTTTCATAGTTTTCCCTCCATTCTCGCCCCCCTCCCTAGCACTGCGGTATCCTGTGATCCAAGCTTCACCGGCTCTGGATCAAATGGTGTAGTGGCCTGTTTATAAGTATGATGGGCCAAGGATTGGTGGTGCAGGACGGGGTGGGCGGTGATGATGATGATGCCTATAAATAATAAACCAAGTAATTCATCGCCCTTCCAGGGAAACTTGAGTAGGATGCTGTTGGTTTTATGAGCCGAAATTCTTTCCCCCTTCTGCGGCGCCCCGTAGCGCGGGGATCGGTATTTGTTCAAGCACCTAGTGTCTCAGTGGATTGCTCCTCGGGAGATGCTCTTTTAGCGCTGCACCATCAATTCGTGATCTGCGCTGTAGTACTGCACGTATTGGAAGACTGGGTTATGAAGATAAACTGACGCTGGCCGGAGCTGAGTGCTTGAATTGCGATATTTTTGGCCAGGGGAATTCAATAAGCTTGGTTGATATAGATTAAAGGACAAAGAATATCAGAGGTTTAAATAAACAAGAGACTGGGCTTCCGAACATCACGATATCTGGGAGCTGCTCGTGACTGAGGCCTATGTCTAATGGCATGGAACGAAACAACAAACTATGAAAGCAAACCACTCGCGCCGCCGCGTCCTAGCCGCATGCCCCATAGGCAAGTGTGATGTAATGCGTCAAATAACATGAAATTAAGGAAGTGGATTCTATCTGTAAGGATATCCGCACCAGAACTTTAATTATTTGGAATCCCGGGAAACTCTGCATGTCCCTTTCCGGCATTCCGGGGGTTTCCTCTTTCGTGATTTCTGCGGACTCCACCCCACCAATTCATTCGCTGCGTTAACCTGGCAGTCCAGCCTGGCTTGTCCGGGGCACTACTTCGATTGGTCCCGGGCTTTGCAATGACTTCTGATCCAACTTCTGTGATTTCGGTTCCGATGTTTGTATGGCAGTCTGCTTTGAAATCCACGGTGTTGGGCTCTCGGCTGGTTGGCATTCTCTCTTTTAATTCCGCCAAAAGCACTAAGGATCGGGTAAAATCGGGATGGTCTTCTCCTAGAGTTAGGCTAAGTCTTTCTACCACCTGCTGGTAGCACTGCTCTGCCTCCAAGAATTGCCCTTGCTCTTCGTGAAGTGTGGCCAGGCGCCAGAGGGTGGTATAGGTGGAGCGGTGGTCGAAACCCAGAGCTTTCTCTCTGGCTTCTAGTGATCGGCGGTAGAGTTCCTGTGCATCTTCGTACCTCTCGAGGTCTTGGAGTATGGCTGCCAGATTATCGACTGCATCGAGGGTTTCTGGGTGTTCTAGTCCTAGCTCCCTTTCGCGACCTTGCAACGAACGCAGATACATCTCTTTTGCTTCGAATTTTTTGTCTTGGCGGTGGAGAGCAATGGCAATAGCATTAATACTCGCTAGAGCTTCGATTGTATCTGGCCCAAAAGTCTTCTCAATAGTCTCGAGGGCACGCCGATGCATTTTCTCTGCTTCAGCATAACTTCCTCGGATCTGGAGAGCCATGCCGACGTTGAAGATGCTGGTAAGGGTTGTAGGATGTTCTGGCTCGAGACTTTTCTCTGCGAATTCGAGTACGCGTCGGTGTACCTCCACTACTTCCTCGTACTTTTTTAGGTCCTGAAGAACGTTTCCCAGGCTGTAAACATACTCGAGAGTGCTCTCATGGTCTAGTCCAAGTGTGTTTTCTTTATGTTCTAAGATACGGCGATACATCTTCTCCGCTTCCTCATACTCTCCCAACTCATGCAGAACAAGTGACAGGCTCTCAGCACTTTTGAGGGTACTGGGATGTTCTGGCCCGAGTGCTTTATCACGACCTTCTAGCGCACGCCGGAACATTTCCTTCGCCTTTGAAGCCTTTCCCCGCAGATATAGCACCCTAGCGAGACGGCTAATGAATGTTAAAGTATCAGGATGTTCTGGTCCAAGTTCTTTCTCAGTGGTTTCCACTGCACGCTCATACACCTCCTCGACTGCTTCAAGCTTCTCTAGGTCGTCTAGAATACCAGCTAGCCTATTGATGCTATCCAGGGTATCGGGGTGTGCAGGTCCAAGCGCCTCGTCCCTGATTAGTAGTGCCCGTCGATACATCTCTTCTGCCTCAACATGTTTGCCCCGCCTGTAGATCATCGAGGCAAGATTGTAGATCAGGAGGAGAGTGTCCGGATGGCTGGGACCATATGCTTTCTCTGTGCTCTCCAGTGCGCGTCGATTCATTTCCTCCAATTCATCAACTCTACCCTGGTTCTGAAAGAGTAAAGCTAGGTTATAGATGCTGTTGAGAGTATCGGGATGCTCGGGTCCGAGTAATCTCTCTCTACCATCAAGTGCTTGACGCTGCATCTCCTCGGCCTCTTCATACCTCCCCAGGTCGCGCAGTGCCCTGGCCAGCTCATGGATGCTATCCAGAGTTTCTGGATGCTCGAGTCCGAGGGCTTCCTCTCTCGCTTGTAGCACGGATCGGTGCATCGTCTCTGCATCGTCGTATTCCTCCATATCTTGTAGAACTATACCTAGGTTGGTGATAGTGTTGAGAACCTGCGGGTGTTCTGTTCCGAGGGCTTTTCCCCCGATTTTTATAGTATCCCTTAGCAACTCCTTTGCTTTTGAGAGCCTTCCCCAGCGGCGGAGCGTGATGGCCAGGTTATTGGCAATTATGAGTGTGCTCGTGTGATCTTGTCCCATTGTGTTCTCTTTTCTTTTGAGTTTGCTCCGATATATATCCTCAGCTTCTTCATTCCTGCCCATCTTTTCCAATTCTTTATCTAAGTTATTGATTCTTATGAGTGTATTGGGTTGCTCTGGCCCTAGTACTTTCTCTCTACCTTCCATTGCACGCCGATGTAGGCTTTCGGCCTCTTCGTATTCTCCGAGTAATTGAAGCACTTTTGCTATGTAGGAGATGCTGTTCAATGTTAGTGGATTGTTTGGTTCGAGCACTTCTTCCCTTCCCTCTAATACCCGCCTGTGCAGTTTCTCTGCTTCGTGATATCTCTTAAGGTCTTTCAGTACGAAGGCTAGGTTACTAACAGAAACAAGAGTGTCGGGATGTTTCTGCCCAAGAACCCTTTCTCTACCCTCTATTGCAAGACGCTGCATTTCCTCCAATTCTTCGTACTGCCCTAGGTCCCGTAGTGTCATGGCCAAGTTGTTCATGCTGGTGAGGGTATCGGGATGGTCAGAGCCCAGGGTTTTACTTTTCTTTTTCAGCACCTTTTGGTTTAGGCTCTGTTCTTCGTCGAGTTTCTCTTGATGTTGCAATATCTTTGCTAAATTTTGCATTTTTTTGATTGTTTCTGGATTTTCTGGTCCTATGTTCTTTAGAGAACTTTTAAGTGCATTCCGTAGTATCGTCTCTGCTTCGTCGCGCTTTCCCAGTTTGTTTATAGTGAGTCCTATGTTGGTCATGGTCTTGTACATGCTAGGATGTTTCGGTCCCACATTTTCTTCGATGCGCTCTAGCGTACGCCGCTGTATCTCCTCTGCTTCCTCATATCTTCTAAGATCGTAGAGCGCCGATCCTAGGTTATGCATGGTGGTGAGGGTGCTGGGGTGATGTAGGCCGAATAACTCCTCGTCAACTCTCAGTATCCGTCGCTGAATGGCCTCCGCCTCAGCATGTTTCCCCTGGAGATTAAGCAAGCTTGCCAAGCCACTACTGCTGCGGAGGGTGTCGGGGTGTTCTGGCCCTAGAGTCTTTTCGTGAAATTCTAATACACGCCGATGTAACTCTTCTGCCTCAGAGTACCTCCCTAGCTCGTGCAATACCGCTGCCAGATTGTGCATGGAATCAAAAACCTTGGGATCATCTCCACCGAACTCCTTCTTTATAATTTCCAATGTGTCTCGATGCATCATCTCTGCCTCCATGTACTTCCCCTGACACCCCAACACTTCCGCAAGATTGTTGGCACTAGCTAATGTGCTCCGATGATTGTTCCCCAGGATCCTCATCGTGCCATTCAGCGCACGTCGATATATCTCCTCTGATTCGTCATACTTTCCTTGATTAAGCAAGATAGTGCCTAGGAGGCTAAGCTCGCATAGGTGTGCCCGGCTTTCGCTTTCATCGCTGGCCTCCCCCCGGAAAGCAATACACCGCCTTATTTGGATTTCTGCATCATTGTAATAACCTACGGAAGAGAGATATGATGCCATGCGGCGATAGAGAGAGCCATAAATCGGAGGTACAGAACCTTCTGTTACAGCAAGTGCGTGTGGAAGATAAAGAGAGCAGAGACGTCGCGATTCATGCTTATATCGAGGGAACAGCCGCCACATCACTTCGAGTGCGGTATTTCTCCAGTGAGTGACTTCATCAGGCGTGATATATTCCCGGATAGATTGTTGTACTAGGCGGTGGAGTTCGTATAGAGGTCTATCGCCTGGCTTTTTGGTGATCATTGAGAAGCTAATTAGTTTCCCAATGGCTGTCCGGAACTCAATTGGATTATCCATGCCGGACAATTTAGACTTGGTTAAGAGTTCCTCTGGTATATTCTGGCGATCGAGGAAGGCAATCAACCTCAAAAGGTCTGCAGCTGCTGGCTCTTGCTCTGTAATTCGTTCGAAAGTGATGAAGTAGGTACTCAACACGCTTTCTGTAACATCCTCTCGGCGAGTATCCAAAAGGTCTTGTGAGAGTAGCCGCTTTTCTAATTCGTCGCTCTTCTGAAGAATTTGCCGATATTCAGATGGTGAAGAGTTGGTCTCCCGCATGAAAGAGGTTGCTCCCACGATAGCCAAAGGTAGATAATCCACGGCATCAAGCACCATTTCGATAGCCCGTTCGTCGTCTTCTGGACTGTCTAGACTTGGGCTTGCAATTCTGCACAAAAACAAGTTTTTTGCTTCTTCCACTGCCATCTTTCCGATTTCGATAAACTGACAACCTTCTCGCTCTGCTATCTGCCGAGACTTCGTAGTAATGATGATTGTACCCTTTGAGCCCTGTGGTAGAGATCTTGATATCATGCTCCCATTGCCCCTGAAGTCTTCTTCATTGTCGGCATTATCAAGTACTAGGATCCAGTCACCGCTATCTTGACTTTCTAACCACCTTTTTACCATCACAAGTAGCCCCTCGTCATCCACACCCTCTCTAATTGGAATTCGGGCAATCTGTAGGATGCGTCGGTAGTCCTTGCTAAATTTGAGGAAGTCGCTCGTGTTCACCCAAAAGACATGGGAGAGACCTTTATGTTTGTAGACATACTCGAGTGCAATTTGGGTTTTACTAAGAGGCCTTAACAGATGATTCAGAGATGAAAGTAAGACTTATACATACCCGCATCCGCCCAACCCATAGAGCGAAATCCGATTATGTGTCCTGCGCTCCGTTCGCTTCTCAATGTCTTCCATGGCACTTGTTCGCCCTGTAAACTCAATGTTCCGAGAATACGGGACCATCCAGCGAGCGCCTGGACTTGTTCCGGGATCTATAGGGACACTGGAAGTTAGACCCGGGATGAGTCGAATAGGTGACGGTTTGTTCAATACCGTTGCCCTCATCATTCTCCTCATCAGACCAGTAATGATTGTTAATGTGCAGGGTATTAAAGCTATCGATGTTTCCACTGTAGTCACCCACAATGTTGTGTTTGGGGATATATTGCCCTGCACTGGGGCACAGGTGGGAGAGATTTGTTAGTAAATTAGTTTTTAGTTGTATAGCGAGGTTAACGGGCTTTGACATAGGTGACATACATTTCCATCCAAGAGCACCGCCGTAAGTGAGGCCTGGGAAAGACCTCACAAAGATCGGGTGGGATGAGAAACTCCGGAAACAAGAGCCGGTAAATGCTTGGATAGAAAATAGCACCGGTAGTAGTCTCTATCCCCCCCTTTTGTCGGTTATGGGATAGTGCTAACGCGCTTATAGGTAGCCGTCTAGGTTAGCCGCAAAATTGTCGTGGTGGGTACATAGCCATCGGAGGTGGAGCACGAACCTCGGGATTTAATGTATAATAAAAGGAATTTTGAGAATGTATTTCTGATAGACAAGTGCTTCACTGCCGGAGTATGGGTGGCAGGTTCCGAAACTTAGGGAAAGAGTGAATGTTTTTATGGTACGCAGTGAGCAGGTTTTTTTCAATCTGTTGTGGCTGGTCCCTGGCTGATGCAGTATTTGGGTCTCAGCCCCCCTGGCTGAGCTGTCCCAGCGGACGTAGAAACTTGTGCTGCCACGCCATCGCGGTGACCACCGGTATTGCCATCCAGCATTGCCGCTATCAACCCCCGGAGAACCCGACACCAAGGAAAGTTGTTTCCAACAAGTTGCTCTAAACGCTCAATACTTTAACGAACTTAAAAGGTTTCGAATTTAGTATTTGTTTTGCCACTGTCAGAAGTATTACTTCAATGCGATGGAAAGTATGAACATGTCCGGCTATTAGCTAGACTACCGGTACTGTACTGTATCATACTTGGGACATCAGAATCAAAGATAGGCGCTACTACTGGTAGTTGCCATACAGTCGCACCCCGTTATAAGGAACGCCAAGATTCCCGGATTTTTCATTCGTTATAGCGAGGTTTTGGAAGAAATCCCTTGTACTGTAACGAGTATGAGAACAGGGGTGTAAATTTCCAGAGGGTTCGTTCCTGATAGCGAGGTTTCCCGTATAAAGAGTTCCTTTATGGCGGGGTGCAACTGTACGTATTATAATAGAACAGTCTCGGGTACATCTACAGTAGAGACAATTAAGTAAGGAACTCCTCTCGGTTCCATCTGCCTCTCCTACTACTTTGTTGTTTAGCTTCTGGCTGCTTGTACGTGGTCTCCGGGAGTTATGATACTTCCTTCTGAAAACACTTTGGACGTAATTCGAGGAAGGCTTGGTTTCTTCTCACAGGTGTGGCACAGTACGGTACAATAGGTCAAACATTTCCTCTGATGCCCTTTTTATCATAATTTGGACAATACAATTCCTTGGCAACAAAACTGTGGCTGTGTGTAACACAGTCAATATGTACTGTACAACAATCTCAAAGTTAGATCTTATCTGATCATATGTTGGTACTGAGAAATGCATTCGCAGTACATCTCAGGCCGCGCCGTTGCCCTCCCAATTTGCCCTACACAAAATTTGTGAATGGCAACCATGATTAGCTAATCACCTCAACAAATATTTTTTTCTCTCTACTTCAGATCAAAGAGCGCTGGAATTATTATCAACAATAGGTAAACAGAGCCTCTCTTTGTTGCACAAAAGATTAAATATAAAATATAAGGTGAAAAAGTGTAGAAAATGAAAGATAGTAGGAGAAAAGAAAGACTGCGAGGTTGTATAGAAAGAAGAAAGTTTGCGCCTTGGTTTCTGCAAATGTACCTTGAAGCTTAAAGTGCAACCAGATATGGTAACCACAATGACCAGCACATCTCACCAAATATCTCTTACAAATACTGTTAATACTCTGATTCAATAATTCTATACTTGGAGATTGCTATAGGCAGAAGAAAGTGTTAAATGATAAAATAAGAGACAAATTGTATGGGATAGTTTCTCTCAGGTTCAGTAATACTGGGAATGATTGTTACCATAGGCTGTTCTGTCCAAATTGCTTGCAAGGATCCTGGCTGGGCCCTTTTCATACCGAAAAGTGGAAAAATGTTGCAACAACAAACTCAGACAAGTAATTAATGATCATATTATATAATAGAGGATAGAACGGATGAAATAAAATACTACTCATTCATTATTGTCAAAAATATACAAGATTTTTGTTGATAATATCCTTCAGCTGCAAAGTGCCAAGCCACTACAGAGACAAAACTATTTTAACCTACTATAGGAAATAGGGCTTGCTTACCTTTCCCACAACCAAAAAGGCTTGGCAGTTTTTGTGCTCTGTATATAAGGACCACAACCCCACCTTTCTTTCTTCTCTTTCCACCATCATTCTCTACACTGCTTATCCTCCTTACATTCACCTCCCAACCAAATCTTTCTACACTTCCATTACAAAAATGCAAGCAGTACAGCAAATATAAAAATGTGCAAATGTAAAAATGTAAAAATGTGCAAATGTAAAAATGTAAAAATGTAAAAATGTAAAAATGTAAAAATGTAAAAATGTAAAAATGTAAAAATGTAAAAATGTAAAAATGTAAAAATGTAAAAATGTAAAAATGTAAAAATGTAAAAA
>JACCEG010000414.1:0-26789 GCA_014065205.1 Tuber brumale | reverse complement strand
AAACTGTAAAGTCACAGTCCTAGCCACTGATTGTACAACTTCATATTGAACAACAAATATCCATGTTTGACATTTATTGGAAAAATTGAAATAGTAAAAGAGTATCTGTGAAGAGCAGAGAAGCTCTAAGTTAAATTACAATATCCAGGAATGTCAAAAATTTAAAAGTAATATAATTGCAAAAATCAGATCTCATAGCCGACTAATCTTCCACTTTGCTCAAGCTAATCAGTAGCTCTAATACAACTACTATGTGTCAACACAACTATGGTTGCAGTACTTTTACAACAACCTTATAACTAATCATTAATATGACATATTAAAGAATTTTCTCCACATTCTACCTAAAATTACATTGATGGAAGATGACCCTCGAGTCGAGGGGGCCTGCTAGTTTTCAATATACCACCAAAAATGCATTATTGCAATGATTACGTAGGACTACCAAGTAATCGAATCGAATTTAAAAAACCTCTAGGTTATTCATCTTGATTTGTACAACAATGAAGATGTTTTTTTTATTCTGTTTACTATCTCAGAAAGCATGTATAATAGTTTGAAAAATGCTAAATTCCTGGTGGACATTCTGGATAGCACGAACCATAAGTTTCTGAGCTTCGGTAGGCAAAAAAAAAAGAGTCAGGTGGCAGCTACGGACCTCTGGGCTACTGTGTTGACAAAAAAAAAGTATTCTATGGTAAAGTAATGGTACTATAAATTGACGGTTTCTGGGTGCTCTAAGCTTACATGAAAGACCAAAGGAAGCTGTTTTTTTTTCTACTTTTTTGACTTTGAGAACCCATACTGTATCATGCTGCATGGTATCATAACTTACTACTGGGATATCATAATATTATCATACCATACTTTACCGTTCTAATCCTAGGGTTCAAGTAATAATGTACGAAGGAGGGTACGATAGGATTATTGTCCAATTCTTTCATTTGGGACTTAGGGGTTTACCCTTTATGCGGGGACGGTGCCTCAAGTGAACGGGAAGCCAAGGTTTTTTGAGAGGTCAGCGGTATAACTTCTGTAACTATTATTTGCGGAAAAGCGTAGTAGTTCGCAATCTCTATATTAAGGGTGAAGAGTGGTTTCTAGTGTTCGGAAGTCTTTAAAGTTAGGGACCTTCATCCATGATGAAGCTGGGGGAGCCTATGGTGAATTTATACCTATCTCCCTGTTACAGCAGTTAAACGTACAAGATGGCGCAAGAAAATGATCACGGGTCGGCGGTTCTGGGAAAGAAATGAGTATGATATAACATAAGTCACGAGCACAAAAATGGAATGGATTTTTGTCACTTCTGAGGGTTTATTTAAGAGCCTAGAAGCACTCCCTTCCCCTGTATAACGCCCGAGATAGCACAGGACTATGAAATCGGAGGGGAGGATTTTACAGGTAAGTGAATCCGCCCCCTGAAATTTAGTTATATGCAATCCCGCGAAACTCTGCATGTTGCTTTGCAACATCCCAGGGGATCTCTCTTGGCATCTCTAGCCTTCACCCCACCGATTCATTCGCTGCAATAACCTAACAGCCCAGCCTGGCTTGTCTGGGGCACCGCTCCGGTTAACCCTCACCTTTCCTGTGACTTCTGATCCCACTTTTGTAACTTCATTTCCGATGTTTGCAACCACTTGGAGGCTCGCGTGGCAGCCCGTCTCGCAACCCACGATTCCGGGCTCTTGGCTGGTTGACATTCTCCCTTTCAGTTCCGCTAAAAGGCCCAAGAATCTAATGAGGTCGGGGTGGTCTTCCCCTAGGGTTGCACTCATTCTTTCTATCGTCTGCTGGTAGCACTGCTCTGCACTCAAAAACTGCCCTTGCTTTTCATAAAGGGTAGCCAGACTCCAGAGGGTGGTACAGGTGGAGCGATGGCCGAAACCTAGAGTCTTCTCTCTAGCTTCTAGTGATCGGCGGTAGAGCTCTTCTGCATCGTCATACCTTCCGAGGCCTTGGAACATGGCTGCCAGATTATCAACTGCATCGAGGGTTTCTGGGTGTTCTGGTCCTAACTTCCTCTCATGACCTTGCAGCGCACGCAGAAACATTTCTTCGGCTTCGGCTTCTTTACCTTGGCAGTCGAGAGCAATGGCAACAGCGCTCACACTTCTTAGGGCTTCGCTTGCATCTGGTCCAAAAGTCTTCTCTCTGATCTCCAGGGCACGTCGATGCATTTTCTCTGCTTCAGCATAACTTCCTCGAAACTGGAGGGCCATACCGACGCTGTAGATGCTAGTAAGGGTTGTGGGGTGTTCCGGCCCGAGATTTTTTTCTGCGAATTCGAGTATGCGACGGTGCATCTTCTCTCCCTCCTCGTATTTTTCCAGGTCTTGCAGAACGCTTCCCAGGTCCCAGACATGCTTAAGAGTGCTCTTATGGTCTGGCCCAAGTGTCTTTTCCTGGCGGTCTAATATGCGACGATACATCTTCTCCGCTTCCTCATACTCTCCCAACGTATGTAGAACGAGTGCCAGGCTCTCGGCGCTTTTGAATGTATCGGGATGCTCTATCCCGAGCGCTTTACCCCGACCCTCCAGCGCGCGCCGGAACATTTTCTCTGCCTCTGTGACCTTTCCCCGCCGGTATAGTACACTAGCTAAATGGCTAATAAATGTTAAAGTATCAGGATGTTCTGGTCCAAGTGCTTCCCCAGTAGCTTCCACTGCACGCTCATACACCTCCTCGACTGCTTCAAGCTTCTCTAAGTCCTCTAGAATACCAGCTAGTCTATTGACACTGGCCAGTGTGTTGGGGTGTGCGGGCCCAAGTGCCTTGGTTCTGATTTGCAGTGCCCGTCGATACATCTCTTCTGCCTCAACATGTTTGCCCCGCCTGTAGATCATCGAGGCAAGATTGTAGATCAGGAGGAGAGTGTCCGGATGGCTGGGACCATATGCTTTCTCTGTGCTCTCCAGTGCGCGTCGATTCATTTCCTCCAATTCATCATCTCTACCCTGGTTCTGAAAGAGTAGAGCTAGGTTATAGATGCTGTCGAGAGTATCGGGATGCTCTGGACCGAGTAATCTCTCTCTACCATCAAGTGCTTGACGCTGCATCTCCTCGGCCTCTTCATACCTCCCCAGGTCGCGCAGTGCCCTGGCCAGCTCATGGATGCTATCCAGAGTTTCTGGATGCTCGAGTCCGAGGGCTTCCTCTCTCGCTTGTAGCACGGATCGGTGCATCGTCTCTGCATCGTCGTATTCCTCCATATCCTGAAGAACTACACCTAGGTTGGTGATAGCGATGAGAACCTGCGGGTGCTCAGACCCGAGGGCTTCCCCCCCGATCTTTATAGTATCCCTTAGCAACTCCTTTGCTTTAGAGAGCCTCCCCCAGCGGCGGAGCGAGATGGCCAGGTTATTGGCAATTACGAGTGTGCTCGAGTGATCTAGCCCCAAAGTGTTCTCGCTACCTTTGAGTTCGCGCCGATACATATCCTCAGCTTCTTCACACCTGCCCAGCTTTTCCAATACATTACCTAAGCCATTGAGACTAAGGAGTGTATCGGGATGCTCTGGCCCGAGAACTTCCTCTCTACCTTCCATTGCACGCCGATGCAGGCTTTCGGCCTCATCGTATTCTCCGAGTAATCGAAGCACATTTGCTAGGAAGGAGAAGCTGTGCAAGGTTAGAGGATGGTCCGGTCCGAGCACTTCTTCCCTTCCCTTCAACGCCCGCCTGTGCAGTTGCTCTGCCTCGGGGTATTTGTTCAGGTCTTGCAGCACGAGGGCCAGGTTGCTAACAGAAATGAGAGTTTCAGGATGTTCCCCCCCAAGGGCCTTTTGTCTACCCTCCATTGCAAGCCGCTGAATTTCCTCCGATTCTTCGTACTGGCCCAGGTCCCGTAGGGTCACGGCCAAGTTGTTCATACTGGTGAGGGTATCACGATGGTCAGAGCCCAGGGTTTTACTACTCATTTTCAGCACCTTTCGGTTTAGGCTCTGCGCTTCGGCGAGTTTCTCTTGATGTAGCAAAATCGTAGCTAAATTGTGCATACTACTGATAGTTTCAGGATTGTCTGGTCCCAAGGTCTTCAGAGAACTGTCAAGTGCACGCCGAAGCAACGTCTCTGCTTCGTCGCGCTTTCCCAGTTTGTTCAGAGTGAGACCTAAGTTGGTCATGGTCGCGTACATGCTAGGATGGTTCGGTCCCACATTTTCTTCGATGCGCTCTAGCGTACGCCGCTGTATCTCCTCTGCTTCCTCATATCTTCTAAGATCGTAGAGCGCCGATCCTAGGTTATTCATGGTGGTGAGGGTGCTAGGGTGATATAAGCCGAATAACTCCTCTTCAATTCTCAGTATCCGTCGCTGTATGGCCTCCGCCTCAGCATGTTTCCCCTGGAGATCGAGTACGGTTGCCAAGCCGCCACAGCTGCGGAGGGTATCGGGGTGTTCTGGCCCTAGAGTCTGTTCGCGGAATTCTAATATCTGCCTATGCAACACTTCTGCCTCAGCATACCTCCCCAGCTTCTGCAATACTGCTGCAAGATTATGCATGGAACTAAAAACCCCGGGATCGTCTACTCCGAACTCCTTTTTTCTAATTTCCAATGTGTCTCGATGCATCATCTCTGCCTCCCTATACTTCCCCTGACGCCCCAACACTTGCGCAAGATTGTTGGCACTAGCCAATGTGCTCCGGTGACTACTCCCCAGGATCCTCGTCTCGTCTTCCAGCACACGTCGATATATCCCCTCTGATTCGTCATACTTTCCTTGATTAAGCAAAATAGTACCCAGGAGACTAAGCTCAGATAGATACACCCGGCTTTCATTTTCACCACTGACCTCCCCCCGGAAAGCAATACACCGCCTTATTTGGATTTCTGCATCATTGTAATAACCTACGGAAGAGAGATATGATGCCATGCGGTGATGGAGAGAGCCATCAACCGGATGTACGGAATCTTCTGTTACAGCAAGTGCGTGTGGGAGATAAAGAGAGCAGAGATGTCGTGACTCGTGCCTATATCGAGGGAACAACCGCCACATCACTTCGAGTGCGGTGTTTCTCCAGTGAGTGACTTCATCAGGTGTGAGATATTCCCGGATAGATTGTTGTACTAGACGGTGGAGTTCGTATAGAGGTCTATCGCCTGGCTTTTTGGTAATCATTGAGAAGCTAATTAATTTCCCAATAGCTGTCCGGAACTCAATTGGGTTATCCATGCCGGACAAGTTAGACTTGGTTAAGAGTTCTTCTGGTATATTCTGGCGATCGAGAAAGGCAATCAACCTCAAAAGGTCTGCAGCCGCTGGTTCTTGCTCCATGATTCGCTTGAAAGTGATGAAGTAGGTACTCAACACGCTTTCTGTAACATCCTCTCGATGAATATCTAGAAGGTCTTGTGAGAGTAGCCGTTTTTTTAATTCGCCATTTTTCTGAAGGATTTGCCAGTAATCGGATGGTGAGGAGCTGGACTCCCTCATGAAAGCGGTGGCTCCTATGATAGCCAAAGGTAGATAATCCACGGAATCGAGCACCATTTCAACAGCCCGGCTGTCGTCTCCTAGGCTATCTAGACTTGGACTCACAATTCTACGTGAAAACAAATCTTTCGCTTCTTCCACCGCCATCTTTCCGACCTCGATAAACTGACAACCTTCTCGCTCTGCTATTTGCCGAGACTTCGTAGTAATGATGATTGTGCCCTTTGAGCCCTGTGGTAGGGATCTTGATATCATACTCCCATTGCCCCTGAAGTCTTCTTCATTGTCGGCATTGTCAAGTACTAGGATCCAGTCACCGCTATCTTGACTTTCGAACCACCGTTTTACCGCCATCAGCAGCCCCTCGTCGTGCACACCCTCTCTAGTTGGAATTCGGGCAATCTGTAGGATACGTCGATAGTCCTTGCTAAATTTGAGGAAGTCGCTCGCGTTCACCCAAAAGACATGGGAGAGACCTTTATGCCGGTAGACATACTCGAGTGCGATTTGGGTTTTGCTAAAAGGTTTTAACAAGTGATATAGAAATGAAAGGCAAGGCCTATACATACCCACACCCGCCCAACCCATAGAGCGAAATTCGATTATGGATCCTGCGGTCTGTTCGCTTCTCAATATCTTCAATGACACTTGTTCGCCCCGTGAATTCGACGTTCCGGGAATACGGGACCATCCAGTGAGTGCGTGAACTTGCTCCGGGATCTGTGAGGACACTAGAAGTTAGACCCGGGATGAGTTGAATAGGTGATGATATGTTCAATACCCTTGCCCAACGCATCGTCCTCCTCATCAAACCAGTAATGGTTTTTGATATTTACAGCATTAAAGCTATTGACGTTTCCACTGTAGTCACCCACAATATTGCGTTTGGGGGTATATTTCCTTGTGCTGGTGCCCAGATAGGTGAGATCTGTTAGTAAACCAGTTTCCAGTCGCAGAGTGAAGTCGATGGGCTTTGAAATGGGTAACATACATCTCCATCTCAAGAGTGCCGTCTCAAGTGAGGCTTATGGTAGACTTCGCAAAGGTCGAACGAGATGAGAAACTCCGGTAAAGGAGAGCTGGTAAATCCCGGGATAGAAGAGAATGGTGACCTCTACTTTCTTTTTAGCTTGTAGAATAATGCGAACGTAGCAGCCGCAAGCAGCCGCCCCAGTTAGCCACAAAGTTGCCCCGGTCGGTTTATAGGCGCCGAAAGTGAAGCACAAACCTCGAACTTAAACGAGATTTTGTGAGCATAAAATTTAATATAAGATAAAGGCTCTACCACTGAGGTCTAGGTGGGAGGTTTGAAAATAGGGAAAATGTAAAGATAATGGAAAGGGTGGTAGCAGCTGTCCCACCGAGACAGTACTTGGGGGTCTCAGCCGCCCGGTGGATGTGATGTAAGATGTATAGTATCATAACGATACAGTGCCTCAGAAAGTTACCGAACGGTTAGCATTCAGGTTAACCCGCAAAATAATCCCTGTCTTGCACGAGATTATCCCCCCTGTTCCTTGCACAGCACTCGTACAGTATCATATTGGTACCTCAGGATACTGAAAATAGGCGACGACGGAAAGTATCCTACCTGTAAAGCATCAGATTTCTAACCGCGCCAAGATTTCGACACTCCCAGCGACGCTAAGCGACTCCCTAAGCTGGTTGCACTGCTTAAGTACGTACGGTAGACTGCGGGTACAATAATCTACCCTACAGTGCCTCACCTCACAGTTCTGTGATCCGGCGACGGCCGTTTGGGGACAGATATATTACATGCGATGAGAAATATATTCAGCAAAGTGCAAATTTTATCAATTGAGGGTTACGAAAACTTATGACTTCTATTCGCATTCCTTGCCACTATACCCTGGCGCTTCTATATTCCACTCCGCTCCCTTTTGTCTTTTTTTTTTTTTTTTGGCTTTCTATGAGTTACCAGTATTCAGGCATTGCTCGGCCTTGTTTACTTGCTTTCTAAGGCTCTCTGGCTCTTTCTATAGGACCCTTGGTCTAGATTTTTGAGGATATATAACACTACCCTTCGAAATTTATTATATAATATTATTGTGTTTTTCCTTGTGGGGCGGGCAAGCTGGGCTGCCTTTGCATTTGAAGGTCCTCAAAAGTTGCTGCTGACGCTCTGCTCCAGATTGGATATCACTGTCTAGGGTCACCAGAAATCCATTTCGTGGGAGAATATTGGTGCTTTCCATCCCGTCCTAGTTACTTCTAAATTACAAGTTGTTTAACCTAGAGCTATGATATCGTATATGTACTCGTACATAAGAATATTAGTATTGTACCGGGGGGTGGGGGGACTGCCGGTACAATAGTAAATAGTAGGATTGCTTGCAAATACCCATAGACCACTACCGGTAGGCTACCCAGAGAATACAGAGGAATACTAACGGGGAAAAAAAAGTCAAGAATATTGTACCTTAAGTGAGGAGAGAGATGTTCATTGTTGTCTGTCGATACAGAAAGGAGAGAGAGAGAGAATATAACTAAGGAAAACACACACCACGCACCACACACAGGGTTGCCCCAAACCTAGTTTAACTCGAACCACCAAAATAACATAACCAAAGTGTGGGTAGCCGTATCTCCGACCGTATCCGACAAAGAAGTAGTAAAATAAAATACAAAAAAAACAGGGTATGACTGCAAAGGATGGGGATAAGATTCATGGGCTTTAGAAGCCTTCAATTAATAAAATTGATGTTTTGTTGACTATATTCCTCATTGCATGTAATAAATCTATTGTTGAACTGTTACTATCTTAACTGTGAAGCGCTGCCAGGGAGTGCCACCCTCTTCGAAGGTCGCTTAGGGTCGTTTGAAGTGGTGGGAACTTTGGCACGGTTTACCATTTCCACTGGTTCAAACTTTTCATTTTTTGCTGCGCCGTCAAGCTGTCGGCTGAAATGCAGCGGTGCGAGAATGGTGTTCGGTTGGGGAGATACATGTAACTGTTAAAGCTCGTGGATACGGAAGAACGTGAACAAGAGTGCTACAGGACTCCACGATAACCGAACAGTTGATCTTTGGGGGGGAACCTCCCTGGCCCTTTGGGAAAAGGAATTGGTTCAAGCAAAAGATCATCCCTCGGACTACCCCCCCAAGGTTCCTAGGAATTCTCTGCAACCCTAACCACCTGTACTAGTACAGTACATGGTAACAACTTAATCCAATGTATCTTCACCCAATCTGTCAGTGTACTGTACATATATTGCAGAGATGTTCGCAATGATAAATTAAGGGGCTGTTTGGAGCATTGTTGTTTATGCAATAAGGATCCTTGCGAAAATACAAGGCTGAGTAACACTATCCACTAGGGACGGGAGATGTCCTCCAGAGGATCCAGAATTTCACAATGTTTACTGAGTGATGTATTCTATTTTGCTTGTCGGTTGCTTATGATACGATTTTTATGATAATTATTATGTTAGTTGAGTGCTTTAAGCTATCGCCGCCGGGTAGCGGTTGTATATAGAAACTATACCCTTTGGCAGTTGAAATTTTTTTTAAAAAAAGACGAGACCAAGAAAACCAAAGGACAGGTTTCTATCTGTAAGTGAGCGCCCCCAGAAATTTAATTATATAAGATCCTGTAAACTTCTACATGCTGCTTCACAGTATTCTAGGGTTTTCTCTCTCTTGAAGTTCCCGTCCTCCACCCCACCGATTCATTCGCTGCATTAACTTAACGGCCCAACTCGGTTTGCTCGGGGTGCCGCTTCGGTTAACCCGGGCTGTGTCCTCTAATCTGGCTTTTGCGACTTCGGCTCCAGTGTTTGCGACTCCATGAAAGTTTGCGTAGCTGGCTGCTTTGCAATCAACGATGCCGGGCTCTTCGCTGGTTGACATTCTCTCTTTTAATTCCTGTAAAAGCCCCAAGAATTGAATAAAATCGGGATGGTCTTGTCCTAGAGTTGTGCTTAATTCTTTTACTGCCCGCTGGAGACATTGCTCTGCTACGGGGAATTGTCCTTGCTTTTCATGAAGGGTAGCCAGACGCCAGAGGGTGGTATAGGTGGAAGGGTGGTCGAAACCTAGAGTCTTCTCTCTGGCTTCTAGTGATTGGCGGTAGAGCTCTTCTGCATCGTCATACCTTCCAAGGTCTTGGAGCATGGCTGCCAGATTATCGACTGCGTGGAGAGTTTCTGGATGTTCCGGTCCTAACTCCCTCTCGTGGCCTTGCAGTGCACGCAGAAACATCTCTTCTGCTTCAGCTTCTTTACCTTGGCAATCGAGAGCAATGGCAACAGCGCTCACACTTCTTAGGGTTTCGCTTGCATCTGGTCCAAAAGCCTTCTCTCTGATCTCCAGGCCACGTCGATGCATCACCTCCGCTTCAATATAACTTCCTCGAAATTGGAGAGCTACTCCAATGCTGTAGATGCTGGTAAGGGTTGTGGGATGTTCTGGCCCGAGAACCTTTTCTGAGAATTCGAGTACGCGGCGGTACATCTCCTCTACCTCCTCGTACTTTTCCAGGTCTTGTAGAACGTTTGCCAGGCTGTAGACACACTTGAGAGTGTTCTCATGGTTTGGCCCGAGCGTCTTTTCTCTGTGTTCTAATATACGACGATACATTTTCTCCGCTTCCTCATGCTCTCCCAACTCGTGCAGAACAAGTGCCAGGCTCTCAGCACTTTTGAAAACACTAGGATGTTCTGGCCCAAGCGATTTATCACGACCCTCCAGTGCACGCTGGAACATTTCCTTCGCCTCTGCGACCTTCCCCTGCTGATATAGCACCCTAGCAAAATGGCTAATAAATGTTAAAGTGTCTGGATGTTCTGGTCCAAGAGCATTCTCGGTAGTCTCCACTGCGCACCAATACACCCCTTCTGCTGCTTCGAGCTTCTCTAAGACCTCCAGAATATCAGCTAGTCTATTGACGCTATCCAGGGTGTCGGGGTGCACGGGACCAAGTGCGTTGGTTCTGATTTTCAGCGCCCGCCGATACATCTCTTCTGCCTCAACGTGTTTGCCCCGTTTGTGCATTGTTGAGGCAAGATTGTAGATCAAGAGAATAGTGTCTGGGTGACTGGGGCCATATGCTTTCTCTGTGCTCTCCAGTGCGCGCCGATTTATCTCCTCCAATTCATCATCTCTGCCCTGGTTCTGAAAGAGTAAAGCTAGGTTATAGATACTGTCGAGAGTATCGGGATGCTCTGGCCCCAGTAATCTCTCTCTGCCATCAAGTGCTTGACGCTGCATCTCCTCGGCCTCTTCATACCTCTCCAAGTCGCGCAGTGCCCTAGCTAGCTCATGAAC
The DNA here is from genome assembly GCA_014065205.1 of Tuber brumale. Taxonomy (NCBI): domain Eukaryota; kingdom Fungi; phylum Ascomycota; class Pezizomycetes; order Pezizales; family Tuberaceae; genus Tuber; species Tuber brumale. Next base: position 16,062 of record JACCEG010000414.1, on the reverse strand, counting down.
ACTCCTCAAAGTCTCTGGATGCTCGAGTCCAAGGATCTCCTCTCTCGCCTGTAGCACAGATCGGTGCATTGTCTCTGCATCATCGTATTCCTCCATATCTTGAAGAACTACACCTAGGTTGGTGATAGCGATGAGAACTTGGGGATGTTCCGGTCCAAGTGCTTTTTCCCCAATCTTTATTGTATCCCGAAGCAACTCCTTTGCTTCAGAGAGCCTCCCCCAGCCGCGGAGCGAGATGGCCAGATTATTGGCAACCATAAGTGTGCTCGCGTGATCCGGCCCCAGAGTGTTCTCATTGCCTTTGAGTTCGCGCCGATATATATCCTCAGCTTCTTCGCGCCTACCTAGCTTTTCCAAGGCTTTACCTAAGTCATTGAGACTAAGGAGTGTATCGGGATGCTCTGGCCCAAGCACTTTCTCTCTACCTTCCATTGCACGCCGATGTAGGCTTTCGGCCTCGTCATATTCTCCGAGTAATTGAAGGATTTCGGCCAGGAAGGAGAGGCTGTGCAAGGTTAGGGGATGATCTGGTCCGAGCACCTCTTCCCTTCCTTCAAATGCCCGCCTATGCAGTTTCTCTGCCTCGTCATATTTCTTGAGGTCTTTCAGTACGAGGGCCAGGTTGCTAGCAGAAGAAAGGGTGTCGGGATGTCCCTGCCCAAGAACCTTTTCTCTACCTTCTAATGCGAGCCGCTGCATTTCCTCCGATTCTTCGTACTGCCCTAGGTCCCGTAGAATTGCGGCTAAGTTGTTCATGCTGGTGAGGGTATCGCGATGGCCAGAACCGAGGGTTTTGCTACTTGCTTCCAGAACCTTCTGGTTCAGGCTCTGGGCCTCGGCGAGATCCTCTTGACGCAGCAAAATAGTAGCTAAATTGTGCATACTACTGATAGTTTCAGGATTGTCTGGTCCCAGGGTCTTCAGAGAACTGTCAAGCGCACGCCGAAGCAGCGTCTCTGCTTCGTCGCGCTTTCCCAGCTTGTTCAAAGTAAGACCTAAGGTGGTCATAGTCTTGTACATGCTAGGATGATTCGGTCCCACATTTTCTTCGATGCGCTCTAGAGTATGCCGGTGTATCTCCTCTGCTTCTTCATACCTTCTAAGATCGTAGAGCGCCGATCCCAGATTATACATGGTGGTGAGGGTGCTGGGGTGGTGTAGGCCAAATAACCCCTCTTGAACTCTCAGTATCCGTCGCTGTATAGACTCCGCCTCAGCATGTTTCCCCTGGAGATCGAGCAATCTTGCCAAGCCACTACTGCTGCGGAGGGTGTCGGGGTGTTCTGGCCCTAGAGTCTTTTCGTGAAATTCTAATACACGCCGATGTAACTCTTCTGCCTCGCCGTACCTCCCTAGCTCGTGCAATACCGCTGCCAGATTATGTATGGAATCAAAAACCTCGGGATAATCTACACCGAACTCCTTCTCTGTAATTTCCAATGTGTCTCGATGCATCATCTCTGCCTCCCTATACTTCCCCTGACACCCCAACACTTGCGCAAGATTGTTGGCACTAGCCAATGTGCTCCGGTGACTGTTCCCCAGGATTCTCGTCTCGTCTTCCAGCACACGTCGATATATCCCCTCTGATTCGTCATACTTTCCTTGATTAAGCAAAATAGTACCCAGGAGACTAAGCGCAGATAGATACACCCGGCTTTCATTTTCACCACTGACCTCCCCTCGGAGAGCAATACGCCGCCTTATTTGGATTTCTGCATCATTGTAATAACCTACGGAAGAGAGATATGATGCCATGCGACGATGGAGAGAGCCATAAATCGGAGGTACAGAACCTTCTGTTACAGCAAGTGCGTGTGGGAGATAAAGAGAGCAGACATGTCGTGATTCGTGCTTATATCGAGGGAACAACCGCCACATCACTTCGAGTGCGGTATTTCTCCAGTGAGTGACTTCATCAGGTGTGAGATATTCCCGGATGGATTGTTGTACTAGGCGATGAAGTTCGTATAGAGGTCTATCCCCCGGCTTTTTGGTGATCATTGAGAAGCTAATTAGTTTCCCAATGGCTGTCCGGAACTCAATTGGGTTATCCACACCGGACAAGTTAGACTTAGTTAAGAGCTCTTCCGGTATATTCTGGCGATCGAGGAAGGCAATCAACCTCAAAAGGTCTGCAGCTGCCGGCTCTTGCTCTGTAATTCGTTCGAAAGTGATGAAGTAGGTACTCAACACGCTTTCTGTGACATTCTCTCGGTGAATATCCAAAAGGTCCTGCGAGAGTAGTCGCTTTTTTGATTCGTCACTTTTCTGAAGAATTTGCCAATATTCGGATGGTGAAGAGCTAGTCTCCCTCATGAAAGCGGTGGCTCCAACAATAGCCAAAGGTAGATAATCTACAGCATCAAGCACTATTTCAATAGCCCGTTCGTCATCTTCTGGGCCGCCTAGACTCGGGCTCGTAATTCTACGTGAGAACAAATCTTTCGCCTCTTCCACCGCCATCTTTCCGACCTCGATAAACTGACAACCTTCTCGCCCTGCTATCTGTCGAGACTTCGTAGTAATGATGATTGTGCCCTTTGAGCCCTGCGGTAAGGATCTCGATATCAAACTCCCGTTGCCCCTGAAGTCTTCCTCATTGTCGGCATTATCAAGTACTAGGATCCAGTCACCGCTGTCCGGACCTTCGAACCACCTTTTTACCGCCATCAGCAGACCCTCATCGTCCACACCCTCTCTAGTTGGAATTCGGGCAACCTGTAGGATGCGTCGATAGTCCTTGCTAAATTTGAGGAAGTCGCTCGTGTTCACCCAAAAGACATGGGAGAGACCTTTATGCCGGTAGACATACTCGAGTGCGATTTGGGTTTTGCTAAAAAGATTCAACAGATTATCCAGATATGAAAAGAATGGCTTCTACATACCCACATCCGCCCAACCCATAGAGCGAAATCCGATGATGAGTCCCGCGCCCTGTTCGCTCTTCAATGTCTTCAATGACACTTGTTCGCCCCGTGAATTCAACGTTCCGAGAATAAGGGACCATCCAGCGAGGACCTAGACTTGCCCCGGGATCTGTAATGACACTGGAAGTTAGTCCCGGGGTGAGCTGAGGGGGTGATGGTATGTTCAATACTCTTGCCCGACTCATCGTCCTCCTCATCCTCAGACCAGTAATGATTGATAATATTTTCGGCATTAAAGCTATCGATGTTCCCACTGTGGTGACCCACAATATTGCGTCTGGGGATATATTGCCTTGTGGTGGCGTCCGGATAGGATAGGTGGGATTTGTTAGTAAACCGGTTTTCGCTTAGGGAGTGGGGTCGGCGCAGGCTTCAACGGGGGTAACATACATCTCCATCTCAAGAGCGCCGTTGCAGGCAAGGCTTAAGGCAGAATTCACCGAGATCGAACAAGATGAAAAACTCTGAACGCAGTTGGTAAAAGCCGGGATAGAAAGGTGTGGTGACCTCCACGTTATTTTATTAGCTTGTGCAATAATGCGAACGTGCTTGTCAGCCGTCCCGGTCAGCCACAAAATTACCCGGATTTGTGAACGAAAAGGGAATAAATATATGATCGTCTAAGGCTCTGGTTTACTGTTGAGGTCTAGGTGGGAGCTTCCGAAGCTTACGTACTGTACTACTGTACTTGTACAGTACTTGCAGGTAGCCGCCTAGGTTAACCGCAAGATTGCACCGATGATCTTATAGGCGCCGAACGTGGAGCACTAACCTCCAGCAACGTAAACGGGATTTTCTGAGAATAAATTTGTGATAGACAAAGGCTTCACTGTTGAAGTCTGCCGGTGGGTGGGAGATTCCGAAGCTTAGGGGAAAAGGTGAAGACATTAATAATGAGCGCAACATGGTAGGCCTCTGATGGAAGCAGTACCTGGGCCTTAGCCGCCTGGCCGAGCTACCGGTAACTAAGGGGGCCTGCCTGTACCGTATGACACCTGTATAATACCATAATTGAACGACATTATGAACATGGCAGCCACTGTTAATACTTAAATTATTCTGGCAGTACAGTCCTTCTCCGGCGTCCATCGGATAAGTAGTGTTACGCCGGTAAGTGTACCGTACGGTATGGTATAAGGGTATAGGTGCAACAACCGATAAGTGTCAACCATGTGGCTATGTGTGCATCCTAATATAACCAACCCAATACTGGACCAAATCCAGTGGAAAAACCGTAAATATGTTTTCAAGGTAAAGGGGAACAAAAGTACGGTTTTTTCACTCAGTTTGGTCCAGTATTGGGTTGGCTATATTATGTTGCACACTGAGCCACCACTCGGCCACATGGTTGACACCTATCAGTTGTTGTATCATACCATAGATCATGAATTCGCTGCACGCAGCAGGGGTCGGAGGTTAGATGGTAGTGGCGTAGTGCTTGTGCGAGTGCCAGCACAGCCCTTATGAGACGTGTGGCATAACTGCGCCCAAATCAGAGCTATTGAATTCAACAAAGCAAGGTCTAAAAGACCCAACATATCCCGATCATACAGTTGCCAACCGCTACGGATTATGATTTTTTCTCTTTGACCCTTCTCACTCTCATTCATGACCATGAGTTGCAACCCGTGCTTTTTCCGGTGTTCCAAAATTGCCCTCACAAAGGTGGTCAACGACCCCCGCAACCCCACCTTGCACTGTACTGTTCTATGAATTCCTGATCAACCCTTGAGGTATGGTTCCGGTCGTGATAAACCTGGACATGTGGCCATTGTTCGGTAATACTGACAAAACTGATTTTAAATAACAAAAATAACCAATTCGTACCTGAAAACAATATAGTTTTGACAAATTGGGACTAGTGAGATGCCTCACCTTTGAAAATATGTGACTTGGTTTATTTTCGCTTACTATATCCAGGTGGCCATTAATTGAGGCTCACACATAAAATACCTTAACTTCAAACCCAAAGATGGTAGTCTTCCAGTCTGTATTTTGCAAAATTAAAACCATAGATCAATGCAGCAGGTGTCTAGCTACATTTATATGATCTTTAAAAAAAAAAAAAAAAAAACTTTCTTGTTGGTAATGATCATTCGGCTTGAAACTGGTCAATTATTTTTCCTTGCCAAGAACAGGTTTATCGCGGTGGGAACCATCCCTTCGTTTGATTTCGTTGCTCCAACTAAAAGCCTGCCCTCTGTATTAGTGCAGCACTAAACTCGGACCTACCGTATTCCGAGGAAAGAACCAATCTACCAGATTAAAATATCCCCTAAACCACGGAGAGGTTCAGCCAAGTTTCGAGAACTGAACACTGGAGTAGTGTATTTGAGAAATCGGGAGCAAATCTATGTGGGCAATTATATTTCCATCATGACCATGCTGTGCTGCACTGTACTGGGTTTGCTCCATTCTTGTCACTGCACCACTTCTCCAACATAAAGGTTTTCCATATCAGGGCTTCCTAAGTAGGCTAGTGTTCACCTTTGCTTACCCACAAGAACACTCTCACTTAATTGTGACCCACCGTAACCAATTCTTTATTAGTCTTGATGTCATATCTTAGCTATCTAGAACAGTTTTTGTTGATCACAACGCCGTGCGGACGCAAAAAGCGCTTAAACCCGGCATCAAACTAAGGGATACCGGCACTTGTACCTGCCCTAATGCCAGTAGAATCGTGAATCGTTTATCTAGTTCAAGATCCCAACCGCATTGCGCCAAACTGCTCCCAAGCCATCCCCAAATCAGTCCGACCCCGCTAGATACTCAAGCCCGAGATGATGGAATTCTACAACTAGACCATACACCTAGGAGTAAGGTCCACCATCGTCGGAGAGGGGGAAAAGGACAGTTACGGTGGAAAGACAGAAAACAGACTAAAAAAGCGAATATAGATGCAAAACTCCCTAATACAAAAACGACTTTCTATAAGAACAGAAGGAACACCTCCCCCACTTTACTCGAGTACTCAACCCCCACCAAATACTAGGGAACTAAGACGTCGGACTCGGCACACGCTCGCTCGTAACACAGGCACTCAGCTGCAGGGTTGAATTCCTCTAATACCCGAGAGGGTTCAACACTTACCCCCATTCTTTCATACGCGCCAGGTTTTGGAGACTAGCACACATATACCTACGATCAAGTCTGAACATTTGTGGAAACATTTTTTCTTCCTTTACTAGAGCATACCCTCGCTAACTCTCAATTGCACTCACCAAACTATTAGCCACGGACAAGGTTCCAACTTGCTCCTAATCTAACATAGATGGATTCCTATCTGGGCGGCGTAGGCTGAAGCGGCTCCTCCGTTCCTAGTCTGTCTCCTGAAGTTGGAGAGCATCGCAGCCCCCCAATAGTATTAGTGATGTTATGGTGTCCATGTCCCGCTCCGTAACATCCCTCTTCACCTTCTTGGGGCCGTTGGTTCATCCTCTCAGCTTCAACATACTTCTCCTGGAGTCGAGGGATTGCGGCACGTAACTGCCGGGTCATTGATGCAGCGCCCGCACCCCGAGTTTAGACCGATGTTTTTTTTAGAAGAAAATTGTCTCCAAATTATTTTCAGTACATCTAACATCCGTGAGCTGCTAAAGTACGGTATTGCCGAATTCTCAGAAACGTAGTCTTGCAGCCCGGGCAGGAGGTAAGCTCGCCAGATAGGCATTGCTGGAGTTGGGTAGATTCGACGCCACATCCCGCAACGCGTATAACTGGGCACCGCTCTCCCTAGAAATGCTATCCGGTATAAGAACTAGAGTAATTGCATCTCACGCTAAGAGGTCCAGAATTCCAATCTACGGATCAAGGGGGGATCGCCCCAGGAAGGGAAACCAACTTTCTGCCTCCCACTAAGACAAATAAAAAAGAGAAAAAACACCAGACCTTGCCAGGAGAGGCAGCACTAATGTCCTAGCATGAGGTCCGATTATTCGGGTTCTTACGGGGAAACCAAGTAGTTTCCAACAGACCGGGCTTTGCCTTATGGCGGCCTCTACGAAGAGTAGATCCAAGGTTGACCCGTTTTGCATTCAGCCAGTCTTCAGGCAAAAAGAGTCCCGTGTCTTCTAGTGAAGGAAGATGGGAGGAAAATGTAGCAGTTAAGGAGCCGATGGGGCGCGGACTGTTTATAGAAAAGGAAGACTTGACATTCCAAAAGTACCTTAGCGGTTAACCCATCGTCCTTCCAAGGAAAACTTTGGAAGGGCGCTGTTCGTTTATGGGCCGATTTTGATTTTCCCTTTTACGGTGCCTGGTAGCGGAGAAGTTGCCATTCGCTCAAGTACTCAGTGCCTCGGTGGGCTGTTCCACTGGAGGTGTTCTCTAAGAGTGCCACCAATTGATGGTCTGTGTACTGTATGTACTGGAAGGCTGAGTTGTGGAGATAAGCAGGCACCGGCTGGAGTTGAGTAATCGATTTGCGGGATTTCGGGCCGGGAGAATGCACTAGACTTGATTAATACAGACCAACTAGCGGAAAATGGAGGGGGTTTAAATAAACGAGATAGGGATTCCCAATATCACGATATCCGAACACACTACAAGTAGTTGGTGACCGAGGCCATACCTGTACACTATCAGCCAAAACTCATACTCGCGAGCCCATCGGTTGAGGGATCGGGTACGGGGGGGCGGAGCGGTCTGGACACCGGCCTTAAGACAAGATCTACAGCAGAAACCAGAATAATCGGACCATGTGTTGGGGTAGTCAAGAATTCCCCACCTTGGCAAAGGGGGGACGAAAAAACACAACAAATAAATGCGCTGTTCAGCCCCCCGAGAAACACAGACAATCAGGGGAATCACTAGGCCCTACTAGAAGAGGCAGATCCAATGACATAGCACTTGGTTCGATTATCCCAGTTTTTACATCAGAGGGATCAGCGAGTGATGGGCTATGAATGAGATCAGTGTCTTCATCTAACCCCCCCTCTTTTCTTTTGACTTAGGGACTTATCCTTTGCACGAGCGCAATACCTCAAATGGACAGAAGGGTCAAGGCTTTCTTCAAGGTCAACAGTATAGCTTCCCTCACGATTGTTCGCGGAATCGTCCAGCAGCTCGCAACCTCTAAGTTAAGTGTGAAGAGCGGTCTCTAGTGTTCGGAAGCTTTTTGAAGTGCGAGGTTGTCACCTAGCACCCCAGGTATCTAGAGTGCATATTCACCTGATTCCGAATTTCATAGTGTTTCCGCGACACAAACTGGGGCCGAGGAAGGATCGTGGGTCGGTGGTTGGGAGAGAAATGGGTATGACATAAATTATAGGTCACAAAGGGTCGTTGAGGCTTCGCGCCTTCCAAGGAGTTTAGTTAAGAGCTTAAAGACATTTCCTCCCCCTATATAACGCCCCCAAATAGTGCGGGGCTAGGGGAATGCCGAAATCCCTATCTAGGTGTATTGGTCATGTATTTTATTCATGTCCTCTGTTGGAGCTGTCATGGAGGGATATTGACTCGATAGTTAGATATTTCTCCCCTTCACGAGAGTGTCACAATTGGTTTCTTATGAAGGGGAGAGCCCTAAGAGATTCCTTTACCCCGCTTTTAGGCGCTCAGTGAGGTTGTTTGTTTTTCTTGCTTTTGGTTGTTTACGATTTTCATTATGTTGAGTGCACTGGGTTTTTGCGTTGTCACGTAGTGGTTGCGCACAGAAATTATGCCTTAAGCAACTGAAAGAGCTAAGGAAAAAACGAGACCAAGAAAACCAAAGGACGGGGATTATATCTGCCCCCAGCACTTTAACCATGTGGAATCCCGTAAAACTCTGCATGTCACTATACAAAATTTTGTGGATTTCCTCTTTCCTGGCGTCTCCGGCCTCCACCCCACCGATCCATTCGTTGCACTAACCTAACAACCCAACCCGGCCTGTCTGGGGTGCCGCTTCGATTAAAATCGACCATTGCTGTAACTTCTGACTCGACTTTTGCGACTTCGGTTCCTGTGTTTGAAACCGTTTGAAGGCTTGCGTAGTTGTCTGGCTCATGGCTGGCTGACATTCTCTCTTTTAATTCTGCTAAACGCTCCAAGCATCGGACGAAATAGGGATGATCTTCTCCTAGAGTTATGCTAAGTTTTTCTACCGCCCGCTGGTAGCACTGCTCTGCCTCCAAGAATTGCCCTTGCTTTTCATGAAGGGTAGCCAGACGCCAGAGGGTGATATATGTGGAGCGATGGCCAGGACCCAGAGTCTTCTCTCTAGCTTCTAGCGATCGGCGGTGGAGCTCTTGTGCATCGTCATACCTCTCAAGGTCTTGGAACATGGCTGCCAGATTATCGGTTGCATCGAGGGTTTCCGGGTGTTCTTGTCCTAGCTCCCTCTCGTGACCTTGCAGCGAACGCAGAAACATTTCTTCGGCTTCGACTTTTTTGTTTTGGCGGTGGAGAGCAACCGCAAGAGCGTTAATACTCGCGAGAGTTTCAATTGCATCTGGCCCAAAAGTCTTCTCAATAGTCTCGAGGGCACGTCGATGCATTTTCTCTGCTTCAGCATGACTTCCCCGAAATTGGAGAGCCATTCCGACGTTGTAGATGCTGGTAATGGTTGTGGGATGTTCTGGCCCGAGAGTTTTTTCCGCGAATTCTAGTATGCGTCGGTGCATCTCCTCTACCTCCTCGTACTTTCCCAAGTCTTTTAGGACATTTTCCAGGCTATAGACATACTCAAGAGTGTCCTCATGGTCTGGCCCAAGTGTCTTTTCTTTGTACTCTAATATACGGCGATACATCTTCTCCGCTTCCTCACACTTTCCCAACTTATGCAGAACAAGCGCCAGGCTGTCAATGCTTTTGAAGGTATCTGGATGTTCTGGCCCGAGTGCTTTATCACGACCTTCTAGCGCACGCCGGAACATTTCCTCCGCTTTTACAGCCTTTCCCCGCTGATATAGCACCCTGGCCAAATGACTAATGAATGTTAAAGTATCTGGATGTTCTGGTCCAAGTTCTTTCTCAGCAGTTTCCACTGCACGCTCATACACCCCCTCGGCTTCTTCAAGCTTCTCTGAGTCCTCCAGAATATAAGCTAGCTGATTGACGCTAGCTAGGGTGTCGGGGTGTGCGGGTCCAAGTGCCTTATCCTTAACTTGCAGCACCCGTCGATACATCTCTTCTGCCTCAGCGCGTTTACCACGTCTGTACATCATAGAGGCAAGATTAGACATACAGAGAAGAGTGTCCGGATGACTAGGACCATATGCTTTCTCAGTGCTCTCTAACGCGCGTCGATTCATTTCCTCCAATTCATCATCTCTACCCTGGTTCTGAAAGAGTAGAGCTAGGTTATAGATGCTGTCGAGAGTATTGGGATGCTCCGGTCCGAGTAATCTCTCTCTACCATCAAGTGCTTGACGCTGCATCTCCTCGGCCTCTTGATACCTCTCCAAGTCGCGCAGCGCCCTGGCCAGCTCATGGATACTCTTCAAAGTTTCTGGATGCTCGAGTCCAAGGGATTCCTCTCTCGCTTGTAGTACAGATCGGTGCATCGTCTCTGCGTCATCGTATTCCTCCATATCCTGAAGAACTACACCTAGGTTGGTGATAGCGATGAGAACTTGGGGATGTTCAGGTCCAAGGGCTTTTTCCCCAATCTTTATTGTATGCCGAAGCAACTCCTTTGCTTCAGAGAGCCTCCCCCAGCCGCGGAGCGAGATGGCCAGATTATTGGCAACCATAAGTGTGCTCGCGTGATCCGGCCCCAAAGTGTTCTCTTTGCCTTTGAGTTCGCGCCGATACATATCCTCAGCTTCTTCGCGCCTACCTAGCTTTTCCAAGGCTTTACCTAAGTCATTAAGGCTAAGGAGTGTATCGGGGTGCTCTGGCCCAAGCACCTTCTCTCTACCTTCCATTGCACGCCGATGTAGGCTTTCGGCCTCTTGGTATTCTCCGAGTAATTGAAGCACTTCGGCTAGGAATGAAAGGCTTTTCAAGGTTAGGAGATGGTCTGGTCCAAGCACCTCTTCCCTTCCTTCCAATGCCCGCCTGTGCAGTCTCTCTGCCTCGTCATATTTCTTCAGATCCTCAAGTACGAGGGCCAGGTTGTTGAAAGAGTCAAGGGTGTCGGGATGTTTCTGCCCAAGAACCCTTTCTCTACCCTCCATTACAAGCCGCTGCATTTCCTCCGATTTTTCGTACTGCCCTAGGTCTCGTAGCGTTACGGCCAAGTTGTTCAAGCTGGTTAGGGTACCGTGATGCTCGGGTCCTAGGGTTTTACTCCTCGCTTCCAGTACTTTCTGGTTCAGGCCCTGGGCCTCGAGAAGATCCCCCCGATCCCTCAAAATCGCGGCTAAATTGTGCATCCCACTGAGCGTTTCAGGTTTATCTGGCCCTAGAGTCTCCATAGAAGTATCAAGTGCACGCCGAAGGAGCATTTCTGCTTCGTCGCGCCTTCCCTGTTCGTTCAGAGTGAGACCTAGGTTGGTCATGGTGGCGTACATGCTGGGATGATTCGGTCCCAAAATTTCTTCGATGCGCTTTAGTGTGCGCTGGTGTATCTCCTCTGCTTCCTCATACCTTCTAAGACCACCTAGCACAGATCCTAGGTTATTCATGGTAGCGAGAGTGCTAGGGTGATGTAGGCCGAGTAACTCCTCCTTAACTCTCAGTATCCGTCGCTGTATGACCTCCGCCTCAGCATATTTGCCTTGGATATCAAGCAGGATTGCCAAGCCACAACCGCCGCGGAGGGTGTCGGGATGTTCGGGCCCAAGAGCCTTTTCGCTAGATTCTAATACCCGCCGATGCAACTCTTCTGCCTCGGTGTACCCCCCTAGCTCCTGCAATACCGCTGCCAGATTGTACATGGAATCAAAAACCTTGGGACAGTCCACCCCGAACTCCTCCTCTTCAACCTTCAGTGCGCCTCTATGCATCATCTCTGCGTCTTTGTACTTCCCCTGAAACTTCAACACAATCCCAAGATTGTTGACACTAGCCAATGTGCTCGGGTGATTTTTCCCCAGAATCCTCGTAGTGCCTTTCAGTACTTGCCGATGTATCTCCTCTGATTCGTTATACTTTCCTTGATAAAGCAAAATAGAGCCCAAGAGATTAAGCTCGGATAGATGCGCCCGGCTTTCGTTTTCATCACCGATCTCCCCCCGGAAAGCAATACGCCGCCTTATTTGGATTTCTGCATCATTGTAATAACCTTCGGAAGAGAGATATGATGCCATGCGGCGATAGAGAGAGCCATAAATCGGATGTACAGAACCTTCTGTGACAGCAAGTGCGTGTGGAAGATAAAGAGAGCAGAGATGTCGTGATTCATGCTTACATCGAGGGAACAACCGCCACATCACTTCGAGTGCGGTATTTCTCCAATGAGTGACTTCATCAGGCGTGAGATACTCCCGGATAGATTGTTGCACCAGACGATGAAGCTCGTATAGAGGTCTATTGCCTGGCTTTTTGGTGATCATTGAGAAGCAGATTAATTTCCCAATAGCTGTCCGGAACTCAATTGGGTTATCCATACCGGACAAGTTAGACTTAGTTAAGAGCTCCTCTGGTATATTCTGGCGATCGAGGAAAGCAATCAATCTTAAGAGGTCTGCAGCTGCTGGCTCTTGCTCTGTAATTCGTTCGAAAGTGATGAAGTAGGTACTCAACACGCTTTCTGTGACATTCTCTCGGCGAATATCCAAAAGGTCCTGCGAGAGTAGTCGCTTTTTTGATTCGTCACTTTTCTGAAGAATTTGCCAATATTCGGATGGTGAAGAGCTAGTCTCCCTCATGAAAGCGGTAGCTCCAACAATAGCCAAAGGTAGATAATCTACAGCATCAAGCACCATTTCAATAGCCTGTTCGTCACCTTCTGGGCCGCCTAGACTCGGGCTCGTAATTCTACGTGAGAACAAGTCTTTCGCTTCTTCCACCGCCATCTTTCCGACCTCGATAAACTGACAACCTTCTCGCTCTGCTATCTGTCGAGACTTTGTAGTAAAGATGATTGTGCCCTTCGAGCCTTGTGGTAGGGATCTCGATATCAAACTCGCATTGCCCCTGAAGTCTTCTTCATTGTCGGCATTATCAAGTACTAGGATCCAGTCACCGCTGTCTTGACTTTCGAACCACCTTTTTACCGCCACCAATAGCCCCTCGTCGCCCACACCCTCCCTAATTAGAATTCGGGCAATCTGTAGGATGCGTCGGTAGTCCTTGCTAAATTTGAGGAAGCCGCTCGCGTTCACCCAAAAGACATGGGAGAGACCTCTATGCCGGTAGACATACTCAAGTGCAATTTGGGTTTTGCTAAAACGTTTTAACAAGTGATTTAGAGATGAATGGAGAGGATTATACATACCCACATCCGCCCAACCCATAGAGCGAAATCCGATTGTGGGTCTCGCGCTCTGTTCGCTTCTGAATGTCTTCAATGACACTGGCTCGCCCTGTGAACTCGGCGTTCCGAGAATACGGGACCATCCAGTGAGGGCCTGTACTCGTTCCAGAATCTATACGAACAATGGAAATCAGATCTGTAACGAGTTGAATAGGTGATGGTGTATTCAATACCGTTGCCCAAATCATCCTCATCATCTGACCAATAGTGATTGTTAATATTTAGGGCATTAAAGCTATTGATGTTTCCGCTGTAGCCACCCACAACGTTGCGTTCGGGGACACTCGTATACCGCGTTACGCTAGCGCCCAGAGAGGTGAGGTTTGTTAGTAAACCGGTCTTGAAGCAAGGTCGACGGGCTTTAGCAGGGGTAATTACATCTCCATGAGGCTCAAGGTAGACTTCACAGGGATCGAATGAGACGAAAAACTCAGGAAACAAGAGCTGGTGAAAGCCGATACAGAAGAGAGTGGTGGTCTCTATCCTTTCCCTTTTTTCTCCTTCGCCTATTGAGTAATGCGAACGTACTGTACTGTACCGTACCGTATTTGAAGGCCGCCGCCCAGGTCAGCCGCAAAGTCACATAGATGAGCTTATAGGCGCCGAAAGCGGAGCACAAACCTCAACCAACGTAAACGGGATTTTGCGAGAATGAAATTGTGATAGACGAAGGCTTCACTGTTGAGGCCTAGGTGGGAGGTTCCGTAGCTTAGAGAAAAAGCGAGGATAATGAGCGGGGTCGTAGCAGGTCCCCGACGGAGGCAGCACTTGGGTCTCAGCCACCTGGCGGAGCCGTGCAACGAGGTACCGATACTGCCACCGTGCCAACTCTTGCGGTTCGCCACTCCCAGCAGCTCTCCGAATCTCGCGAATCAGAGATAAAGGCTCCTGGGAAGGATCATTGAGTCATTTGGCCATGTTGCATCCCATAAACCGGTTTTCGCAATTCCGTTAACCTGCCAAACCAAACCTACACGCATCATGGGCTGATGCTTGTGGTTCACAGGGTATTGGAGACCTACGGAGATAGCAAACCGAAAGGGTTTCTACGGTATCACACTCGTAATTGCACGACGTTTGCCAACACAACTACTATTGCATGAGTACAGTACAGCACCAGGACAAATCTTATCGTTGGTGGCCTGTTTTACACCAAAAATGCCATTTTTCGGGTCCCAAGAACTCCACCATCTGTTATGCACATTGTTCAATTTGTGGTGAAATTGCAATTCTGCCAATTATAAATTGCTAATTTAAATACCGAAGCAAATAGCACCAGATTGAGTGAACTGCAACCATTTGAAATCTGCCATTTCAAAACCAGGTACCTTTTTGTATGGGTCACCATACAAATTCTCAAGGCTTGGCACCTGGATCTCAATGGGCCCATCCTGTTAAGTTATACAGGACACAGAACCACTAAGGTCATTATAAAAATCCTTATTGCTGTATTGCTGGGTTCCCCACTAGTGGTTGATATAATCTTCATTTTAATTAATTGAGCGGTGCAGGTCAAGATGGGGATTTTCGAGACCTCAAATTTCAGTGATTTTGGTGTGTTTTGTGGGTACTTGGGAGCACCAACGATGACTTTTGTCCAAGAACTATATCATACTGTACGAGTCCTTACACACAAAAAAAAAAAATATAAAAAAGAATAATACTTGCTCTCCTAAAATCAACAATTCTACATCACTCACTATATATATACACTTCAGGCAATATTGCACTATACGCTTCAAAAATTTAAATCTCAGAATTGGAACATCAAAAAAAATATTTTACCATCCCATGAAGAATTGAAATACTTCCACCTGCAGGTGGTTGAATTAGGTAGGGTGCTGTGAAAAAATAAGCTGTAAAAATGGTCACCGAACTGTACTTGTACAGTACAATACAGTACGTCGTTGGACTTTTTCAAGAAAATTTTGTTTTTCTTTTGTCTCGGAAGGGGTAGTGTTTTTTGTTCCCTCTCCCCCCTTTTTTCTTTCTAGAGAAGGGAATTTTGGACTTCATAGCACATGGTTTTAATTCGTGTTCTTACGGTACTGTGCTTTGTACTGAACTTTGTATGGTGCGTTAGTCGTGATCGTGATCGCGATCATATATCATCACTCGCGCTGGAGTCCGGACTGAAACGGGAATGGTGTCATCGTGCGCGACTCCCATCGCTGAAACCTCTATCCGGTGGGGTGCGGAGATATTGTTGAATGTTTTGGGTGATTTTTTTTTGTGTGGTGTTGATAATATACTCCCTCTGTCCTGAAAAGAGTGAAATGAGGCTTTTATAGATCCATGCTCCGAACAGGGATGTCGACCGCCACCATGCCCCTTTTTCAGATATCTCTCTATCATTTTCGAATTCTGTTCGTATGTATAGTACAAGTTGACCATCATATTTTACCTTCGTCCTACAAGGTACTCATATACATCTATCCATACATACATCCTAACAACTCTTGATAATCGAACACCTCGTGATATTTTCAATCAATTTCTCACCTCCCAAAATGAATCAGCATCCCGATTTTGAGATATACGAAGATCCAGTGATCAGAGATAGCGGAGAACCAGCTGAAACCAATCGCAGTGGAGGCAACATGAATGAATATCGCACCCAACAACAGAATCATGCCAATTTATCAAATGAGGAACGTGGACAGGTTTATGGGTTTCTTCGTGCTTGGCGGAGAATTTTTGCTCAAGATGATAGTGATAGAAGATGGGAGCGAGAGGGATTTGAGGCAGCAAGCAGTGAATTTGCAATTGGATACACAACAGCCT
>JACCEG010000413.1:110719-131582 GCA_014065205.1 Tuber brumale | reverse complement strand
GAGGATTGTGGCTTCTCCCGCTGTTAGGCTTCTGAGATCAGCATCCCATAGCCTAGGGAATACGTCTCTATTGGTGGAGAGGTTGGAGGTAGTGTGGTTGTACATTTCTCTGAGGAGAGGGAGGTTAGGGTCGAGCGGGCCTACAGAGGAGGACCGTGTTGGATTCTGGGGGGGGGAGGAGTGGATCTGGGCTGCTGGTGCCAGGGCAGGGGCAGTGGGGACTTGAGCAGATCTTCCTGCATAGGGGTGGGAGCGGTCAGAGGTGCGGGATTCTGGGCGCGAGGCCCTACCAGTGTTGTGAGTCATAACAGGAGGTATGAATCGAGTGAGGGGTGGGGTCGCTTATAGAGTGAAGCCTAAGCGAGAGGCGAAAATTGGTCTGTCGAGCTGGTTGCCACCCAAAAACTTGGAGTTTAGGGTTGACCGAAAGCGGTAATTTTTCAAGCGAGAGGTGAATAGAGGGCGCGGAGCGTGTTAGACATCAGATTATTATTATTATTATTATATCTGATTACGCTTATGGAGCCGCAGCGGCTATGAAGCTAACTAACATACAAAAAATACACCACGCAAGGGTGCCGGTCAGATATCCCGTCTCATATTGCAAGGTAGCAACATTCGATTGGGCCAGCTCATGAGCCATAATGACAAAAAAAAAAGAAAAATCCTCCAAGCTGCCCAATGCCTAACAAATATAGGAAACAAATGTAATAGCCCGAAACAGCCCTGTTCCTTCTCTCAGTTGCCGCTTGGTGTGCTTTGAGGTATGTGGGACATTCCTTGGAATTGGCTTGGTGAGAATCGCCACAGTTGAGGCATTTGATGGTGGTATGCTAACATGCTTTGCCCATCGTAGGACAATCTGATCTGCCGCAAGTGTGGAGGTGTGCTGGGTGTTCCATGGAGCAGATGCTGCAATGTTGGCTGCCGGTACACAGAGAAGGGTGGTGGCCAAAGGCCAGGCATTGGGTGCATTGGGTGGACAGACCAAAGGACAAGTAGCGTTGCACTTTGAACTGCTTCCCAAGGAGTGAGAGGCCACGGCTGAGGGGTTTATCTGTGGAGTCTTTGCCGGCAATAGTGTGGACCATAGCAGATGCTGCTGTATCCTGACATTGGGCTGGGGTGGTGAGCCATCTAGGAGGGCATGGAAGGTGGGTGCCTGGGTTGAATTCTTCAATCTCAGATTGAATAGTGGAGAAGGTGGAGGATGTGGGGACGCCATGGAGGATGACCTTGTGCCAGATTTCGTCTTTTCTGAGGGCAATGGCTGCCGGGATGGTGGCTGTAGTTGCTTCCTCAATGGCAGAACGATGCGCTTTGAGGACAGAGGTTGCAGGTGTGTTATCCTTGGTGAGGAGGAGGACATGGTGGTTGGTGGTGAATTCGATTCTTGCAATAAGAGGTTTCTTGATTGCATTGTTGATTGCATCGCGAATTGTGAGGGGGTTGGTGGTATCAGGTAGGATAGAGCCATCTCTTTCAATGACACTGGTTCGGTCGCGTTTGGTCAAAACAGCTGGGGTTGACGTTTTGGCTTGTGGAATGGTAGATGATTTGACTGGGACTGCTCTGGTAGCTGTTTGGGCCCAGGTTTGTTGTTGTGCCGGGGCGGGTAAGGTGGTTTGTTGTGGTGGGGGGGGTTGTTGGTGGTAGAGTTGGTACTGCAGGTGTTCAACCTGAGAGGTGAGGTGCGCAACTTGGCCTTGAAGTGTTTGGATGTCTGTAATATGGTTGTTTTGAACCATCATGAGGTGTGTCTGCGGGGCTTGGAAGCCATCTTGAGGGTGTTGAGTGCGAAGCAAAATGCCAAGGCTGGTGTCAGGGATGCCTTCAGCGAAAGGCCTTGGTGAAAACGTAGGGATGGAAGGATGATCTTCTGTAGAGGTAGTAGAGGCAGGAGCAGGGACAGTCTGGACTGGAGAGCCTGGTTCTTCCTCCATGCGTGTGTCCTTAGGTGAGGCTGGGTTGGGAGGTGGGATGGGTGGGTTGAAGGGGGCTGCAAAAGGGTTTGCACCACCCCTCCCTCTGCTCCTAGGTCTATTGGACATCAGAGGACTGGGAAACGGGACTCAGTTGATAAAGGTGATAAAACACAAATGAGGGGGGATGATTTGTGGTTGAAAAGTCTTTACAGTGAAAGAGTGAAGCGGTGAGGAATGGTTGTCAACCAATGAGGTGAAAGCTGGGCAAGAAATTTGGTGTGGTTTTTTCTTTCGCTGTGGTTGTAACGGCAACGGAGTCGGGCGTGGGAGGTGGGTGCCTGGGTTGAATTCTTCAATCTCAGATTGAATAGTGGAAAAGGTGGAGGATGTGGGGACGCCACTGCGGATGACCTTGTGCCAGATTTCGTCTTTTCTGAGGCCAATGGCTGCAGGGACGGTGGCTCTAGTTGCTTCCTCAATGGCAGAACAATGCGCTTTATGGACAGAGGTAGCGGGTGTATTATCCTTGGTGAGGAGGAGGACATGGTGGTTGGTGGTGAATTCTATTCTTGCAATAAGAGGTTTCTTGATTGCATTGTTGATTGCATCGCGAATGGTGAGGGGGTTGGTGGTATCAGGTAGGATTGAGCCATCTCTTTCAATGACAATGGTACGGTCGCTTTTGGTCAAAACAGCTGTTGTTGAAGTTTTGGCTGGTGGATTGGTATAGGATTTGACTGGGACTGCTCTGGTAGCTCTTTGGGCCCAGGTTTGTTGTTGTGGGTGGGCGGGCAAGGTGGTTTGTTGTGGTGGGGGGGGTTGTTAGTGGAGGAGTTGGTACTGCAGGTGTTCAACCTGAGAGGTGAGGTGCGCAACTTGCCCTTGAAGTGATTGGATGTCTGTAATATGGCGATTTTAAAGCACCAAAAGGTGTTTCTGGAGGGCCTGGAAGCTATCTTCCAGGTGTTGAGTGCGAAGTAAAGAACCAAGGCTGGTGTTGGAAATGCCTTCAGCCAAAGGCCTTGGTGAAAAAGTAGGGATAGAAGGGTAATCTTCTGTAGAGGCGGTAGAGGCAGGAGCAGGCACAGTTTGGACTGCAGAGGCTGGTTCTTCCTCCATGCCTGTGTCCTCAGGCGAGGCTGGGTTGGGAGGTGGGATGGGTGGGTTGAAGGGGGCTGCGAAGGGGTTTGCGCCACCCCTCCCTCTGCCCCTACGTCTATTAGACATCAGAGGGTTGGGAAATCGGACTCTGTTGATAAAGGTGATAAAACACAACTGAGGCGGGATGATTTGTGGTTGAAAAGTCTTTAAAGTGAAGGTGTGAAGCTGTGAGGAATGGTTGTCAACCAATGAGGTGGAAGCTCGGCAAGAAATTTGGCGCGGCTTTTTCTTTCGCGGTAGTTGTAACAGCAACGGAGTGTATTAGACATCCGAGAGTTGGGAAATGGGACTCAGTTGGTAAAGCTGACAAAACACAAAAGAGGGGGGATGATTTGGGTTACTTTTTTTCTTTTTTTTCTCTTCTTTTTTTTTCTTTTTTTTTCTTTTTTTTTTTTTTATATCATATATTACTTGATTAGGGTACAAGAACGTGCATGCAGCGTAAGCTATGGCAAAAAGAAAACCCTTAATTTCAAAGATCCCTCCCCCCACAAGGTAAAAGCCATTTGTCCCAAGCCCCTCGCGTATGGAGCCAACCGCACATCTCGCCCACAGCCAGACCCATCCCTACCTCGCAAGCGAACTCGGAGAATAAGAGAAGCCTAACTAAAGACAAGCAGGAAACATCAGGAAAAACCCCCCTGGAAATCTGGGCCTGAAGGCACAAAAGAAACCAATTAATATCCCCAATCCACCCCCTATAGGGATGACTAGCCAATAATGAATGTCGGGGCGGTAACGCCTCACCCGATGTGGGCTTCACAAGGAGGTATGGAGGTAGGTGTCGGCCTTTTCACCTAGAGGAAGTATTGTGGGGCAGATGTGGCAGCGCCACACTCAAGCCCTGACGAGAGGTAGCAGTAAGGTGCCAGTTGGGGTTGGATTGTTGCCGGAGAAACTCCAGCAGAATGGGGGCAGCAGTAGGGTGCCAGCCAGGGTAGCAGTAAGGTGCCAGCTTGGGTGGGGGTGCGGGTACAAGGCCCGCGAAGAGTGAAGTCGGCAGTAAGATGCAAGCTGTCTGGTAGCAGTGGGGTGCCAGCCAAGGTGTGGGGTAGCAGTAGGGTGCCAGCCGATCGCGACCGTGGGGAGTGTAGGAGGAAGGCATCCATTCCCAATCGACAAAGAGGCTGTCGGTATCGTGTTCGTGTCCTTCTAGGCGGCCTCCAGCTGGCCTCAAACAAAGCCAGCTGTTTTACCACGTCTCTCATGTAGTCCCTTGTTCTCAGAGAGATAGTGTCACTATAGTGGATGGGATACCACCAGCTGAAGCGATGGATGAGGAAGGAGGGTGGCGAAATCGACCGTGGCCTGTTGAGGAAACCTGGCACAACTCCTCCCGTTTCTTTAGGAGGAGGGATACAGGAATCCATCGTAATCGCGTACCGCAAACCGTAGTCCCCGCCGTCTGCCAAGATGAAGAAAGGGTTGTAGCCGACCATGCTGATGCTAAGCGAAGCTAGAACAAAAGCGGGGTAAAGAGGTTTCTGGACATCGTGAGATGCCAGAGGGGAGGATAGAGTATCCCAGGGGGGTAGACCCAAAGGGAAAGGGATGGGGAGACAAGCTCCGAGTCTAAAAGGATGGATGGAGATAGCCTACACTCCCCCCATGGGGAGGGTGTAGACTGAAAAGTGGTGATAGTTTGGTGTGGTGTTGAGTCTATCCCAAATAGGAAATAAATTTCAATCACCGGAGGTGTAGCGGAGCAGGAGGATGGGATGATTTGGGTTATTATTATTATTATTATATCTCATTACGCTTATAGAGCCGCAGCGGCTATCAAGCTAACTAACATACAAAAAGTACACCACGCACGGGTGCGGGTCAGATATCCCGGCTCATATTGAAAGGTAGCAACGTTCGATTGGGCCAGCTCATGAGCCATAATGACAAGAGGAAATCCTCCACGCCGCCCCATGCCTAACAAATATAGGAAATAAAAGTAATAGCCCTAAACAGCCCTGTTCCTTCTCTCAGTTGCCGCTTGGTGTGCTTTGAGGTATGTGGGACATTCCCTGGAATTAGCCTGGTCAGAATCGGCACAGTCGACGCATTTGATGGTGGTATGCAAACATGCTTTGCCCTTGCTAGGACAATCTGATCTGCCGCAAGTGTGGAGGTGTGCTGTGTGTTCCATGGAGCAGATGCTGCAATGTTGGGTGCCCGTACACTGAGAAGTGTGGGGGCCAACGGCCAGGCATTTGGTGCATTGGGTATCAGGACCAAAGGACAAGTAACATTGCACTTTGAACTGTTTCCCAAGTAGTGAGAGGCCTCTACTGAGGGCTTTATCTGTGTAGTCTTTGCCGGCAATAGTGAGGACCATAGCTGATGCTGCTTTATCCTGACGTTGGGCTGGGGTGGTGAGCCATCTAGGAGGGCGTGGAAGGTGGGTGCCTGGGTTGAATTCTTCAATCTCAGATTGAATAGTGGAGAAGGTGGAGGATGTGGGGACGCCATGGAGGATGACCTTGTGCCAGATTTCGTCTTTTCTGAGGCCAATGGCTGCAGGGATGGTGGCTCTAGTTGCTTCCACAATGGCAGAACGATGCGCTTTGAGGACAGAGGTAGCAGGTGTGTTATCCTTGGTGTGGAGGAGGACATTGTGGTTGGTGCTGAATTCGATTCTTGCAATAAGAGGTTTCTTGATTGCATTGTTGATTGTATCGCGAATTGTGAGGGGGTTGGTGGTATCAGGTAGGATAGAGCCATCTCTTTCAATGACAATGGTACGGTCGCGTTTGGTCAAAACAGCTGGGGTTGAAGTTTTGGCTGGTTGATTGGTAGAGGATTTGACTGGGACTGCTCTGGTAGCTCTTTGGGCCCCGGTTTGTTGTTGTGGGGGGGCGGGCAAGCTGGTTTGTTGTGGTGGGGGGGGTGGTTGGTGGTGGAGTTGGTACTGCAGGTGTTCAACCTGAGAGGTGAGGTGTGCAACTTGGCCTTGAAGTGTTTGGATGTCTGTAATATGGCGGTTTGGAACCATCATTAGGTGTTTCTGTAGGGCTTGGAAGCCATCTTCAAGGTGTTGAGTGCGAAGTAAGATGCCAAGGCTGGTGTCAGAGATGCCTTCAGCCAAAGGCCTTGTTGAAAACGTAGGGATGGACAGATGATCTTCCGTGGAGGAGGTAGAGGCAGGAGCAGGCACAGTCTGGACTGGAGAGCCTGGTTCTTCCTCCATGCGTGTGTCCTCAGGCGAGGCTGGGTTGGGAGGTTGGATGGGTGGGTTGAAGGGGGCTGCAACAGGGTTTGCACCACCCCTCCATCTGCCCCTACGTCTATTAGACATCAGAGGGTTGGGAAATGGGACTCAATTGATAAAGGTGATAAAACACAAATGAGGGGTGATCATTTGTGGTTGAAAAGTCTTTAAAGTGAAAGGGTGAAGCGGTGAGGAATGGTTGTCAACCAATGCGGTGGAAGCTCAGCAAGCAATTTGGTGTGGTTTTTTCTTTCGCTGTGGTTGTAACGGCAACGGAGTCGCCGTGAAGGACAGTCATTGTTAGTAGCCGAGTGGTCCCCTGAGCAATTAGGGCATCTGAGGGGAGAGGCAAGGAAGCATGCGGCCACCGCTTTGAGGTGACCATCTTTCGGGCAAGTTGGGTTTGTGCATCTGTGGGGCGACCGCGGGTGGGACCCCGCAGAGAGCGGACATGCGGAGGTGCTTTCTTTGTACATGGGTGAGGGGTGTCCGAACTTCCCGCATTTCCGGCATTGCATGTAGCGGTTCTTAGAGTGGCACACGTCCACCTTCCGGGGCTTGGAGTAGAGGTAAATGGACCTTCCTGTCTTCACAACGTCAGTTGGGGGGACAGACACCACAATGGAGGTGGAGTTCTTGGTTGCCCATATTTCAGGGTTTGGTTGGATGATTATTATTATTATATCTCATTACGCTTATGGAGCCGCAGCGGCTATGAAGCTAACTAACACACAAAAATTACACCATGCAAGGGTGCCAGTCAGATATCCCGTCTCATATAGAAAGGTAGCAACGTTCAAGTGGGCCAGCTCATGAGCCATAATGACAAAAGGAAATCCTCCAAGCCGCCCGATGCCTAACCAATATAGGAAACAAAAGTAATATCCCTAAACAGCCCTGTTCCTTCTCTCAGTTGCCGTTTGGTGTGCCTTAAGGTATGTGGGACCTTCCTTAGAATCAGCCTGGTGGGAGTCGCCACAGTGGACGTATTTGATAGTGCTGTGCAAACATGCTTCGCCCTTGGTAGGACAATCTGATCTGCGGCAGGTGTGGAGGTGTGCTGGATGTTCCATGGAGCAGATGCTGCAGTGCTGGGTACCGGTACACTGAGAGGGGTGGTGGCCAAAGGCCAGGCATTTGGTGCATTGGGTGTCAGGTCCAAAGGACAAGTAGCGTTGCACTTTGAACTTCTTCCCAAGTAGTGAGAGGCCTCTGCTGAGGGCTTTGTCTGTGGAGTCTTTGCCGGCAATAGTGAGGACCATAGCTGATGCTGCTTTATCCTGACGTTGGGCTGGGGTGGTGAGCCATCTAGGAGGGCGTGGGAGGTGGGTGCCTGGGTTGAATTCTTCAATCTCAGATTGAATAGTGGAAAAGGTGGAGGATGTGGGGACGCCATGGAGGATGACCTTGTGCCAGATTTCGTCTTTTCTGAGGCCAATGGCTGCAGGGATGGTGGCTCTAGTTGCTTCCTCAATGGCAGAACGATGCGCTTTGAGGACAGAGGTAGCAGGTGTGTTATCCTTGGTGAGGAGGAGGACATGGTGGTTGGTGGTGAATTCTATTCTTGCAATAAGAGGTTTCTTAATTGCATTGTTGATTGCATCGCGAATGGTGAGGGGGTTGGTGGTATCAGGTAGGATAGAGCCATCTCTTTCAATGACAATGGTACGGTCGCGTTTGGTCAAAACAGCTGGGGTTGAAGTTTTGGCTGGTGGAATGGTAGAGGATTTGACTGGGACTGCTCTGGTAGCTCTTTGGGCCCAGGTTTGTTGTTGTGGGGGGGCGGGCAAGGTGGTTTGTTGTGGTGGGGGGGGTTGTTGGTGGTGGAGTTGGTACTGCAGGTGTTCAACCTGAGAGGTGAGGTGCGCAACTTGGCCTTGAAGTGTTTGGATGTCTGTAATATGGCGATTTTGAACCATTATGAGGTGTTTCTGCAGGGCCTGGAAGCCATCTTCAAGGTGTTGAGTGCGAAGTGAAATGCCAAGGTTGGTGTTGGAAATGCCTTCAGCCAAAGGCCTTGGTGCATATGTAGGGATGGAAGGATGATCTTCTGTAGAGGTGGTAGAGGCGGGAGCAGGCACAGTCTGGACTGGAGAGCCTGGTTCTTCCTCCATGCGTGTGTCCTCAGGCGAGGCTGGGTTGGGAGGTGGGATGGGTGGGTTGAAGGGGGCTGCAAAGGGGTTTGCACCACCCCTCCCTCTGCCCCTACGTCTATTAGACATCAGAGGGTTGGGAAATGGGACTCAGTTGATAAAGGTGATAAAACACAAATGAGGGGGGATGATTTGTGGTTGAAAAGTCTTTAAAGTGAAAGGGTGAAGCGGTGAGGAATGGTTGTCAACCAATGAGGTGAAAGCTTGGCAAGAAATTTGGTGTGGTTTTTTCTTTCGCTGTGGTTGTAACGGCAACGGAGTCCAGGGTTTGGTTGGAGGTATCTTGCCGAGAAGATTGTCACCCCTGTAGCGTTCAGAATAGACTTTCCTAGTTCGGAGCATAGCTCCTCTTGGTCCTGTGGGAGAAAAGGAATTGGTAGTCCGTGGATAGCCAGCTGGACTTCATTTGGTGGCGGCCTGAAGGGCCTGAATGGGTTGTCCCCGACTGTGGATGCCTTGTTTAACCTCACCGCCCGGGCATCTTACTAGGGGCAGTAAGCTGTTGCTGGAGTTTGGAGTGAGCGAGCCGTGAGTGCCAGGGCACCTCGGGCGTTGACAGAGGCGCTAAAGCACCGCGGGTGGGGGCAGTTTGCCTCCCTGAGGACTTGTGCGGCTATATCCGGGGCTGTTGCAGCTATCCTCAGTGCATCAGCGTGGGGTAGGGGGGTCTCTCGGGGCACGAAGAATCTTCTGTCGGCCGCTGGTAGGCAGGGTGGCCCTCTGACTGAGGGGCCCTCGTCCCTAGACGCTTCAACTTGGGCCGCAGAGGCGGAAGCCTGACCTCCTTCCTCCGTCCTCTTTGACTTCCTTCCCCCAGTCTGCTCTTGCGGGGCTGCAGCCTGGGCATAGGTCGATGGTTTGGGTTTTCGCTTGTTGAGGGCCTTGCTGAGTGATGGCTCTAAATGGCCAGGGGTAAAGGAGTAGGTGCTGTACTTCCCTTCGCGTAAGGCCTGCGCCTCCCAGGATCGCGGGTATTTGACCGAGTAGGGTTTTGGATCGCCGTACCACTTATCGGTGGAAGTGTCGTATCGCGGGATGTCCGAGTCAAAGTCGCCAGTGGGGCTGATTGTTTGCACCGAGGGGGCGGTGTAGTTCTTAGCCTGTTGTTTCGTTTGCTTTCCCATCTGGGGCTTTTGGGCGGGTATGGCTGGGTTGGCTGCGTGGGAGGCCGCCACCCGGGACGGGAGGTCGGCCACCGTGGATTGGATAGAGGCGAGAGAAGGGCCTGTACCGGTGTGGGTCTGTTGAGGTGGGGGGGCAGGGGTTTCTATCTTGGTTTTGAGGAACCCTATTCTGGAGTGCAGGGCAGCAATTCCTTCAAGTGCCGCCATGAGCAAGGGGAGGATAGACGCTTCTCCTGCCGAAAGGCTTCTGAGATCAGCATCCCACAGCCGGGGGAAGACCTCTCTGTTGGTGGCTAGGTTGGATGTGGTGTAGTTGTACATCTCCCTGTGGAGTGGAAGGTTCGGATCAAGGGGGCCTACAGAAGAGGACCTTGAGACATTCTGGGGGGGGGAGGAGTGTCTTGGGGCAGCAGGTGCCAGTTGGGGTGCAGTGGGGACTAGAGCAGACCTCCCAACGTCGAGGTGCGAGCGGTCTGAGGTGCGGGACTCTGGGCGGGAGGCTCTGCCAGTGTTGTGAGCCATAGCAAAAGCTGTGAGTCAGGTGTGGGGTGAGGTCGCTTATAGAGTGAAGCCTAAGCGAGAGGCGAAAATTGATGTGTCGAGCTGGTTGCCACCCAAAAACTTGGAGTTTAGGGATGACCGAAAGGGGTAATTTTTCAAGCGAGAGGTGAATAGAGGGTGCGGACCGTGTGTGGCAAAGGATTATTATGATTATTATTATATCTCAGTACACTTATGGAGCCGCACCGGATGTGAAGCTAACTAACATACAATAGTCTTTACACCACGCAAGGGTGCCAGTCTGATATTCTGTCTCATATAGGAAGGTAGGAACGTTCGTTTGGGCCAGCTCATGACCCATAATGACAAAAGGAAGTCCTCCCAGCCGCCAAATGCCTAACAAACAAAGGTAATACAAGTACTTAAACCTAAGCTGCCCTATTCCTCCTATCAGTTGCTGCCTGGTGTGCGTGAAGGTAGGTGTGACAATCCTTGGAGGTGGCCAAGTGATTGTTGCCAAAGTTGAGGCAGAGGATGGTAGTGTGTAGGCACGGGTTGCCTTTGGTGAGGCAGTCTGATTTACCGCAAGACTGGAGGTGGGCTGGGTGCTCCTGGGAGGTGATAGCACGGTGCGGGGTTTTCCTGCACTGAGAGGGGTGATGGCCGAATTCCAAACATCTGGAGCAGTGTGTGTCAGGACCAAAGGTGATGTAGCTTTGAACTTTGAACTTCCTACCAAAGAGTGAGAGGCGTCTACCGCGGGCTTTTTCTGTGGAGTATTTGCTGGCAATGGTGAGAACCATGGTAGAAGCTACTTTGTCCTTACATTGGGCATCAGTAGTGAGCCACCTTGGAGGGCGGGGAAGGTGGATGTCGGGGTTAATGGTTTCAACCTCAGGTGGCACCGTAGGGAAAGTGGATGTAGTGGGGATGCCGTGGATGATGCCTTTGTGCCAGACTTCATGCTTGCTAAGGCCATTAGCAGCAGGAACCGTAGTTAAGTGGGCTTCCACAATCACGAAACGCTGGCTTTGGAGGACAGTGGAGGCAGGAATGTTATCCTTGCTCATTAAGAGGACATGGTAGTTGGGCGTGAACTGTATATTGGAAATCTATTGCTTTTTGATTGCTGTGTTGACCGCATCGCGGATGGTAATGTGGTTGGTGTCTTCTGGAACAGGTCTTCCATCTCTTTCAATCACCAGTGTACGGTTGTGTTTGGTCAAAACTGCACTGGGTGCATTTTTGGCTGGTGAAGTTGTTGTAGACTTGGTAGGGAGTGTTTTGGACGCTTTCTGGGCCCAGTTCTGCTGTGGTGGAAGTACTGGTAGGGGGGTATTATTATTATTATTATTTATCATTGTCTCGCTTATGGAGCCAGAGGCTATGAAGCGGCACTAACAAACAAATATTCAAGGCAACAAACATGCCCGTCCATAATCCCATCTCCTATATGATAGTGTAAACTTTCCAGTGGGCACCCGCGGCCAAAGTGCAAACAACAAGTTAGTAAAGAAATCCTGCTACCCGCCTGAAGCCTAACAAATAAAGGAAATACAAGCAATTGAAACCTAAGTTGCTCTGTTCCTCGTATCAGTTGCTCCCTGGTGTTCGTGAAGGTAAGTGGGACACTCCTGGGAGGTAGCAAGGTGATTGTTGCCACAGTTGAGGCAGAGAATGCTAGTGTGAAGACACGGTTTGCCCCTGCTGGGGCAGTCTGATCTTCCACAAGTGTGGAGGTCGGCTGGGTGCTCTTGGGAGCAGATAGCGCAACGGGGGGGCTTGGTGCAATGAGAGGTGTGGTGTCCAAACTCTAAGCATCTGGAGCACTGGGTGGCAGGACCAAAGGTGAGGTAGTGTTGGACTTTGAATTTCCTTCCAAAGAGTGAGAGGCCTCTGCTGAGGGCTTTGTCTGTAGGGTCTTTGCTGGCAATGGTAAGGACCATAGTAGAAGCTGTCTTATCTTTGCGTTGGGTATCAGTGGTGAGCCACCTGGGAGGGTGGGGGAGGTGGGTGCCAGGATTGAAGGTGTCAACCTCAGCTTGCACAGTGGGGAAGGTGGAGGTAGTAGGAATGCCGTGGATGATGACCTTGTGCCAGATTTCATCCTTTCTGAGGCCATTGGCAGCAGGAACGGTAGTTCTAATGGCTTCCTCAATTGCAAAACGATGGCTTTTGAGGACAGTGGAGGCAGGAATGTTATCCTTGGTGATTAGGAGGACATGGTAGTTGGGTGTGAATTCTATATTGGAGATCCATTGCTTTTTAATTGCTGTGTTGACAGCGTCGCGGATGGTGAGGTGGTTGGTGTCTTCTGGAAGAGGGGTTCCATCTCTTTCAATCACAATTGTACAATCGCGTTTCGTCAAAACTGCAGTGGTTGCATTTTTGGCTGGTGAGACTGTTGTAGACTTAGTAGAGAGTGTTCTGGATGCTTTCTGGGCTCAGGTCTACTGTGGTGGGGGTGCTGGTAGAGGGGTAGTGGTAGGGGGGCTAGGGTGTTGTTGTAGCTGAGCCTGAAGGGCCGTGACTTGAGCGGTGAGGGTGGCAACTTGGTCTTTCAGTTCTTGAGTATCTTTGATGTGGTGTTCTTGGACAACCAACATATGGGCTTCAAGGGCTTGAAGGCGGTGTGACATTTGATTGATGTTTCCGCCAGCATCGTTTTGTCTTTCAAAGAGAGTATCAGTGACCTTATCAAGTAGTTCCAAAGAAAGAGGTTGTTCGTCAGGCTCAGAGTCTGGATGATTGCTGGCATCGACAACAGTCTGGGCAGGAGAGGGGGAACCCTCTTCCATATCAGTCTCTGCTGGTGAGGAGTGTTGTTGTGGGCGGGGGCTGGGGTTGAAAGGGGTAGCAAGAGGGTTTGTGGCACCTCTGCCTCTTCCTCTGCCTCTGGGGGCCATCAGAGGGGATGGGTGAAGAACTCAGTTGATAAAGGTAGATGGAAACAAATTATTGTGGGTGATTTGGTGATGAAAAGTCATTAAAAGTGTTAGAAGAAGCTGTGAGAATTGATTGTGGGCCAATAAGATGGAAGTGCGGCGAAAAATTTGGTGTGGTTTTTTCTTTCGCTGTGGTTGTAACAGCAACGGAGTCTTGGTAGGGGGGTAGGCTGGGTAGTTGTAGGGGGGCTGGGGTGTTGTTGTAGCTGGGGCTGAAGGGTGGTGACTTGGGTGGTGAGGGTAGCAACTTGATCCTTAAGCTCTCGCGTGTCTTTGATGTGGCCTTCTTGGACAACCAACATATGGGCTTCAAGGGCTTGGAGAAGATGTGACATTTGGTTGATGTTTTTAGCTGCGGAGTTGTCTCTCCCAGAAAGTATCAGTGACTCCATCAAGGTATTCCAGGGAAAGAGGTTCCTCATCAGGTTCAGAGCCTGGAGGATTGCTGGTATTGAAAACAGTCTGCACAGTATAGGAGGAACCCTCTCCCATATCAGTGTCTGCTGGTGAGGAGTGTTGTTGTGGGCGGAGGCTGGGGTTGAAAGGAGTGGCAAGAGGGTTTGTGGCACCTCTGCCTCTTCCTCTGCCTCTGGGGGCCATCAGAGGGGACGGGTGATGAACTCAGTTGATAAAGATAGATGGAAACAAATTATAGAGCATGATTTGTTGATAAAAAGTCTTTAAAAGTGATAGGAGAAGCAGTGAGAATTGGTTGTGGGCCAATGTGGTGGAAGCTGGGGGAAAGATTTGGTGTGGTTTTTTCTTTCTCTGTGGTTGTAACGGCAACGGAGTCTGAGGCAAAGGATGATAGTCTGCAGGCACAGCTTCCCTTTGGTGGGGCAGTCTGATCTGCCGCAAGTGTTAAAGTGGGCTGGGGGCTCCTGTGAGCTGATCGTACTGTGGGGGATTTGGTGCATTAAGAAGAGTGGTGGCCGAATTCCAAGCATCTGGAGCATTGAGTGTCAGGAACAACAGTGAAGTGGCATTGGACTTTGAATTTCCGGCCACAGAGCAAGAAGCCTCTGCTGCAGACCTTTTCTATATAGTCTTTGCCGGCAATTGTAAGGACTATACTAGAGGCAACTTTGTCCTCGTGTTGGGCATCAGTGGTGAGCCATCTGGGAGGACGGGGAAGGTGGGCGCCAGGGTTGAATGTTTCAACCTCAGCTAGCACAGTGAGGAAGGTAGAGGTGACAGGAATTGTGTAAATAATGACCTTGTGCCAGACACCGCCCATTCTAAGGCCATTGGCAGGTGGAACAGTGCATCTGATAGTTTTCTCAATTGCTAAGTGGTGGCTTTTGAGGACAGTAGAGGCAGGAATGTTATCCTTGGTGATAAGGAGTGCGTGGTGGTTGGGTGTGAACTCAGTGTTGGAAATCCACGGTTTCTTAATTCCCGTATTGACAGCGTCACGGATAGTGAGCTTGTTGGTGTCTTCTAGAAGAGAGGATCCATCTCATCCAATAAGATTAGTCTGGTCGCGTTTGGTCAAAACTGCTGTGGTCGCATTTTTGGCTGGTGAAGTTGTTGTAGACTTGGTAGAGAGTGCTCTGGACGCTTTCCTGGCCCAGGTCTGCATTGCAGCAGGTAACAGTAGGGGGGTAGGTAGGGTGGTGGTGGCTGGGCCCAGGTGCTGTCGGAGTTGGGCCTGAAGGGGTATGACTTGCATCGTAAGGGTAGCAACTTGATCTTTAAGCCCTTGGGTAGCTTTGAAGTGACTTTCTTGGACCATCAGCATATGGACTTCAAGTGCTTGTAGATGGTGTGAGATTTGGTTCGTATTGTTGGCGGCAGCAGCCTGTGCCTCACAGAGAGTATTAGCAACTCTATCAGGGTATTCCAAGGAGAGAGGTTCCTCATGAACCTTGGAACCTGGAGGGTTGCTGGTATTGATGACAGTCTGAACAAGAGAGGGGGAGTCCTCTTCCATATCAGTATCGGTTGGTAAAAAGTGTTATTGAGGGTGGGGACTGGGGTTGAAAGGGGTGGCAAGAGGGTTTGTAGCACCACTGCTTCTTCCACCACCTCTTGGGGAGATCCGCGGGAACGGGAGAAGGACTCAGTTGATTCAGGTAGGTAAAACCAAATAATACAGGATGATTTGTTGATAAAAAGTCTTTAAAAGGGTAAGGGGAAGTGGTGAGAACTGGTTGTTGACCAATGAGGTGGAGGCTTAGCGAAAGATTTGGCGTCGTTTTTTCTTTCACTGTGCTTGTAATGGCAATGGAGTCATCTTAATGCCATGATCACCGCATACAAGATTATGCAAATTGCCGATACAGCATTGGAAAAACACTTCCATGTTCTCTAAGACTGCCATATGCAAGATACTGAAGTGTTGAAAGTCATGGTACCTAATCTTACCTACCAAGTTGCACATCTTCAGTCCCTAAAGTTCTGACAATAACCATCTACCACGTACCAATCTACCTAGACTCAGTTGACGTTACAACCACAGCGAAAGAAAAAACCACACCAAATTCTTCGCCGAGCTTCAACCCCATTGGCCCGCAACCAATTCTCACCTCTTCTCCTAATACTTTTAAAGACTTTTCATCAACCAATAACCCGCAATAATTTGTTTCCATCTACCTTTATCAACTGAGTTCTTCACCCGTCTCCTCTGATGGCCCCCAGAGGCAGAGGAAGAGGCAGAGGTGCCAGAAACCCTCTTGCCACCCCTTTCAACTGCAGCCCCTGCCCACAACAACACTCCTCACCAGCAGACACTGATATGGAAGAGGGCTCCCCCTCTCCTATACAGACTATTGTCGATACCAACAATCCTCCAGACTCTGAGCCAGACGAACATCCTCTTTGTTTGGAATTACTTGATAGAGTCAGAGATACTGGCTTGGAAGGACAAAACGATGCCGCGGGAAACATCAATCAAATGTCACACCGCCTCCAAGCCCTTCAAGCCCACATGTTGGTTGTCCAATAACGCCAGATCAAAGATACTCAAGAACTTAAAGACCAAGTTGCCACACTCACCACTCAAGTCACGGCCCTTCAGGCTTGGCTACAACAACACCCTAGCCCCCCTACCATTACCCCACTACCAGCACCCCCACCACAGCAGAGCTGGGCCCACAAAGCGTCCAAAATGCTCCCTACCAAGTCGACAACAGCCTCACCAGCCAAAAATGCAACTAATGCAGTTTTGACGCAACTCGACCGTACAATTGTGATTGAAAGAGATGGAACACCTCTCCCAGAAGACACCAACCACCTCACCATCTGAGACACTGTCAACACAGCAATTAAAAAGCAATAGATCTCCAACATAGAGTTCACGCCCAACCACCATGTCCTCCTAATTACCAAGGATAACCTTCCTGCCTCCACTGTCCTCAAAAGCCATCGCTTTGCAATTGAGGAAGCCATTAGAAGTACCGTTCCTGCTGCCAATGGCCACAGAAAGGATGAAATCTGGCACAAGGTCATCATCCACGGCATTCCTACTACCTCCACCTTCTCCACTGTGCAAGCTGAGGTTGCAACCTTCAACCCAGGCACCCACCTCCCCCGCCATCCCAGGTGGCTCACCACTGATGCCCAACGCAACGATAAAACAGCTTCTACTATGGTCCTTACCATTGCCGGCAAAGACCCAACAGACAAAGCCCTCAGCAGAGACCTCTCACTCTTTGGAAGGAAATTCAAAGTCCAACGCTACCTCACCTTTGGTCTTGACACCCAAGGCTCCAGATGCTTGGAATTCGGACAGCACCCTTCTCAATGCACCAAAACCCCCCGCTTCGCTATCTGCTCCCCGGAGCACCCAGCCCACCTTCACACTTGTGGAAGATCAGACTGCCCCACCAAGGGAAACCATGTCTTCACACTACCATCCTCTACCTCAACTGTGGCAACAATCACCTAGCCACCTCCAAAGAGTGCCCCACTTACCTTCACGCACACCAGGCAGCAACTGATAGGAGGAACAGAGCAGCTTAGGTTTCAATTACTTGTATTTCCTTTATTTATTAGGCTTCAGGCGGGTAGGAGGATTTCCTTACTAAGTTGTTGTTTGCGCTTTGGCCAGGGATGCCCACTGGAAAGTTGACACTATCATATAGGAGATGGGATTTCGGACAGGCATGTTTGTTGCCTTGAATATTTGTTTCTTAGTGCCGCTTCATAGCCTCTGGCTCCATAAGCGAGACAATGATAAATAATAATAGTAATAATACCAATCTACCTTACCACCACCTCTTACAGGGCAAAACTCAGCCCCAAACTCAGCCCAATAACCTCCTAAAGTACTCCCAGTCAAACGTACCATACTTTCAGCAAACAAAACCTTTCTACAAGCTTGTCTCCGGAAATGTGCCGAGACTCCGTTGCCGTTACGACCACAGCGAAAGAAAAAGCACAGCAAATCTTTCGGTGAGCTTCCACCTTGTTGGCCCACAACCACTTCTCACCGCTTCTCCTAATACTTTTAAAGACTTTTCATCAACAAATCACGCTCAATAATTTGTTTCCATCTGCCTTTATCAACTGAGTTCTTCACCCGTTCCCTCTGATGGCCCCCAGAGGCAGAGGAAGAGGCAGAGGTGCCACAAACCCTCTTGCCACCCCTTTCAACGCCTGCCCCCGCCCACAACAACATTCCTCACCAGCAGACACAGATATGGAAGAGGGTTTCCCCTCTCCTGTCCAGACTGTTGTCAATGCCAGCAATCCTCCAGACTCTGAACCTGACGAATGACCTCTTTCTTTGGAGCTGCTTATTATTATTATTATTATTATTATATCTCATTACGCTTATGGAGCCGTGGCGGCTATGAAGCTAACTAACGTACAAAAATTACACCACGCAAGGGTGCCGGTCAGATATCCCGTCTCATATTGAAAGGTAGCAACGTTCGATTGGGCCAGCTCATGAGCCATAATGACAAAAGGAAATCCTCCAAGCCGCCAAGTGCCTAACAAATACAGGAGACAAAAGTAAAAACCCTAAACAGCCCTGTTCCTTCTCTCAGTTGCCGCTTGGTGTGCTTTAAGGTATGTGGGACATTCCTTAGAATTAGCCTGATGAGAGTCGCCACAGTTGACGCATTTGATGGTGGTATGCAAACATGCTTTGCCCTTGGTAGGACAATCTGATCTGCCGCAGGTGTGGAGGTGTGCTGGATGTTCCATGGAGCAGATGCTGCAATGTTGGGTGCCGGTACACTGAGAAGGGTGGTGGCCAAAGGCCAGGCATTTGGTGCATTGGGTATCAGGACCAAAGGACAAGTAGCGTTGCACTTTGAACTGCTTCCCAAGTAGTGAGAGGCCTCTGCTGAGGGCTTTATCTGTGGAGTCTTTGCCGGCAATAGTGAGGACCATAGCTGATGCTGCTTTATCCTGACGTTGGGCTGGGGTGGTGAGCCATCTAGGAGGGCGTGGGAGGTGGGTGCCTGGGTTGAATTCTTCAATCTCAGATTGAATAGTGGAAAAGGTGGAGGATGTGGGGACGCCATGGAGGATGACCTTGTGCCAGATTTCGTCTTTTCTGAGGCCAATGGCTGCAGGGATGGTGGCTCTAGTTGCTTCCTCAATGGCAGAACGATGCGCTTTGAGGACAGAGGTAGCAGGTGTGTTATCCTTGGTGAGGAGGAGGACATGGTGGTTGGTGGTGAATTCTATTCTTGCAATAAGAGGTTTCTTGATTGCATTGTTGATTGCATCGCGAATGGTGAGGGGGTTGGTGGTATCAGGTAGGATAGAGCCATCTCTTTCAATGACAATGGTACGGTCGCGTTTGGTCAAAACAGCTGGGGTTGAAGTTTTGGCTGGTGGAGTGGTAGAGGATTTGACTGGGACTGCTTTGGTAGCTCTTTGGGCCCAGGTTTGTTGTTGTGGTGGGGCGGGCAAGGTGGTTTGTTGTGGTGGGGGGGGTTGTTGGTGGTGGAGTTGGTACTGCAGGTGTTCAACCTGAGAGGTGAGGTGCGCAACTTGGCCTTGAAGTGTTTGGATGTCTGTAATATGGCGATTTTGAACCATTATGAGGTGTTTCTGCAGGGCCTGGAAGCCATCTTCAAGGTGTTGAGTACGAAGTGAAATGCCAAGGTTGGTGTTGGAAATGCCTTCAGCCAAAGGCCTTGGTGCATATGTAGGGATGGAAGGATGATCTTCTGTAGAGGTGGTAGAGGCGGGAGCAGGCACAGTCTGGACTGGAGAGCCTGGTTCTTCCTCCATGCGTGTGTCCTCAGGCGAGGCTGGGTTGGGAGGTGGGATGGGTGGGTTGAAGGGGGCTGCAAAGGGGTTTGCACCACCCCTCCCTCTGCCCCTACGTCTATTAGACATCAGAGGGTTGGGAAATGGGACTCAGTTGATAAAGGTGATAAAACACAAATGAGGGGGGATGATTTGTGGTTGAAAAGTCTTTAAAGTGAAAGGGTGAAGCGGTGAGGAATGGTTGTCAACCAATGAGGTGGAAGCTCGGCAAGAAATTTGGTGTGGTTTTTTCTTTCACTGTGGTTGTAACGGCAACGGCGCCCTTCGGAGCTGCTTGATAGAGTCAAAGATTGTCTCTTGGAAAGACAAAACGATGCTGCCGGAAACATCAAACAAATGTCACACCGCCTCCAAGCCCTTGAAGCCCATATGTTGGTTGTCCAAGAACGCCATGTGAAAGATACTCAAGAACTCAAAGACCAAGTTGCCACCCTTACCACTCAAGTCACGGCGTTTCAGGCTCTGCTACAACAACGCCCTAATCCCCCTACCACTACGCCTCTACCAGCACCCCCACCACAGGAGACCCGGGCCCAGAAAGCGTCCACAACACTCCCTACCACGTCTACAACAGCCTCACCCGCCAGAAATGCAACCAATGCAGTTTTGACGAAAAACGCGACCGTACAATTGTGATTGAAAGAGATGGAACCGCTCTTCCAGAAGACACCGACCACCTCACCATCCGTGACGCTGTCAACACAGCACTTAAAAAGCAATGGATCTCCAACATTGAATTCACACCCAACCACCATGTACTCCTAATCACCAAGGGTAACGTTCCTGCCTCCAGTGTCCCCCAAAGCCATCGCTTTGCAATTGAGCAAGCCATTAGAACTACCGTTCCTGCTGCCAATGGCCTCGGAAATAATGAAATCTGGCACAAGGTCATCATCCACGGCATTCCTACTACCTCCACCTTCCCCACTGTGCAAGCTGAGGTTGAAACCTTCAATCCTGGCACCCACCTCCCCCGCCCTCCTAGGTGGCTTACCACTGATGCCCAACGCAAAGTTAAGACAGCTTCTACTATAGTCCTTACCATTGCCGGCAAAGACCCAACCGACAAAGCCCTCAGCAGAGACCTCTCACTCTTTGGAAGGAAATTCAAAGTCCAACGCTACCTCACCTTTGGTCCTGACACCCAGTGCTCCAGATTCTTAGAATTCGTACACCACCCCTCTCATTGCACCAAAACCCCCCGTTTCAAACCACAACCTCTACTACCCCCCCCACCTATTATCTCCACAACCACATCTTCTCCATTTTCCTATACTGAGATTCCTGTTAAATAAATCACTTTAAACACTTTCCCCAATTTTCAGATCAAAATTCCCCCTATCACGGCTTTCTTGGCACATATCTTTGATTTTACCTCTATTTTTACCCCTGAAAACAATATCTCCTACCACCACTATCACAGTTTTGGAGCTCCTGCTCTAAGACTTTGACAGGTCTTTCCTGGAGCTATTCCAGATATCCTGTTATAATTTCAGCTAAGTTCCTGATCTTTTCCTTTCTCTGCTG
The DNA here is from genome assembly GCA_014065205.1 of Tuber brumale. Classification (NCBI taxonomy): domain Eukaryota; kingdom Fungi; phylum Ascomycota; class Pezizomycetes; order Pezizales; family Tuberaceae; genus Tuber; species Tuber brumale. The sequence goes on along the minus strand of JACCEG010000413.1, from coordinate 110,813 downwards.
TTATTTGTTTTATTTTTCTTCCTTGTTTGTTTGTGTTTTAACCTGTTGCCTTTTTTACCTTTTGCTCCCTTTGGTTGCTCTGCCAACTCTAATC
>JACCEG010000413.1:70298-97997 GCA_014065205.1 Tuber brumale | reverse complement strand
CGATGCAATCAACAATGCAATCAAGAAACCTCTTATTGCAAGAATCGAATTCACCACCAACCACCATGTCCTCCACCTCACAAAGGATAACACACCTGCAACCTCTGTCCTCAAAGCGCATCGTTCTGCCATTGAGGAAGCAACTAGAGCCACCATCCCTGCAGTCATTGGCCTCTGAAAAGACGAAATCTGGCACAAGGTCATCCTCCATGGCGTCCCCACATCCACCACCTTCTCAACTATTCAATCTGAGATGGAAGAATTCAACCCAGGCACCCACCTTCCACGCCCTCCTAGATGGCTCACCACCCCAGCCCAACGTCAGGATAAAGCAGCATCCGCTATGGTCCTCACTATTGCTGGCAAAGACTCCACAGATAAAGCCCTCAGCAGAGGCCTCTCACTCCTTGGGAAGCAGTTCAAAGTGCAATGCTACTTGTCCTTTGGTCCTGACACCCAATGCACCAAATGCCTGGCCTTTGGCCACCACCCTTCTCAGTGTACCGGCACCCAATAATGCAGCCTCTGCTCTATGGAACACCCAGCACACCTCCACACTTGCGGCAGATCAGATTGTGCTACCAAGGGCAAAGCATGTTTGCTTACCACCATCAAATGCGTCAACTGTGGCGACTCTCACCAGGCTAATTCTAAGGAATGTCCCACATACCTCAAAGTACACCATGCGGCAACTGAGAGAAGGAACAGGGCTGTTTAGGGATTTTACTTTAGTTTCCTATATTTGTTAGGCATCTGGTGGCTTGGAGGATTTCCTTTTGTCATTATGGCTGATGAGCTGGCCCAATCGAACGTTGCTACCTATCAATATGAGACGGGATATCTGACCGGCACCCTTGCGTGGTGTATTTTATGTATGTTAGTTAGCTTGATAGCCGCTGCAGCTTCATAAGCGTAATGAGATATAATAATAATAATAATAATAACAATCACCTCATCCTCCGTCTCCGCTACACCTCCGGTGATTGAAATTTATTTCCTATTTGGGATAGACTCAACACCACACCAAACTATTACCACTTTTCGGTCTGCGCCCTCCCCCTGGGCTGGGTGTAGGCTATCTTCATCCATCCTTTTAGACTCGGAGCTTGTCTCCCCATCCCTTTCCCTCTGGGTCTACCCCCCTGGGATACTCTATCCTCCCCTCTGGCATCTCACGATGTCCAGAAACCTCTTTACCCCGCTTTCGTTCTAGCTGCGCTTAGCATCAGCACGGTCGGCTATAACCCTTTCTTCATCTTTGCAGACGGCTGGGACTACGGTTTGGGGTACGAGATTACGATGGATTCCTGTATCCCTCCTCCTAAAGAAACTGGAGGAGTTGTGTCAGGTTTCCTCAACAGGCCACGGTCGATTTCGCCACCCTCCATCCTCACGCATCGCTTCACATGGTGGTATCCCATCCACTATAGTGGCGCTATCTCTCTGAGAACAAGGGACTACATGAGAGACGTGGTAAAACAGCTGGCTTTGTTTGGGGCCAGCTGGAGGCCGCCTAGAAGGACACGAACACGATACCGACAGCCTCTTTGTCGATTGGGAATGGATGCCTTCCTCCTACACTCCCCACGGTCGCGATCGGCTGGCACCCTACTGCTACCCCACACCTTGGCTGGCACCCCACTGCTACCAGACAGCTTGCATCTTACTGCCGACTTCACTCTTCGCGGGCCTTGTACCCGCACCCCCACCCAAGCTGGCACCTTACTGCTACCCTGGCTGGCACCCTACTGCTGCCCCCATTCTGCTGGAGTTTCTCCGGCAACAATCCAACCCCAGCTGGCACCTTACTGCTACCTCTCGTCAGGGCTTGAGTGTGGCGCTGCCACCTCTGCCCCACAATTCTTCCTCTCGGTGATAAGGCCGACACCTACCTCCATACCTCCTTGTGAAGCCCACATCGGGTGAGGCGTTACCGCCCCGACATTCATTATTGGCTAGTCATCCGTATAGGGGGTGCATTTGGGATATTAATTGGTTTCTTTTGTGCCTTCGGGCCGAGATTTCCCGGGGGGGCTTTTCCTCATGTTTCCTGCTTGTCTTTAGTTAGGCTTCTCTTATTCTCCGAGGTCGCTTGCGAGGTAGGGATGGGTCTGGCTGCGGGCGAGATGTGCGGTTGGCTCCATACCAGAGGGGCTTGGGACGGACGGCTTTTACCTGGCGGGGGGAGGGATGTTTGAAATTAAGGGTTTTCTTTTTGCCATAGCTTACGCTGCATGCACGTTCTTGTACCCCAAGCAAGTAATATATGATATAAAAAAAAGAAAAAAAAAGGAAAAAAACTAATAACAATCACCTCATCCTCCGTCTCCGCTACACCTCTGGTGATTCAAATTTATTTCCTATTCGTGATAGACTCAACACCCCACCAAACTATCACCACTTTTCGGTCTGCACCCTCCCCTTGGGGGGGGTGTAGGCTATCTCTATCCATCTTTTTAGACTTTGTGCTTGTCTCCCCATCTCTTTCCCTTTGGGTCTACTCTCCTGGGATACTCTATCCTCCCCTCTGGCATCTCACGATGTCCAGAAACCTCTTTTCCCCGCTTGTGCTCTAGCTTCGCTTAGCATCAGCTCGGTCGGCTACAACCCTTTCTTCATCTTGGCAGACGGCTGGGATTACGGTTTGCGGTACGCGATTAAGATGGATTCCTGTATCCCTCCTCCCAAAGAAACTGGAGGAGTTGTGTCAGGTTTCCTCAACAGGCCACGGTCGATTTTGCCACCCTCCTTCTTCACTCATTGCTTCAGCTGGCGGTATCACATCCACTATAGTGACACTATCTCTCTGAGAACAAGGGACTACATGAGAGACGTTGTAAAACAGCTGGCTTTGCTTGGGGCTTGCTGGAGGCCGCCTAGAAGGACACGAACACGATACTGACAGCCTTTTTGTCGCTTAGGGACGGATGCCTTGCTCCTACACTCCCCGGGGTTGCGATCGGCTGGCACCCTACTGCTACACCACCCCTTGGCTGGCACCCTACTGCTGCCAGAAAGCTTGCATCTTACTGCCGTCTTCACTCTTCGCGGGCTTTGCACACGCACCCCCACCCAAGCTGGCACCTTACCGCTACCCTGGCTGGCACCCTACTGCTACCCCCACTTCGCTGGAGTTCCTCCGGCACCAACCCACCCCCACCTGGCACCTTACTGCTACCTCTCGTGAGGGCTTGAAGGTGGCAGTGCCCCTTCTGTCCAACAGTTCTTCCTATAGGTGAAAAAGGCCGACACCTACCTCCATACCTTCTTGTGAGCCCACACCGGGTGAGGCGCTACCGCCCCAGTTTACATCTTTTGGCTAGTGATCCCTATAGGGGGTGCATTTTGGGATATTAATTGGTTTCTTTTGTGCCTTCGGGCCGAGCTTTCCCGGGGGGTTTTTCCTGATGTTTCCTGCTTGTTTCTGCTTAGGCTTCACTTATTCTCCCAGTTCGCTTGCGAGGTAGGGATAGGTCGGACTGGGGGCGAGATGTGCGGTTGGCTCCATACCAGAGGGGCTTGGGACGTACAGCTTTTACCTGGCAGGGGGAGGGATGTTTGAAATTAAGGGTTTTCTTTTTGCCATAGCCTACGCTGCATGCACGTTCTTGTACCCTAATCAAGTAATATATGATTTAAAAAAAGTAAAAAATAAAAATAAAAATAAAAAAAAGTAATAACAATCACCTCAAGCTCCGCGCCCTCTATTCACCTCTCGCCGGAAAAATTAGCGCTTTCGGTCAACTCTAAACTCCAAGTTTTTGCGTGGCAACCAGCTCGACACACCAATTTTCGCCTCTCACTTAGGCTTCATTCTATAAGCGACCTCACCCCTCACCCGACTCACAGCTTTTGCTATGACTCACAACACTGGCCGGGCCTGGCGCCCAGAGTCCCGCACCTCAGACCGTGCCTACCCCTACGCGGGGACGTCTGCTCCAATCCCCACTGCACCCCAACTGGCACCTGCTGCCCAATTCCAGTCCTCCCCCCCCCATGACGCCTCAAGGTCCTCCTCGGTAGGCCCCCTTGACCCCAACCTACCGCTCCTCAGGGAGATGTACAACCACACCACTTCCAACCTTGCCACCAACAGGGACGTCTTCCCTCGGCTCTGGGATGCTGATCTCAGGAGCCTCTCGGCAGGAGAGGCATCTATCCTCCCCCTGCTTATGGCCGCACTCGAAGGCATAGCAGCCCTCCACTCCAGAATAGGCTTCCTTTGGGGCAAGCTTGACACCTCTGCCCCTCCACAACAACCTACCCACCCCGGCACAGGCCCCTCCCTTGCCACTATCCAAGCCACCGTAGCAGACCTCTGGTCACGAGTGGCGGCCTCCCTATCCGCAAAACCGACCCTGGCCCCACACCAGCCCCAGGTAGGAAAACAGACCAAGCAAGCGGGGAAGAACTCCGCAGCCCCGCCAGCCCTAGCAACCAACCCTGTGGATGACTTTGATGCTGACATCCCCCGCTACGACACCGGCACGGATAAGTGGTATGGTGACCCAAAAGCCTACGCCGTTAAACACCCCTGCTCTTGGGAAGCCCAGGCCTTCCGTGAAGGAAAGTACGATGCCTACTCCTTCACACCTGGCCACCTGGAACCATCACTCAACAAGGCCCTCAGCAAGGTAAAACCTAAACCAACCACCTATGCCCAGGCCGCTGCTCCGCAGGAGCAGGCTGAGGGGAGGAAGTCAAAAAGGACGAAAGAAGGAGGTCAGACCTCAGCCGCTGCCGCCCGGGTCGCAGTGTCAAGGGATGCGGGCCCCTCAGTCAGAGGGCCACCCCCCCTTCCAGCGGCCGACAGAAGATTCTTTTCGCCCTGGGAGACCTCACTGCCCCATGCCAATGCCCTGAGAATAGCTGCGACAGCACCGGACAGAGCAGCCCAAGTCCTCAAAAAAGCAAACTGCGCACAGCCCCTTTGTTTTAGCGCCACAGTTAATGCCCGCGGTGCTCGGACACTCACGGCCCGCTCCCTACAAACCCCTGCTACCTCTTATTCCCCTTACTACGAAGCCCTTGCTGCAAGGTTCAACAAGGCGTTCCCAGTTGGAGACAACCCTTTCAGGCCCTTCAGGCTAGCCCCAAACGAAATACAACTAGCCATACACGGGCTTTCTACTGCTTTCCTCCCACAAGACCAGGAAGAGCTACGCTCTGAGATTGGGAACTCCATTTTGAATGCGACAGGGGTGACAATCTTCTCCGCAAGATACCTCCAACCAAGCCCTGAAATAAGGGCTACTAAGAACTCAACCTCAATTGTAGTGTCTGTTCCTCCCACTGACGTTGTGACAATAGGAAGGTCTGTCTACCTCTACTCCAAGCCCCGCAAAGTGGACGTATGCCACTACAAGAGCTGATACATGCCATGCCGAAAATGTTGGAAGTTGGGACATCCCTCACCAATGTGCAAGGAAAGTGTCTCGGTCTGCCCGCTGTGCTCGGGCTCCCACCCTAGGTCGGCCCATCGATGCACAAATCCGACATGCCCGAAAGACGGTCACCTCAAAGCGGTGGCTGCATGCTGCCTTACCTCTCCCCTCAAATGCCCCTACTGCTCCGGGGACCACTCAGCAACCAACAACGACTGCCCATCCCAGCCCAAGCCCCCAGCCAAGGACGACCTCCCCGCTCAGCCGCAGGGCGAGGATATGGACACCGATGGCGAAGACTCCAGACCTGCCACCCCGAAGGGGAAAGGCAAGCAGACTGACACCAGCGTAGAGGAAACCCCTCTGCAATCGACATCCCGCCCCCTACCAATGGACCTCTTCAAGGCCCTAATACCCAATCGTGTTGGCCCCCCCCCCCCGTGGGCTGACGCGTTCTCCTCTGAAGACCCCATCCCAGGTGCTTAAAGGTGGTGGATTCTTCCTGCACCTCGCCCATCGGGCCACCTCCCCCATCCTCTCTTAAGTAACTTTTCTTGGTTCAACATAACTGCCTGGGAAGCTGGGATGTGTTTCTTTCATTGTTTAATAGCTTTCGGTCACTGAACGCTCCCCCACAGATAGTCCGATTACAGGACCCCCCCGTTTACAAAAATAGGCTTCCTATATTTGCTTCTTTTAAATCATTTGCTCCGCCGTTTAAACAAGGAACCCCCCCCAAAGTGGCCACCTATGTTTACTTGGAATTTTTAAATGTGTTTTCTGTACTTCCATGTTTTTTTGATAGGCCTGATTTTATGGCCATTGATGTGTTCTCCCTTCTAGGGCTCTTTGACTCCAATCACTCACGATTCAGGGCCTATAACCTTTACTCCACAGTTGCCACCTCCTCCGGGAACAGAACGGTCGACCCACTTACTTGCTTCCCACAAAATTCCTTCCCCACACTAGTGGCCGGGGACTTCAACATCCACCATCCACAAGCGGACCCCCTGAGAACGATTTCCTCAAAGGAATTCTCCACCTCCAATCCCTACTTCGAAAAAGCAACCGACTCAGGGTTTCGACTCTGCAATACCCCTGGAGCGTACACCAGGTTCCCTTTCGACATCAACACCAGGCCGGGTGTTATAGACCTGGCCTTCACTAACGCCCCCCTCACAAGCTTCTTACACTCATGGTCAACTCGCCTCCCGGCAACAGGCTTGGACCATCTCCCCATCTCCATAGTGTTCACTGCACCCCTCATGAGAATGGCTCCGCCATCACCATACTGGGACAAGACGGACTGGGAGCTCATCATCGAAAAGTTGAAGGACCACAAGGTTCCTCCCCCGCGCCCCCACCCCACCGACCAGGATCTAGACAGCTGTCTCGACAAGAACATGCAAACCCTCACCACCCTTCTCAAATCATGCACCCCGACCAAGAAAATCTCGATCCACTCAAAACTCTGGGGGAGTTGGGAGATAACACACCTGAGACAAGCCCACCACCGAGCCTCACGGGTGCAACGGAAGGACCCCACCCAAATGTCCCTGGACGAATTAAGAATCAAGTGAAATCGATACTTTAAGGCGATCAAGAAAGCCAAATCCAGCTACGGGAAAGATTTCCTGGCCGGAGTTACGCCGCAGACAGTCTGGAAAGCGAAAAAAGCAGCCGTGGGAAGAGAGGAAGACCGCTTCCCCGACCTTCCCGGGGCAGGTTCACCACTCCAGATCAACGATGCTCTGCTAACAAACTTTTTCCCAGCTAAACCTCCAGCACAATCAGTTGCTTATCCCCACTTTGACCCTGAGCACCCGCCACTAGCGCCTGAGGAGGTCTCCTCGGCTCTAGCGAAATCGTCCAACACTTCAGCTCCTGGTCCAGACCAGATCCCCTACGGGGTCTGGAAGAAGGTCCAGATGATAAACCCCTCACTCCGCACGTCTCTGGTCGCCCCTCTCCTCGCCTCTGCACGCCACCCAAAAAGCCTCAAGATGGCTGATGGGATCGTCCTACCAAAACCGGGTAAACCGGAGTGTTCCACCCCCGCTTCGTTCAGAATCATCGTCCTACTCGAGACCTTTTCAAAGATATTGGAAAGGGTGGTAGCTACTCGCCTCTCCCTAATCATCCGCGAAGTGGGGCTCCTCAATCCCAACCAATGCGGCTCATTAGCTGGCCTCTCAACATTCGACGCAGCGGCCAACCTTGTCCAAGAAGTCAGGGCACGCCAAAACCCCTCCTCCAGAGCATCCTCCCTATTCTTGGATATAAAGGGCGGATTTCATAATGTTTCCTCCAACCTCCTCACGGCCAAACTCAGGGCCAAGGGCACCCCCAAGTACCTGGTTGCCAGGGTCCGATCGTTTCTCGCAGACCGTTCTTGCCGCTTATTATTTCAAGGTGCACCGCGGGTGTTTGCCCCGGGGCAAGTTGGCACGCCCCAAGGGTCGCCTGTCTCTCCTTTGTTATTTGTGATTTACGTTTCTGAATTGCATGTTTCCATACCCCGAGGGGTGGTATTTTCCTATGTTGATGATTTTTCAATTACGGTTTCTACTGCTTCTTATAGGGGGAATATTAGGTACTTACAATATTGTTTTTCTTTGCTTCAAAGCAGGGGCAGCGCGGATTGGAGTCGCCTTCTCGATCCCCAAGACGGAACTGATACACGGGAGGACGCCTAAGGACAGATCCCTAGTCTCTAACCAACCTATAGCCCTCAATGGCTCCATCTTTCCGCCGTCCTCCTGCCTCATTATTCATTCTCTTCTTTTTTTCTTTTTTTTTTTTTATATCATATATTGCTTGTTAGGTACAAGGACGTGCATGCAGCGTAAGCTATGGCAAAAAGAAAACCTTAATTCCAAACAAACAAACAAAAAAAACCAGCGGCACAAATCTCCAAAATGACGAATTCGTCACAAGCACCTCCAACGGTGACCACTCAAACTAGTAAAGAAAATAAACAAAATCTCCCATCGCGCCCAGCCACGAAAATCTCATAGAGCAAGTATAGAACTCAAAGCAGGGCAGCGGAGGTTGAAGATCCTGCTCCGGGGGGCGTAAGTGGCCTAATTGGCGGCATGGGTGGCGGGAATCCGGTACCAGTAGTGCGGATGTAGTTGGCGAGGCCAATGATGGCAGGAAGTGAGGACCAAACAGGTGAGCCTTAGCCGATGTCAGAGACTCCAGGGAGATAGAGTGTCCTCTTGTCGGGTTTAGCCGAGCATTGCAGAATCGCGTCGGGAAACGTTTCGTCGCCTTCCTCACAGAAAGGGCAGAGGGGGGAGGACCCTTGGTCGTTCCAGGAGTGGTGTGCTGTGAGGTAGCTCTTCCAAGAGCGTCCTTGGTGGATTCGACCAGCCGTGAAGCGATCGAGCCCCATGAAGGCGTGCGGCCTTAGCGAGGGTTTGAATTGATAGTATCGTGGGGGTGGGGCCAGGAGGATCCAGTCATCGCGGAGCTTCCCCGTCATAGAGGCTTTAAGCCATTTGTAGCTCGAGTTCGTAGGGGGCATTGAGGTTAGCCCTGGTTCTAAGGCTGGATAGGCCGGGGGGAGGGGCTTGTCCCCTCTCGTCACGGGGAGGAGAAGGTATGCTACTGAGTCAATTGGGAGGTGTCTCCTCATTGGTTGTTCGGCCTTGTATTGGCTCCAACCTAGGGGAATATAGTTCTGTTTCCTGCACGCGAGGAGTTCCCTGTGTTCGGTCCTTCCTGGGTGTGAGATGTATGAAAGGAAGTCAGGGCGGAGCCTAGCCGAGGCCGGGTTGTAAGCTGGGGAGGAGCAGGCCAGTCGCAGCGCGGCCATCCTTCTTTTGTGGGGGATCAGCAGGCTAAGGGGCGGGAGACATGCCTCAATAGCCAGGATGGTAGTGGGGGTCGAGGTGAAGGAATTCGTCACCCACCGCATCACTCTGTTCCATAAGACGGCCATCTTGTCCAATGTGGCCAGTGTTGGTGTGAGGAGGTCAGCCCCGTAAGTCAGGATAGGCAGGATGAGGCCCATAGTCAGTCTGCGGCACATGTGGGGAGGGATTCCAATCCCTGGGGGGGCGAGTCTTCTAATGGCGGCAAACGCTCCTGAGGCTAGCGTGAGTCTTTTGGTGAAGTGGGTTGTTGTTTCCAGGGTTGCGGTGAACCAGTACCCTAGCCACCTGAGGCATGAGGACGGTGGGAAGAGGGAGCCATTGAGGGCTATTGTTTGGTTGGAGACCAGGGATCTGTCCTTGGGCGTCCTCCAGTGGATGAGTTCTGTTTTGGGGATTGAAAAGGAAACTCCAATCCGTGCTGCCCTGCCCTGAAGCAAAGAAAAACAATATTGTAAGTACCTAATATTCCCCCTATAAGAAGCAGTAGAAACCATAATTGAAAAATCATCACATAGGAAAAAATTACCCAGCTGGGTATAGCAACATGCAATTCAGAAACATAAATCACAAATAACAAAGGAGAGACAGGAGAGCCTTGCGGCGTGCCAACCTGCACCGGGGCAAAAATTCCCGGCGCACCTTGGAACAACAAGCGACATGAGCGGCCGGTGAGAAATGAACGGACCCAGGCAACCAGGTACTTGGGGGTGCCCTTGGCCCTGAGTTTGGCGGTGGGGAGGTTGGAGGAGACGTTGTCAAACCCGCCTTTTATGTCTAAGAATGGGGAGTATGCTTTGGAGGAGGGGTCTTGGCGAGCCCTGACTTCTTGCACTAGGGCCGCTGCGGCGTCGAAAGTTGAGAGGCCAGCTAGTGAGCCACATTGGTTTGGGTTGAGGAGCCCGACTGCGCGGGCGATCAGGGAGAGGCGAGTAGCCGCCAACCTTTCCAATATCTTTGAAAAGGTCTCCCGTAGGACGATTATTCTGAACGAGGCGGGGGTGGAATAGTCCGGTTTGCCCGGTTTTGGTAGGACGATCCCATTAGCCATCTTCAGGCTTTTTGGGTGGTGTCCATAGGCGAGGAGAGGGGCGAGGAGGGATGTGAGGAGTGAGGGGTTTATTGCGTGAACTTTCTTCCAGACCCCGTAGGGGACCTGGTCTGGGCCAGGGGCTGAAGTGTAGGAAGATCTCGCCAGAGCCGAGGAGATCTCCTCAGGTGCTAGCGGCGGGTGTTCGGGGTCAAAGCGGGGGTAAGCAACTGATTGTGCAGGAGGTTTAGGTGGGAAGAAGTGCGCCAGTAAAGCCTCGTTGATCTGAAGTGGTGAGCTTGCATTGGGGAGGTCGGGGAAACGGTCTTCGTCTCTTCCCATGGCTGCTTTTTTTGCTTTCTAGACCGTCTGCGGCATAACTGCGGCTAGGAAGTCTTTCCGATAGTTGGATTCGGCTTTTTTAATCGCCTTGAAGTATCGATTCCGGTTGATTTTTAGTTCATCCAGGGACATTGGGGTAGGGTCTTTCCGATGTACTCGGGAGGCGCGGTGGTGGGCTTGTCTTAGGTGTGTTATCTCAATACTCCACCAAGGCTTTGAGTGGATCGAGATCTTCTTGGTCGGGGTGCATGATTTGAGAAGAGTAGTGAGTGTGTGCATGTGCCTTTCTAGCCAGCTGTCTAGATCGTGATCGGTGGGGTGGGGACGCGGAGGGGGAAACTTGAGGTCTTTCAAGTTTCCGTTGATGACTTCCCAGTCTGTTTTGTCCCAGTACGGTGATGGAGGGGCCAATCTCATGAGGGGTGCGGAGAACACTATAGCGATTGGGAGGTGATCCGAGCCCGTTGCCGCGAGGGCAGTTGACCAGAAGTGTAAAAAGCGTGTGAGAGGGGCGCTGGTGAAGGCCAGATCTATAACACCTGGTCTGGTGTTGATGTCAAAAGGAAACCTGGTGTACGCTCCAGGGGTATTGGAGAGGTTAAAGCCGGAGTCTGTTGCTCTCTCGAAGTAGGCATTAGAGGTGGAGAACTCGTTTGATGAAATTGTTCTTAGGGGGTCTGCTTGTGGGTGGTGGATGTTGAAGTCCCCGGCCACTAGTGTGGGGAAAGGGTTATTTGGGAAGCAAGTAAGTGGGGCAACCGTTCTGTTTCCAGAGGAAGTGGCAACTGTTGAATAAAGGTTATAGGCCCTGAATCGTGAGTGATTGGATTCAAAGAGCCCTAGGGGGGAAAACACATCAATGGCCATAAAATCAGGCCTATCAAAAAAACAAGGAAGTACTGAAAACACATTTAAAAATTCCGAGTAAACATAGGTGGCCACTTTGGGAGGGGTTCCTTGTTTGAAAGGCGGAGCAAATGATTTAAAGGAAGCAAACGTAGGAAGCCTATTTTTGTAGGCGGGGGGGTCCTGTAATAGGACTATCAGTGGAGGAGCTTTCAATGAACGAAAGCTATTAAATAATGAAAGAAAAACATCCCCGCTTCCCAGGCAGTTATGTTGAACAAAGAAAAGTTGCTTAAGAGAGGATGGGGGAGGTGGCCTTATGGGCGAGGTGCAGGCAGAGTACTCCACCTTTATGCACCTGAGATGGGGTCTCCAGAGGAGAACGCATCAGCCCACGGGGGGGGGGGGCCAACTCGTTTGGGTATTGGGGCCTTGAATAGGTCCATTAGGAGGGCGCGTGACGTCGATTGCCCTGGGGTTTCTTCTACACTTGTGGCAGTCTGTTTGCCTTTCCCTTTGGGTGTGGCGGGTCTGGAGTCATCCCCGTCAGTGTCCATGTCCTCTCCCTCAGGCTGAGGGGGTAGGTCGGGCTTGGCAGGGGGCTTGGGTCGGGAGGGGCAGTCGTTGTTGGTTGCTGAGTGGTCCCCAGAGCAGTTGGGGCACTTGAGGGGAGAGGTAAGGCAGCATGCCGCCACCGCTTGGAGGTGTCCGTCCTTTGGGCATGTCGGATTTGTGCATCGATGGGCCGACCTGGGGTGGGAGCCTGAGCACAGCGGGCAGACCGAGGTACTTTCCTTGCACATAGGTGAGGGGTGTCCGAACTTCCAGCCTTTCCGGCATTGCATGTCTCGGCTCTTGGAGTGGCAGACGTCCACTATGCGGTGCTTGGAGTAGAGGTAGATGGACCTACCTATCTTCACAACGTCAGTGGGGGGAACAGACACTACAATGGAGGTTGAGTTCTTGGTAGCCCTTATTTCAGGGTCAGGTTGGAGGTATCTTGCAGAGAAGATTGTAACCCCGGTTGCATTTAAAATAGAATTCCCCAGCTGGGAACGTAGCTCTTCCTGGTCCTGTGGGAGGAAGGCAGTAGGAAGCCCGTGTATGGCCAGTTGTACCTCATTTGGTGCTGGTCTAAAGGGTCTGAAAGGGTTGTCCCCGAATGGGAACGCCTTATTAAACCTTGCTGCCAGGGCTTCGTAATAGGGGGAATAGGAAGTGGCAGGAGTTTGTAGGGAGCGGGTCGTGAGTGTGAGAGCACCTCGAGCGTTGACGGAGGCGCTAAAGCAAAGGGGGTGTGGGCAGTTTGCCTCTCTGAGGACTTGGGCGGCAATGTCCAGTGCTGTTGCAGCTATCCTTAGGGCATCGGCATGGGGTAGGGCGGTCTCCCGGGGCGAAAAGAATCTTCTGTCGGCCGCTGGAAGGGGGGGTGGCCCTCTGACTGAGGGGCCCGCGTCCCTGGACGCTGCAACTTGGGCGGCAGAGGGTGAGGTCGGACCTCCTTCCTTCGTCCTTTTTGACTTCCTGCCCCCCGCCTGCTCCTGCGGTGCAGCAGCCTGGGCATAGGTGGACGGTTTGGGTTTTGCCTTGCTCAGGGCCTTGTTGAGTGATGGTTCCAGGTGGCCAGGTGCAAAGCAGTAGGCACTATATTTTCCTTCACGGAAGGCCTGGGCTTCCCATGAGCGGGGGTATTTAACGGCGTAGGCTTTTGGGTCACCATACCACTTATCAGTGGTGGTGGCGTAGCGAGGGATATCCCAATCGAAGTCATCCACAGGAGTGGTTGCTGGGACCGGCGGGGCTGCAGAATTCTTCCCCAATTGTTTGGTTTGTCTCCCTACCTGAGGCCGTTGCGGTGCCAAGGTTGGTTTTGCGTAGAGGGAGGCCGCCGCTCTCGATGAGAGATCAGCCACAGTGGCTTGGATAGAGGCAAGGGAGGGGCCTGTGCTGGCGTGGGTGGGTTGTTCTGGGGGGGCAGAGGTGTCAATCTTGTTTTCAAGGAAGCCTATTCTAGAGTGGAGGGCTGCTATTCCTNGTGGGTTGTTCTGGGGGGGCAGAGGTGTCAATCTTGTTTTCAAGGAAGCCTATTCTAGAGTGGAGGGCTGCTATTCCTTCGAGTGCAGCGATTAGGAGAGGGAGGATAGATGCTTCACCCGCCGCAAGGCTTCTGAGATCAGTGTTCCAGAGACGGGGGAAGACATCTCTGTTCGTAGCGAGGTTGGGGTTGGTGTGATTGTACATTTCTCTGAGGAGCGGTAGGTTGGGGTCAACGGGGCCTACCAAGGAGGACCTTGAGGCGTCCTGGGGGGGGGAGGATTGGATTTGCGCAGCAGGTGCTAGTTGGGGTGCAGTGGGGACTTGAGCGGACCCCCCTGCATAGGGGTGGGTGCGGTCTGATGTGCGGGACTCTGGGCGCGAAGCCCTGCCAGTGTTGTGAGTCATAGCAAAAGCCGTGAGTCTGGTGAGGGGTATGGTCGCTTATAGAGTGAACCCTAAGCGAGAGGCGAAACTTGGTGTGTCGTGCTGGTTGCCACCCAAAAACTTGGAGTTTAGGGGTGACCGAAAGCGGCAATTCTTTAAGCGTGAGGTGAATAGAGGGCGCGGAGCGTGCCTGCCTCATTATTATTATTATAATTATTATATCTCATTACGCTTATGGAGCCGCAGCGGCTATGAAGCTAACTAACATACAAAAAGTACACCACCCAAGGGTGCCGGTCAGATATCCTGTCTCATATTGGAAGGTAGCAATGTTCGATTGGGCCAGCTCATGAGCCATAACGACCAAAGGAAATCCTCCAAGCCGCCCCATGCCTAACAAATATAGGAAACCAAACTAATAGCCCTAAACAGCCCTGTTCCTTCTCTCAGTTGCCGCTTGGTGTGATTTGAGGTATGTGGGACATTGCTTGGGATTAGCCTGGTGAGAATCGCCACAGTTGACGCATTTGATGGTGGTATGCAAACATGCTTTGCCCTTGGTGGGACAAGCTGATCTGCCGCAAGTGTGGAGGTGTGCTGGGTGTTCCATGGAGCATATGCAGCAATGTTGGGTGCCGGTACAGTGAGAAGGGTGGTGGCCAAACGCCAGGCATTTGGTGCATTGGGTATCAGGACCAAAGGACAAGTAACGTTCCACTTTGAACTGTTTCCCAAGTAGTGAGAGGCCTCGGCTGAGGGCTTTATCTGTGGAGTCTTTGCCGGCAATAGTGCGGACCATAGCTGATGCTGCTTTATCCTGACGTTGGGCTGGGGTGGTGAGCCATCTAGGAGGGCGTGGGAGGTGGGTGCCTGGGTTGAATTCTTCAATCTCAGATTGAATAGTGGAAAAGGTGGAGGATGTGGGGACGCCATGGAGGATGACCTTGTGCCAGATTTCGTCTTTTCTGAGGCCAATGGCTGCAGGGATGGTGGCTCTAGTTGCTTCCTCAATGGCAGAACGATGCGCTTTGAGGATGGAGGTAGCAGGTGTGTTATCCTTGGTGAGGAGGAGGACATGGTGGTTGGTGGTGAATTCCATTCTTGCAATAAGAGGCTTCTTGATTGCATTGTTGATTGCATCGCGAATGGTGAGGGGGTTGGTGGTATCAGGTAGGATAGAGCCATCTCTTTCAGTGACAATGGTACGGTCGCGTTTGGTCAAAACAGCTGGGGTTGAAGTTTTGCCTGGTGGAATTGTAGAGGATTTGACTGGGACTGCTCTGGTAGCTCTTGGGGCCCAGGTTTGTTGTTGTGGGGGGGCGGGCAAGGTAGTTTGTTGTGGTTGGGGAGGTTGTTGGTGGTGGAGTTGGTACTGCAGGTGTTCAACCTGAGAAGTGAGGTGCGCAACTTGGCCTTGATGTGTTTGGATGTCTGTAATATGGCGCTTTTGAATCACCAAGAGGTGTTGCTGCAGGGCCTGGAAGCCATCTTCAAGGTGTTGAGTGCGAAGTAAAGAGCCAAGGCTGGTGTTGGAAATGCCTTCAGCCAAAGGCCTTGGTGAAAACGTAGGGATGGAAGGATAATCTTCTGTAGAGGTGGTAGAGGCAGGTGCAGGCAAAGTTTGGACTGGAGAGCCAGGTTCTTCCTCCATGCGTGTGTCCTCAGGCGAGGCTGGGTTGGGAGGTGGGATGGGTGGGTTGAAGGGGGCTGCAAAAGGGTTTGCACCACCCCTCCCTCTGCCCCTACGTCTATTAGACATCAGAGGGTTGGGAAATCGGACTCAGTTGATAAAGGTGATAAAACACAAATGAGGGGGGATGATTTGTGGTTGAAAAGTCTTTAAAGTGAAGGGGTAAAGCGGTGAGGAATGGTTGTCAACCAATGAGGTGGAAGCTTGGCAACAAATTTGATGTGGTTTTTTCTTTCGCTGTGGTTGTAACGGCAACGGAGTCTTCCTCCTGGCTCAGGTGGCTAGGGTACTGGTTCACCCAGACCCTTGAAACCACAACTCACTTCACCCAAAGACTCACGCTGGCCTCAGGGGCCTTCGCCGCCATTAGAAGACTCGCCCCCCCAGGGATTGGAATCCCTCCTCACGTGTGCCGCAGGCTGGCTATGGGCCTCATACTGCCCATCCAGACCTACGGGGCTGACCTCCGCGCACCAACACTGGCCACCATGGACAAGATGGCCACCATATGGAACACAGTGATGCGCTGGGTGACTAACTGCTTCACCTCGACTCCCACTACCATTCTAGCTATTGAGGCATGCCTCCCGCCGCTTAGCCTGCTTATCCCCCACAGGAGAAGGAAGTCCGCGCTCCGGCTGGCCTGCTCCTCCCCTGCATACAACCCGGCCTTGGCTAGGCTCCCCCCTGATTTCCCCTCATACACCTCCCACCCAGAAAGGACCCGGCATTGCGAACTCCTCATGGGCAGAAAACAGAATTACATTCCCCTAGGTTGGAGCCAGTACAAGGCCGAACAACCGATGAGAAGACACCTCCCAATCGACTCCCCAGCACATCTTCTCCGGCCTACGATAAGGGGGGATGAGCCCCTCCCCTCAGCCTACCTGGCACTAGAACCAGGGTTAACGCCAATGCCTGCCACCAACTCGAGCTACAGATCGCTCAAAGCCTCCCTGAAGGGGAAACTACTGGAAGACTGGACTCTCCTCGCCCCACCCCCACAATACTACCAATACAAACCTTCGCTAAGACCTCACGCCTTCATGGGGCTCGATCGCTTCACAGCCGGACGGATACACCAGGGGCGCTCTGGGAAGAGCTACCTCGCAGCACGTCACTCCTAGGAGGACCAAGAGTCCTCCCCCCTCTGCGCCTTTTGCGAGTAAGATGACGAAACTTTTCCCCACGCAATCCTTCACTGCTCGGCTAAAACTGACGAGAGGACACTCTACCTCCTTGGAGTCTCCGACATCGGCCAAGGCTCAACCGTTTGGTCCTCCCTCCCCGCCATAATTGGCCTAGCAAACTACATCCGGACCACAGGTACCAGATTCCCTCCTACCATGCCACCGATTAGGCCGCTTTCGCGCCCTGCGGAAGAACCTTCCACCTCTGCTGCTTTGCTTTGATTCATATAATTGCTTTATGAGATTTTCTTTGCTTTGTACGATGGAGTATTTTGCTTATTTTCTGTACTGACTTGAGTGGTCACCGTAGGAGGTGCTAGTGACGAATTTGTCATTTTGGAGATTTGTGCGGATGGTTTCCTTTGTTTGTTTGTTTGGAATTAAGCTTTTCTTTTTGCCATAGCTTACGCTGCATGCATGTTCTTGTACCTAACAAGTAATATATGATATAAAAAAAAAGAAAAAAAAAAAAAAATAACAATAACAATCACCTTGCTACCTCCAAGGAGTGTCCCACTTACCTTCACGCACACCAGGCAGCAACTGATAGGAGGAACAGAGCAGCTTAGGTTTCAATTGCTTGTATTTCTTTCATTTGTTAGGCTTCAGGCGGGTAGGAGGTTTTCCTTACTAAGTTGTTGTTTGCGCTTTGGCCGCGGGTACCCACTGGAAAGTTGACACTATCATATAGGAGATGGAATTTCGGACGGGCAGGTTTGTTGCCTTGAATATTTGTTTGTCAGTGCCGCTTCATAGCCTCTGGCTCCATAAGCAAGACAATGATGAATAATAATAATAATAATCCGGAAATGTGCCAGCACAATTGCTATTGAAAGAGATGGGACTCTACTACCAGAAGGCACCAACCACTGTATCATATGCGATGCTGTCAATTCAGCCATCCCAAAGCTACTGGCCTCCGATATTGAATTCACTCCCAAACATCAACTTCTCCTCATCCCAAATGACAACATACTCGCATCTACCCCATTTTCATTGAAGAGGATATCAGAGCTACAATTCCTGCTGCCAATGGCCTCAGAAAGGATGAGGTTTGGCCAATGGTCATCATCCATGGCATTCCCACTATTGTTACTTTCCCTACCATGCAGGCTGAGATTGAAACATTCCACCGAGGCACCTACCTTCTCCACCCTTTCAAGTGGCTCACCACAGAAGTCCAATGTTGGAACAAGGCACCATCTGCCATGGTTCTCCCCATTGCTGGCAATGAATCTATGGAAAAAGTTCTCAGCAGAGGCCTCTTACTCTTTGGCAGGAAGTTCACATCGCAACATTATTTTTCTTTTGACTCTGACACTCAATACCCAAGATACCTTTAATTCGGTCACCACCATTCCCAATGCACCCAAATACTCCACTGTACTGTCTGTTCACACAGATACCCAGCCCACCTCCCCACTTGTAGCTGATCAGACTGTCCCACCAAACGTAAGCCTTCCCTCTATAATACTATTCTTTGACTCAACTGTGGCAACAATTACCAGGCTACTTCTAAGGAATGTCCAACCTACCAACACATACACCAGGCAGCCACTGACAGGAGGAACAGGGCTGTTTAGGTTTTACTACATGTATATCCTTATTTGTTTAGCTAATGGCATGGAGGAGGATTTTCTTTGTTGATATTGTTGTTTGTTCTTTGGCCATGCGCGCCCACCAATAAGTTGACACTACAATTTAGGAGATGGGATTTTGGACTGGCGCTGGTAGTGGCCCTGATACGTTGTATATTAGTACTGCTTCATAGCCATAGGCTTCATAATCAAGACAATGATCTATAATCATAATATTAATAATAACAAACTGATAACAAGTACTGCTTAAAATACAACACTTTTTTTGAACAAAGGCAACAAAGGCATGGAGAACTATGTACAATGTTAATTAAGAGACTTAGAAGAAAGAATCAAAGATGGGCTTTTATAATTGTGTATTCACAGTTCGCGATTTATGTATCCATAGTTACATATCTGGTTTATTTCAAGTCCACTTAGGATTACTAGAGTTATGCTAGGTTACTCGTTTTATTTACTACATATAGTTGGAAATCTACTTCCTACTCCTCAAAACCAATATTTTAAACAATTAATTCTCCATTACTAAGTATTCAACATGGGGCTAAGCATAACACAATTTTCCGCCTCTCACTCAAAGTTGACCATTTCAATTTGGAAAGGCTCCCTCACTTTTAACCTAATGGAGGAAAGAAAACCTCAACCTTATTCTCCTTCATCTTCTCCTCAATGCTGAGGTTTTTTTTCTATCCAATAATCTTGGTAGTTTTTCGAGCCTTTCCAATTTGAAAATTGTTGAATTCCTCGTGCATGTTTTGAATGGCACGCACTATACCAACGTCCGGCAAGAATTTGTGGAATAGTTTTTGAGGTTAACCAGCAAAATACATCCTTGTCTGTTCCGGTTAATGGGTCCCTACCCTTGTATGATAGACTGTCACACAAGGGGCGCCATAAGGCCGAGTTGTTGAACAAGTGGTATGATAGTCTACGAGCACTGTGCTCGTGTGTGATAATATTATTATGATATTATTATGATAGCCTCAAAAGTGCTTGCTCTGCCCTTCCTGCTTCCATCTGTGGTCCAAGCCTCCCACATTCGTCGCCCCGCCTCCACCTGTTTACCCCCTGCCATCACGAAGCACATGGCCCATTCCCAGCCACAATGTCGCACTCGCGCTTCACCCTTCACCATTCGTGATGCCCATCTCCCCCACCACCATCCGTCAACTCCACCATGACGGGTACGGGTGCTTTCGAGCTCGCTTTAATCGACACTTCCTGCCTTGAACCTCCTCGCAAGAAACGCAGACTCACCCACGCTGTCGCCCTCGATCTCTTCGATTCACCAAGACCCTCCTCTCCCGAACCCCCCCATGAAAAAACACCTTACGCTCATGGCGGTCGTAAGGGAGGCGATGACAATGACGAAATGATGCTGGATGGAATACTCCCCGTGGCAGCGGTCCCCGATGTTATCTCTACCGCCTACGATGACTATGTCTCGGCCCTACCGCTGAATATACTTTTCCAAGTGAAGGTTACGAATAATGCTGCTGCGAGGGAGGCATTCCCGGATGCACTGCTGGGCCATACCATACGCTTATACTACCCCGAATACGAGTCATTCGCGCGGTTTATGAGGGAAGGGGTTATTGCCGGGTTGTGCTTGGAGAGTGCCCGAGACGTTAGGAATATCAAGATTGTTGCGAGGAAGGCTGGGGAGGTTATTGCGGAATTGGATATCCTTTCGGATGGGGAGGTGTGGGAAAAGGCTATGCGGGAATTGAGGAAAATAGGGATTGGGAAACATGGTGAAGGGGGAAGGAAGATGGCGAGTAGTGTGCGGTTGACACTCGGATTGGATTATTGGGGGAGGTAGTCAGAGTGTGGCTGGTGTTTTTTTGCATTCCCAGCGGTCTGCGGCTTGGAAAAGCCGACAGCTGTATTTTTGGACTCGTTAATTGCTTTGATGGTTGAAAACGAGAGTGCCTGTATATATGAGTAACCTCCAAGAATTGTACGGCGATTTGCTGCACCGTGACCGGGGCCTCGGGCAGCGCAAGGGGGAATCATACAGGCGTGCTGCTTGATGGCAAGGCTGGGGGCTGGAGTACTCATACAGTAGAGTGCAGTACAGTACCGATAGAAAGGTTCGTGAACAACGGCTTGTATAGTTCACGGACAAAAGTCATCGTTGGCAATGCAAGTGATCACACCACAATAACAACAACCCTAACCATGGTTTTGCCTCATACTACAACAATACAAACTCGCTAGAAGAAAAGAGTGAGAAGGATGGAATAGTGTTAGGCGGGCACTGATCTCTAGTATAACTGAGGGATGTAGGCCGAAATCTTCGTTCGGAGAATCTGTCAAGGAAGGCTCATGTCGATAAAGTAGGTAAAGTAAAGATTTGTATAGTAAAGGATTTCATATTGATAAGATCTCTTCTCCGTTGCTTGATAATGTCTATAAAGCTTGGGTGGCACTTCAATATTTATATCCAGTGTCTGAGACTCCGTTGCCGTTACAACCACAGCGAAAGAAAAAACCACACCAAATTTTTCGGTGAGCCACCACCTCATTGGTCAACAACCAAATCTCAGCGCTTCCCGTTCCACTTTAAAGACTTTTTACAGACATATCATCCTTTATTATTCGTTTTCCATCACCTCTATCAACTGAGTCACGTTTTCCATCATCTTTGATGTCTGCCAGATGCAAAGGCAAAGGTAAAGGGGCTGCAAACCCTCTTGCACCCACTTTTCAGCCCTCCTCTTCACAAAACCCAGCCTCACCCGAGGATACTCAGATGGCTGATGATACTCCATCACCTGTCCACACAGTCGGCACTGTTGTCCACCACTCAGAAGAGGAGGACCCAGGATCAGACTCCCGCACCACTCATGTCATCCAGCTCAGAAACGACCTCAACTCCATGATAGCCAGATACAAGGTTATACAAATCACCCATTCTGCCTTGGAGAAACACATGCGTGTTGTCCAGGACCGCTACATCTGAGATACTGAAGAGTTGAAAGCCATGGTTACCAATCTCACCGACCAAGTTGCGCATCTTCAGTCCCAACAGCTCAAACAACAACCATCAACCACCTACCAATCCAGCCTACCCCCACCTCCTACCACGCAAACCGGGGCCCAAAAGGCTTCTAAAGCCCTCCCAGTCAAACCTGCAACACCCCTACCAAAGAAAACCAGCCCCTCATCTCTCCTCACAAAACGCGACCGTACGATTGTTGTTATTATTATTTCCTTTTTTTTTTTTTTTTTTAAATCATATATTGCTTGTTAGGTACAAGAACATGCATGCAGCGTAAGCTATGGCAAAAAGAAAACCTTAATTCCAAACAAAGAAACAAAAGAAACCATCGGCTCAAGTCTCCAAAAGCGACAAATCCGTCGCAAGCACCTCAAACGGTGGCCACTCAGCATAGTATAGAAAATCAACAAATCCTCAATATAAATATAAACATAGGGAAAATTCATCGGCAACAGTACAGAGCTCAATTTAGGGCAGCGGGGGGAGGCAGGTCCTCCCGCGGGGGCGAGAGCGGCCAAATCGGCGGCATGGGAGGTGGGAATCCGGTACCAGTGGTGCGGATGTAGTTGGCGAGGCCAATGATGGCGTGAAGCGAGGACCAGATTGGCGAGCCCTGGCCGATGTCGGAGACCCCATGGAGGTAGAGCGTCCTCTTATCAGCTTTGGCTGGGCATTGGAGTATTGCGTGGGCGAACGTCTCCTCGTCCTCCTCGCAGTAGGTGCATAAGGTTGAGGGCTGGGGGTCATCCCAAGAATTGTGTGCGGCCAGGTAGCTTTTCCATGGCCCTACATTGGTGTATGCGTCCCGCGGTCAAGTGGTCGAGGCCCATAAAGGCGTGTGGCTTAAGCGTGGCTTTAAATGGGTAGTAGAGAGGGGGAGGGGCCAGGTGAGTCCAGTCTTCCAGGAGTCTGTTTCTCAGTGAGGCCTTGAGGGCTTTGTAGTCCGAAAGGACGGGAGTTGGTGGAGCCAGCCCCGGCTCCAGGGCCGGGTATGGGGGTGGGAACCTTACAGTTTGTCTCGTGGCCTGGAACAGAAGGTGCGCCATTGAGTCGATGGGTAGGTGTCTCCTCATGGGCTGCTCGGCTTTGTACTGGCGCCACCCGAGAGGGACATAATTCTGGGTTCTCCCCCTGAGCAGCTTTCTGTGCGTGAGTCTGTCTGGGTGGGAGGTGTAGGAGGGGAAGTCTGGTAGGAGCCTAGCTGACGCCGGGTTGTAGGCTGGGGAGGAGCAGGCGAAACGAAGCGCTGACATTCTTCTTCGGTGGATGATCAGTAGATCCAGGGGGGGGAGGCAGGGCTCGATGGCCAGAATGGTTGTCGGGGTCGAGCTGAAGCAGTTCGTGACCCATCTCATAACTTTGTTCCACAGGACCGACATCTTGTCTGCTGTGGCGAGTGTAGGTATTAGGACGTCAGCTCCATACGTGAGAACAGGGAGGATGAGGCCCATAGCGAGCTTGCGGCAAATGTGGGGGGGCATTCCAATCCCAGGAGGCGCAAGCCTTCTGATAGCGGAGAAGGCCCCAGAGGCCATTGTTAGTCGTTTGGTGAAGTGGGTGGTTGATACCAGGGTTGGGGTGAACCAGTACCCCAGCCATCTTAAGGAAGAAGAGGGTGAAAAAATAGAGCCGTTTAAAGCTATCGGTTGGTTAGAGACTGGAGATCTGTCTTTAGGTGTCCTCCAGTGTATCAGTTCCGTCTTGGGGATTGAAAAGGAAACTCCAATCCTCGCTGCCCTGCTCTGAAGCAAAGAAAAATAATACTGAAGATACCTAATATTCACCCTATAAGAAGTAGTAGAAACCGTAATTGAAAAATCATCAACGTAGGAAAAATTCATCCCTCTGGGTATAGAAACATGCAATTCAGAAACATAAATCACAAATAACAAAGGAGAAACAGGTGACCCTTGGGGAGTCCCCACCTGAACAGGAGAGAAAACCCCGGGGGCCCCTTGAAATAACAATCGGCATGAACGATCTGTAAGAAAAGAACGAACCCAGGCTACCAGGTACCTGGGAGTTCCTTTAGCTCTGAGTTTAGCTGTAAGAAGGCTAGAGGAGACATTGTCGAACCCCCCCTTTATGTCCAAAAACAGGGAGGAGGCCTTGCAGGAGGGGTTTTGTCTTGCCCTAACTTCCTGTGTGAGGGCAGCAGTAGCGTCAAAGGTTGAAAGGCCAGCAAGTGAACCACACTGAGTAGGATTCCGGAGTCCCACCTCGCGGGCAATGTGGGAGAGGCGGGTTGCCACTATTCGTTCCGGTATCTTGGAGAAGGTTTCAAGTAGAACAATAATCCGGAACAAGGCCGCGGTGAAGTAGTCTGGTTTCCCTGGCCTGGGTAGGACCACCCCATTAGCCTTCTTGAGGCATCTCGGGTGGTGTCCGTATGCCAGGAGCGGGGCAAGGAGGGGTGTGAGTATGTTTGGGTTGATTGTGTGGACTTTCTGCCAGACCCCGTACGGGATTTGGTCTGGGCCCGGTGCTGAGGTGTTCGAGGACCAGCCAAGGGCAGATGAGATCTCTTCTGAGGCCAATGGTGGATGTTCGGGGTCGAATCGTGGGTAGGCCACTGATTGCGTTGGGGGTTTTGGTGGGAAGAAGTGGTCTAGCAGAGCATCGTTGATTTCTTGAGGGGAGTGTACATTCGGTAGGTCAGGGGATCTGTCTTCTTCTCTTCCCATGGCCGCCTTCTTGGCTTTCCAGACTGAGTGTGGTGTCACTCTGGCCAGGACCTCTTTCCAGTATCTGGCTTTGGCCCTTTTGATCGCCTTGAAGTACCTGTTGCGATGAGATCTTAGTTCTTCTAAGGATTGTTCTGTGGGGTTTTTCCTATGTTCCCTCGAGGCCCAGTGATGCACTTGTCTCAGGTGGGTGATTGTCATGTCCCACCAGCCCTTCGAGTAGAGGGAGACCCTTTTAGTTGAGGTGCAGGCTTTGATGAGTGTGGTGAGTGTTAGCATGTGCCTCTCTAGCCAGTTGTTTAGGTCGAGGTCGGTGGGGTTCGGACGCGGTGGTGGAACGGACAGTCCTTTCAATTTTTCAGCAGTAGTCGCCCAGTCTGCCTTGTCCCAGTATGGGGTTGGAGGTGGTGGCCTGATTAAGGGTGCCGTGAACATGATAGAGATTGGAAGATGATCAGAACCCGTAGCTGGTAGGCCGGTCGACCAGGATTGTAGGAAGCAACTGCGGGGTGAGTTGACAAAGGCCAGGTCGATAACTCCGGGCCTAGTGTTGTGGTCAAATGGAAATCTGGTGTATGCTCCACGGGTGTTGCAGAGTTCGAAGACGTTGTCGTGCGCTCTCTCGAAGTATGGGCTGGAAGTTGAAAATTCATTCGAAGAAATGGTTCTAAGGGGGTCGGATTGGGGGTGGTGGATCTTGAAGTCCCCCGCCACAAGAGTGGGGAAGGGGTGTGGGGGAAAGCATGTAGCTGGGTCAACTGTTCTGTTCCCGGAGGAAGTGCCAACCGTCGAATACAGGTTGTATGCCGTAAATTGTGTGTATTTTGAGTCAAAAGGTCCGAGGGGAGAATAAACATCAATGGCGATGAAATCAGGCCGGTCAAAAAACATAGGAAGTACCGCAAACACATTCAAAAAATCCATGTAGACGTAGGTAGCCACCTTGGGGGGTGTCCCTTGTCTAAATAGAGGTGCAAATGATTTAAAAGACGCAAAAATGGGGAGCCTGTTGCGGTACACAGGGGGGTCCTGCAACAGTATTATCTGTGGGGGGGCTTTCAGAGACTGAAAGCTATTAAACAATGAAAGAAACACATCCCAGCTTCCCAGGCAGTTATGTTGAACAAAGAAAAGTTGCTTAAGGGAGGGTGGGGGAGGTGGCCCTATGGGCGAGGTGCAGGTAGAGTCCTCCACCTTTATGCACCTGAAATGGGGTCTTCAGAGGAGAACAAGTCAGCCCACGGGGGGGGTGGGCCAACTTGTCTGAGTATTGGGGCCTTAAACAGGCTCATTGGGAGGGTGCGGGTGGTTGATTGGCGAGGGTCTCTTCAACGCTGGTGTCAGTCTGTTTGCCTTTCCCTCTAGGAGTGGCTGGTCTTGAGTTATCCTCGCCGGTATCCATCCCCTCTTCCACTGGGGCTGGCGGCAGGTCATCCCTGGCCACTGGCTTGGGTCGGGAGGGGCAGTCGTTATTGGTTGCAGAGTGATCCCCAGAGTAGTTGGGGTATTTCAAGGGTGAGGTAAGGCAGCAGGCGGCTACAGCTTTGAGGTGTCCGTCTTTAGGGCATGTAGGATTGGAGCACCGATGGGCGGAGCGTGGGTGGGATCCAGAGCAGAGCGGGCAGATTGAGCTACTCTCCTTGCACATAGGAGAGGGATGTCCAAATTTCCAGCATTTCCGGCATTGCATGTAGCGGCTTTGGGAGTGGCAGAAATCAACCTTGCGGGGCTTGGAGTATAGGTAGATGGTCCTTCCTATCTTCACAACGTCAGTCGGAGGAACCGATACAACAATAGAAGTAGAATTTTTGGTGGCCCTTATTTCAGGGTTCGGTTGGAGGTATCTTGCGGAGAAGATCGTCACTCCTGCCGCGTTTAGTATCGAGTTTCCCAGTTCAGAGCGCAGCTCCTCTGGGTCCAACGGGAGGAAGGGAATGGGTAAGCCATGAATAGCTAGTTGAACTTCATTGGGGGCCGGCCTAAATGGCCTGAATCGGTTCTCTCCAACTGGAAATGCCTTGTTGAACCTCGCAGCTAGGGCGTCGTATTATGGGGAGTAGGCGGTGGCTGGGGTCTGCAGGGAGCGGGTTGTGAGGTTGAGGGCACCCCTGGCGTTAACCGAGGCACTAAAGCATAGTGGGTGGGGGCAGTTCGCTTCCTTTAGTACTTCTGCTGCTATGTCTGGGGCTGTTGCGACTATCCTAAGTGCGTCCTGGTGGGGGAGGGGAGTCTCTCGGGGCGAGAAGAACCTTCTGTCCGCCGCCGGAAGGGGGGGTGGCCCTCTAACTGAGGGGCCCGCACCTATCGACGCTGCGACTTGGGCTGCTGAAGCAGAGGCCGTGTGTCTACCCTTCGGTTTTTTAATCTTCCTTCCCTCAGGTTGCGCTTGTGGTGCTGCAGCCTGGGCATAGGTTGACGGTTTGGATTTGGTTTTACTGAGGGCCTTGTTGAGTGATGGCTCTAGGTGGCCAGGGGTGAACGAGTAGGCACTTTATTTTCCCTCGGGAAGGCATGGCCCTCTCAGGATCCCGGGTGCTTAACTGCACAGGCGTTGGGATCACCATACCAGTTATCTGTGGCTGTGTCGTAGCGGGGGATATCGGAGTCAAAGTCAGTCATCGGGCTGGCTGCTGGCGCGGGAGGGGCAGGCTGGTTTCTTCCGGTCTGTTTTAGCTGTTTT
The DNA here is from genome assembly GCA_014065205.1 of Tuber brumale. NCBI lineage: Eukaryota > Fungi > Ascomycota > Pezizomycetes > Pezizales > Tuberaceae > Tuber > Tuber brumale. The sequence continues at coordinate 71,250 of JACCEG010000413.1, read as the reverse complement.
GCCGGCTGGGGTTGGTGTGCCGTGGCGGCGGGCTTTGCTGAGAGAGAGGCTGCGACTCGGGATGAGGGATCAGCCACTGTGGCCTGGATAGAGGCTAGGGAGGGGCCCGTGGTGGGTTGGGCTTGTTGTGAGGGTGTCGTGAGTTTGCTCTCTAGGGAGCCGATCCTGGCATGGAGGGCTGCTATTCCTTCGAGTGCGGTCATGATTAGGGGAAGAATTGAGGCTTCTCCCGCTGTCAGGCTTCTGAGATTGGCATCCCAAAGCCTAGGGAATACGCCTCTATTGGTGGCTAGGTTGGAGGTGGTATGGTTGTACATCTCCCTGAGGAGAGGGAGGTTGGGGTCGAGCGGGCCTACAGAGGAGGACCGTGTTGGATTCTGGGAGGGGGAGGAGTGGATCTGGACTGCTGGTGCCAAGGCAGGGGCAGTTGGGACTTGAGCAGTTCTTCCTGCATAGGGGTGGGAGCGGTCAGAGGTGCGGGATTCCGGGCGCGAGGCCCTACCAGTGTTGTGAGTCATAGCGGGAGCTATGGATCAAGTAAGGGGTTGGGTGGCTTATAGTGTGAAGCCTAAGCGAGAGGCAAAAATTGGTCTGTCGAGCTGGTTGCCACCCAAAAACTTGGAGTTTAGGGATGACTGAAAGCGGTAATTTTTCAAGCGAGAGGTGAATAGAGGGCGCGGAGCGTGGTGAAACATTCCTTATTTTTTTTCTTTTTTTCTTTTTTTTTTTTTTTTTTTTTTTTTTTTTTTTTTATATCATATATTACTTGATTAGGGTACAAGAACGTGCATGCAGCGTAAGCTATGGCAAAAAGAAAACCCTTAATTTCAAACAACATCCCTCCCCCCGCCAGGTAAAAGCCATCCGTCCCAAGCCCCTCTGGTATGGAGCCAACCGCACATCTCGCCCACAGCCAGACCCATCCCTACCTCGCAAGCGAACTCGGAGAATA
>JACCEG010000413.1:38847-61940 GCA_014065205.1 Tuber brumale | reverse complement strand
GCCTAAGCGAGAGGCGAAAATTGGTGTGTCGAGCTGGTTGCCACCCAAAAACTTGGAGTTTAGGGATGACCGAAAGCGGTAATTTTTCAAGCGAGAGGTGAATAGAGGGCGCGGAGCGTGGTGGGACATTCCTTATTATTATTATTATTATATATCATTGTCTCGCTTATGGAGCCAGACGCTATGAAGCGGCACTAACATACAACTTTTCAAGGCAACAAACATGCCCGTCGAGAAATCCCATCTCCTAAATGCTAATGTCAACTTTTGAATGGGCACCCACGGCCAAAGCGCAAACAATAACAAGTATGGAAATTCTCCTATCTACCTGAAGCCTAACAAATAAAGGAAGTAGAAGGAATTGAAACCTAAGCTGCCCTGCTCCTCCTGTCAGTTGCTGCCTGGTGTGCGTGAAGATAGGTGGGGCACTTCTTGGAGGTGGCCAGGTGTTTGTTGCCACAGTTGAGGCAAAGGATGGTGGTATGTAGGCACGGCTTGCCTTTCGTGGGACAGTCTGATCTGCCGCAAGTGTGTAGGTGTGCAGGGTGTTCCTGGGAGCAGATAGGACAGTGCGGGGTTTTGGTGCATTGAGATGGGTGGTGGCCGAACTCCCAGCATCTGGAGCATTGTGTGTCAGGACCAAAGGACAGATAACGTTGGACTTTGAACTTCCTGCCAAAGAGTGAGAGCCCTCTGCTGAGGGCTTTTTCTGAGGGGTCTTTGCCGGCAATCGTCAGGACAATAGCAGAAGCTGCTTTGTCCTTGCATTGGGCTTCAGTTGTAAGCCATCGGGGGGGACGGGGAAGGTGGGTGCCAGGATTGAAGGTTTCAATTTCTGCCTGGACCGCGGTGAAAGATGAGGTAGTGGGGATGCCGTGAATGATGACCTTATTCAAGATTTCATCCTTCCTAAGGCCATTGGCAGCAGAGACAGTGGACCTTATGGCTTCCTGAATTGCGAAACGATGGTTCTTGAGGATAGTAGAGGCAGGTGTGTTATCCTTAGTGATGAGGAGGACATGGTGGTTTGGAGTAAACTCAATGGTGGAGACAAGCTGTTTTTTGATTGGCTGCGTTGACAGCATCACGGATGGCAAGGTGGTTGGTGTCTTCAGGAAGTGGTGTTCCATCTCTTTCTATGACAATGGTACCGTCGCGTTTCGTCAAAACTGGAGTTGAAGAAACTTTGTTTGGTGGGGTGGTTGTAGTCTTGGTGGGGATTGATTTGGCCGCTTTTTGGGCCTAGGTTTGTGCTGTTGGTTGAACTGGTACGGGAGTAGGTAGGGTGGTGGTGGCCGTGGATGGATGTTGTTGTAGTTGGGTTTGAAGTGTGGTAACAAGGGTGGTGAGGGCAGTGATTTGATCTTTGAGTTCTTGAGTGTCTTTGATGTGTCGTTCCTGAACTACCAACAGGTGTTGTTCAAGGGCTCGCACTCATGTTGCCCCTTGGTTGTGTTTATCAATGACATCAAGTATGACTGAGTCAAGGAATTCCAGGGTGAGCTCTTCCGATTCCGAATCGTGAGAAGGATGATTGATGGCGCTGCCCACAGGGTGGACAGGAGAGGCAGAGCCTTCACCCATGTCAGTGTCTGCTGGAGAGGAGTGTTGTGGGGGGCGCGGTTGTGGGTTAAAAGGGGTGGCAAGGGGGTTTGTGGCAGCCCTGCCTCTTCCTCTGGCTCTGGGGGCCATCAGAGGGGACTGTAGAAGGACTCAATTGATAAAGGTAGATGAAAACAAATAATAGAGGGTGATTTGTTGATGAAAAGTCTTTAAAAGTGTGGGGGGAAGCAGTGAGAATTGGTTGTTGACCAAGGAGGTGGAAGCACGGCGAAAAATTTGGTGTGGTTTTTTCTCTCGCTGTGGTTTTAACGGCAACGGAGTTGGGGACATTCCTTGGAATTAGCTTGGTGAGAGTCGCCACAGTTGACGCATTTGATGGTGGTATGCAAACATGCTTTTCCCTTGGTAGGACAATCTGATCTGCCGCCAGTGTGGAGGTGTGCAGGGTGTTCCATGGAGCAGATGCTGCAATGTTGGGTGCCGGTACACTGAGAGGGGTGGTGGCCAAAGGCCAGGGATTTGGTGCATTGGGTGTCAGGACCAAAGGACAAGTAGCGTTGCACTTTGAACTACTTCCCAAGGAGTGAGAGGCCTCTGCTGAGGGCTTTATCGGTGGAGTCTTTGCAGGCAATAGTGAGGACCATAGCTGATGCGGCTTCATCCTGACGTTGGGCTGGGGTGGTGAGCCATCTAGGAGGGCGTGGGAGGTGGGTGCCTGGGTTGAATTCTTCAATCTCAGATTGAATAGTGGAAAAGGTGGAAGATGTGGGGACGCCATGGAGGATGACCTTGTGCCAGATTTCCTCTTTTCTGAGGCCAATGGCTGCTGGGATGGTGGCTCTTGGTGTTTTCTCAATGGCAGAACGATGCGCTTTGAGGACAGAGGTGGCAGGTGTGTTATCCATGGTGAGGAGGAGGACATGGTGGTTGGTGGTGAATTCGATTCTTGCAATAAGAGGTTTCTTGATTGCATTGTTGATTGCATCGCGAATATTGAGGGGGTTGGTGGTATCAGGTAGGATAGAGCCATCTCTTTCAATGACAATGATGCGGTCGCGTTTGGTCAAAACAGCTGTGGTTCATGTTTTGGCTGGAGGAATGGTAGAGGATTTGACGGGGACTGCTCTGGTAGCTCTTTGGGCCCAGGTTTGTTGGTGTGGGGGGGCGGGCAAGGTGGGTTGTTGTAGTGGGGGGGGTTGTTGGTGGTGGAGTTGGTACTGCAGGTGTTCAACCTGCGAGGTGAGGTGCGCAACTTGGCCTTGAAGTGTTTGAATGTCTGTAATATGGCGATCTTGAATCAGCATGAGGTGTTTCTGCAGGGCATGGAAGCCATCTTCAAGGTGTTGAGTGCGAAGCGAAATGCCAAGGTTGGTGTTGGAGATGCCTTCAGCCAAAGGCCTTGGTGAAAATGTAGGGATGGAAGAATAATCTTCTGTAGAGGTGGTAGAGGCAGGAGCAGGCACAGTCGGGACTGGAGAGCCTGGTTCGTCCTCCATGCGTGTGTCCTCAGGCGAGGCTGGGTTGGGATGTGGGATGGGTGGGTTGAAGGGGGCTGCAAAGGGGTTTGCACCACCCCTCCCTCGGCCCCTACGTCTATTAGACATCAGAGGGTTGGGAAATCAGACTCAGTTGATAAAGGTGTTAAAACACAAATGAGGGGGGATGATTTGTGGTTGAAAAGTCTTTAAAGTGAAAGGGTGAAGCGGTGAGGAATGGTTGTCAACCAATGAGGTGGAAGCTTGGCAAGAAATTTGGTGTGGTTTTTTCTTTCGCTGTGGTTGTAACGGCAACGGAGTCTTGAGACAATACACCTATATCTACCATCCTCAAAAACTACTGCTTGGCCATTGAGGAGTCTATCATAGCCACAATTCCTGCTGCCATCGGCCTCAAGAAAGATGAGGTTTGGCAAAAGGTCATCATCCACAGCATCTCCTCTACAGTTACTTTCTCTACCATCCAGGCTGAGATTGAAACCTGCAATCTAGGAACCCATCTTCTGTAACCTCTGAGGTGGCTAACTGCGGAAGAAGTATCAACTATAGTTCTGACCATTGCTAACAATGACTCTGCCGAGAACCCCTCCACCAGACGCATCTCACTCTATGGCTAGAAGTTCAAATTGCAATGTGATCTTTTCTTTGGCCCTGACACCCAATATTTAAGATGTTTTGAATTTGGTCACTATCCCTTTCCAATATACCAAAACTCTACACAGTGCTATCTGTTGTCAGTAACACACAGCCCGGTTCCACACTTGCAGTAGATCAGAATGCCCTACCAAAGGTAAGCAATGCCTCCACACCTCTATCCTTTGCGTCAACTGTGGCAACAATTACCAGGCTACTTTCTAGGAATGTCCCCCTTACCAACATGCACATCAGGCAGCAACTGAGAGGAGAAATAGGGCTCCTTAGGTTTCATTATATGTATTCCCTCATTTGTTATGCTAATGCTGAGGGGGGGAATTTCTTTTTGTTGGTGTTCTTGTTTGCACTTTCCCCTGGAGTGGTGGCTGAGAAGTTGACACTACCATTTGGGAGACAGGATTTTGGATGGACATATGTAGGTGCCATGATATATGGTATATTAGTGCCGCTTCATAGCTGTAGACTCTATAAGTGTGATGATGATATATAATAATAATAATAACAGGCCTAAAAAAAGCACACTCCGCCCCCTCTATTCACCTTTCGCTAGAAAAATTAGCGCTTTCGGTCATCCCTAAACTCCAGGTTTTTGGGTGGCAACCAGCTCGACACACCAAGTTTCGCCGCTCGCTTAGGCTTCACTCTATAAGCGACCATACCCCTCACCTGACTCACGGCTTTTGCTATGACTCACAACACTGGCAGGGCTTCGCGCCCAGTGTCCCACACATCAGACCGCACCCACCCCTATGCAGGGAGGTCCACTTAAGTCCCCACTGCACCCCAACTAGCACCTGCTACTCAAATCCAATCCTCCCCCTCCCAGAATGCCGCAAGGTCCTCCTTGGTAGGCCCCCTCGACCCCAACCTACCGCTCCTCAGAGAAATGTACAATCACACCACCTCCAACCTCGCTACAAACAGAGATGTCTTTCCCCGTCTCTGGGACGCTGATCTCAGAAGCCTTTCGGCGGGTGAAGCATCTATCCTCCCGCTTCTAATGGCTGCACTCGAAGGAATAGCAGCCCTCCACTCTAGAATAGGCTTCCTTGAAAACAAGATTGACACCTCTGCCCCCCCAGAACAACCCACCCAGGCCAGCACAGGCCCCTCCCTTGCCTCTATCCAAGCCACTGTGGCTGACCTCTCGTCGAGAGTGACGGCCTCCCTCTCCGCAAAACCAACCTTGGCACCGCAACAGCCCCCGGTAGGGAGACAAACCAAACAATTGGGGAAGAATTCTGCAGCCCCGCCGGTCCCAGCAACCACTCCTGTGGATGACTTCGATTGGGATATCCCTCGCTACGACACCACCACTGATAAGTGGTATGGTGACCCAAAAGCCTACGCCGTTAAATACCCCCGCTCATGGGAAGCCCAGGCCTTCCGTGAAGGAAAATACAGTGCCTACTCCTTCACACCTGGCCACCTGGAACCATCACTCAACAAGGCCCTCAGCAAGGCAAAACCCAAACCGTCCACGTATGCGCAGGCTGCTGCACCGCAGGAGCAGGCGGGGGGGAGGAAGTCAAAAAGGACGAAGGAAGGAGGTCAGACCTCCGCCTCTGCCGCCCAAGTCGCTGCGTCAAGGGACGCGGGCCCCTCTGTCAGAGGGCCACCCCCCCTTCCAGCGGCCGAAAGAAGATTCTTTTCGCCCCGGGAGACCCCCCTACCCCATGCCGATGCCCTAAGGATAGCTGTAACAGCGCCGGACATTGCCGCCCAAGTCCTCAGAGAGGCAAACTGCCCACACCCCCTTTGCTTTAGCGCCTCCGTCAACGCCCCAGATGCTCTCACACTCACGACCCGCTCCCTACAAACTCCTGCCACTTCCTATTCCCCCTATTACGAAGCCCTGGCAGCAAGGTTTAATAAGGCGTTCCCAGTCGGGGACAACCCTTTCAGACCCTTTAGACCTGCACCAAACGAGGTACAACTGGCCATACACGGGCTTCCTACTGCCTTCCTCCCACAGGACCAGGAAGAGCTACGCTCCGAGCTGGGGAATTCTATTTTAAATGCAACGGGGGTTACAATCTTCTCTGCAAGATACCTCCAACCTGACCCTGAACTAAGGGCTACCAAGAGCTCGACCTCCATTGTAGTGTCTGTTCCCCCCACTGACGGTGTGAAGATAGGTAGGTCCATCTACCTATACTCCAAGCCCGGCAAAGTGGACGTGTGCCACTCCAAGAGCCGATACATGCAATGCCGGAAATGCTGGAAGTTCGGACACCCCTCACCCATGTGCAAGGAAAGTACCTCGGTCTGCCCGCTGTGCTCAGGCTCCCACCCCAGGTCCGCCCATCGATGCACAAATCCGACATGCCCAAAGGACGGACACCTCAAAGCGGTGGCGCCATGCTGCCTTACCTCTCCCCTCAAGTGCCCCAACTGCTCTGGGGACCACTCAGCAACCAACAACCACTGCCCCTCCCGACCCAAGCCCCCTGCCAAGCCCGACCTACCCCCTCAGCCTGAGGGAGAGGACATGGACACTGGTGGGGATGACTCCAGACCCGCCACACCCAAAGGGAAAGGCTAACAGACTGACACAAGTGTAGAAGAAACCCCGCAGCACTCGACGTCACGCGCCCTCCCAATGGACCTATTCAAGGCCCCAATACCCAAACGAGTTGGCCCCCCCCCCCGTGGGCTGATGTGGTCTCTTCTGAAGACCCCATCTCAGGTGCATAAAGGTGGAGTACTCTGCCTGCACCGCGCCCATAGGGCCACCTCCCCCATCCTCTCTTAAGCAACTTTTCTTTGTTCAACATAACTGCCTGGGAAGCTGGGATGTTTTTCTTTCCTTATTTAATAGCTTTCGTTCATTGAAAGCTCCTGCACCGATAGTCCTATCACAGGACTCCCCCGTCTACAAAAATAGGCTTCCTGCGTTTGCTTCCTTTAAATCATTTGCTCCGCCTTTCAAACAAGGAACCCCTCCCAAAGTGGCCACCTATGTTTACTCGCAATTTTTAAATGTGTTTTCAGTACATCCTTGTTTTTTTGATAGGCCTGATTTTATGGCCATTGATGTGTTTTCCCCCCTAGGGCTCTTTGAATCCAATCACTCACGATTTAGGGCCTATAACCTTTATTCAACAGTTGCCACTTCCTCTGGAAACAGAACGGTTGACCCACTTACTTGCTTCCCAAATAACTCTTTCTCCACACTAGTGGTCGGGGACTTCAACATCCACCACCCACAAGCAGACCCCCTTAGAACAATTTCATCAAACAAGTTCTCCACCTCTAATCCCTACTTCGAGAGAGCAACAGACTCCGGCTTTCACCTCTCCAATACCCCTGGAGCGTACACCAGGTTCCCTTTTGACATCAACACCAGACCAGGTGTTCTAGATCTGGCCTTGACCAACGCCCCTCTCACACACTTTTTACACTCCTGGTCAACTGCCCTCCCGGCAACGGGCTCGGATCACCTCCCAATCGCCATAGTGTTCTCCGCACCCCTCATGTGAGTGGCCCCTCCATCACCGTACTGGGACAAAACAGACTGGGAAGTCGTCATCGGAAAGTTGAAAGACCTCAAGTTTCCCCCTCCGCGTCCCCACTCCACCGATCACGATCTAGAAAGCTGGCTAGAAAGGCACATGCACACACTCACTACGGATCTCAAATCATGCACCCCGACCAAGAAGATCTCGATCCACTCAAAGCCTTGGTGGTGTACGGAGATAACACACCTAAGACATGCCCACCACCGCGCCTCCAGAGTACATCGGAAAGACCCCACCCAATGTCCCTAGACAAACTAAAAATCAACAGGAATCGATACTTCAAGGCGATCAAAAAAGCCAAATCCAACTATTGGAAAGACTTCCTAGCCGGAGGTATGCCGCAGACGGTCTGGAAAGCAAAAAAAGCAGCCATGGGAAGAGAGGAAGACCGTTTCCGCGACCTCCACAATGCAAGCTCACCACTTCGGATCAATGAGGCTTTACTGGCGCACTTCTTCCCACCTAAACCTCCCACACAAGGAGTTGCTTACCCCCGCTTTGACCCCGCACACACGCCGCTAGCACCTGAGGAGATCTCCTCGGCTCTGGCGAGATCTTCCAACACTTCAGCCCCTTGCCCAGACCAGGTCCCCAACGGGGTCTGGAAGAAAGTTCACGCAATAAACCCCTCACTCCTCACATCCCTCCTCGCCCCTCTCCTCGCCTATGGACACCACCCAAAAAGCCTCAAGATGGCTAATTGGATCGTCCTACTAAAACCGTGCAAACCAGACTATTCCACCCCCCCCTCGTTCAGAATAATCCTCCTACTGGAGACCTTTTTAAAGATATTGGAAAGGGTGGTGGCTACTCGCCTCTCCCTGATCGCCCACGAAGTAGGGCTCCTCAACCCAAACTAATGTGGCTCACTAGCTGGCCTCTCAACCTTCGACGCCGCAGCGGCCCTAGTGCAAGAAGTCAGGGCTCGCCAAGACCCGTCCTCCAAAGCATCCTCCCTATTCTTAGACATAAAAGGCGGGTTTGACAACGTCTCCTCCAACCTCCTCACCGCCAAACTCAAGGCCAAGGGCACCCCCAAGTACCTGGTTGCCTGGGTCCGTTCATTTCTCACCGACCGCTCATGTCGCTTGTTGTTCCTAGGTGCGCCTGGAATTTTTGCCCCTGTGCAGGTTGGCACGCCGCAAGGCTCTCCTGTCTCTCCTTTGTTATTTGTGATTTATGTTTCTGAATTGCATGTTGCTATACCCCGCGTGGTAATTTTTTCCTTTGTTGATGATTTTTCAATTATGGTTTCTACTGCTTCTTATAGGGGGAATATTAGGTACTTACAATATTGTTTTTCTTTTCTTCAGGGCAGGGCAGCACGGATTGGAGTTTCCTTTTCAATCCCCAAAACAGAACTCATCTACTGGAGGACGCCCAAGGACAGATCCCTGGACTCCAACCAACCAATAGCCCTCAATGGCTCCATCTTCCCACTGTCCTCATGCCTCAGGTGGGTAGGGTACTGGTTCACCCCAACCCCGGAAACAACAACCCACTTCACCAAAAGACTCACGCTAGCCTTAGGAGCGTTTGCCGCCATTAGAAGACTCGCCCCCCCAGGGATTGGAATCCCTCCCCACATGTGCCACGGACTGGTTATGGGCCTCATCCTGCCTATCCTGACTTACGGGGCTGACCTCCTCGCACCAACCCTGGCCACATTGGACAAGATGGCCGTCTTATGGAACTGAGTGATGCGGTAGGTGACGAATTGCTTCATCTCGAGCCCCACTACCATCCTGGCTATTGAGGCATGTCTCCCGCCCCTTAGCCTGCTGATCCCCCACAAAAGAAGGATGGCCACGCTGCGACTTGCCTGCTCCTCCCCAGCTTACAACCCGGCCCCGGTTAGGCTCCCCCCTGACTTCCCTTCATACATCTCCCACCCAGGAAGGACCGAACACAGGGAACTCCTCGCGGGCAGGAAACAGAACTATATTCCCCTAGGTTGGAGCCAATACAAGGCCGAACAACCAATGAGGAGACACCTCCCAATTGACTCACTAGCACACCTGCTCCTCCGCGTGACGAGAGGGGACGAGCCCCTCCCCCCGGCCTATCCAGCCTTGGAACCAGGGATAACCCCAATGCCCCCTACGAACTCGCGCCACAAATCGCTCAAAGCCTCTATGAGGGAGAAGCTCCTGGATGACTGGATCCTCCTGGCCCCACCCCCATGATACTATCAATTCAGACCCTCGCTAAGGCCACACGCCTTCATGGGGCTCGATCGCTTCACGGTTGGCCGAATACACCAAGGACGCGCTGGGAAGAGCTACCTCGCAGCACACCACTCCTGGGACGATCAAGGGTCCTCCCCCCTCTGCCCTTTCTGTGAGGAAGGCGACGAAACGTTTCCCCACGCGATTCTGCAATGCTCGGCTAAAACCGACAAGAGGACACTCTATCTCCATGGAGTCTCTGACATCGGCCAAGGCTCACCTGTTTGGTCCTCACTTCCTGCCATCATTGGCCTCGCCAACTACATCCGCACTACTGGTACCGGATTCCCGCCACCCATGCCGCCAATTAGGCCACTTACGCCCCCCGGAGGAGGATCTTCGANACCTCCCCCCGCTGCCCTGAGTTGAGCTTCATACCGCTGTTGATGAATTTTCTCATGTTTTTTATATATTGAAAGTTGGTTGATTTTTCCTTACTATTTCCAGTGGTCACCGTTTGTGGTGCTTGCGACAAATTTGTTGCTTTTGGAGCTTTGAGCCGCTGGTTTCTTTTGTTTGTTTGTTTGGAATTAAGGTTTTCTTTTTGCCATAGCTTACGCTGCATGCACGTTCTTGTACCTAACAAGCAATATATGATATAAAAAAAAAAAGAAAAAAAGAAAAAAAAAAAGAGTGGGCCTAAAAAAAGCATCCTCCATCTCCGCTACACCTGCGGTGATTGAAATTTATTTCCGATTTGGGATAAACTCAACACCACACCAAAGAATCACCACATTTCGCTCTACACCCTCCCCTTGGGGGGGTGTAGGCTATCTCCATCCATCCTTTTAGACTTTGAGCTTGTCTCCCCATCCCGTTCCCTGTGGCTTTCCCCGCCTGGGATACACTATCCTCCCCTCTGTCATCTCACGATGTCCTGAAACCTCTTTACCGCGCATTTCCTCTATCTTCGCTTAGGATCTGCGCGGTCGGCTACAACTCTTTCTTCATCTTGGCAGATGTCTGGGATTACGGTGTGCGGTACGCCATTACGATAGACTCCTGTATCCCTCCTCTTAAAGAAACTGGAGAAGTTGTGTCAGGTTTCTGCAACAGGCCACGGTCGCTTTCGCCACCCTCTTTCCTCACTCATCGCTTCAGCTGGTGGTATCCGATCCACTATAGTGACACTATCTCTCTTGGAACAAGGGACTACATGAGAGACGTAGCAAAACAGCGGCCTTTTTTTGGGGCCTGCTGGAGGCCGCCTAGAATGACACGCACACGATACTGACAGCCTTTTTGTCGCTTAGGGACGGATGCCTTCCTCCTGCACTCCCCACTGTTGCAATCGGCTGGCACCCTACTGCTACACCACACCTTGGCTGGCACCCAACTGCTACCAGACAGCCTGCATCTTACCGCCGTCTTCACTCTTCGCTGGCTTTGCACCCGCGCACCCACCCCAGCTGGCATCTTACTGCTACCCTCGCTGGCACCCTACTGCTACTCCCATTCTGCTAGAGTTTCTCCGGCACCAATCCAATACCAGCTGGCACCTTTGTGCTACCTCTTGTCCGGGCATGAAGGTGGCGCTGCCGCTTCTGCCCAACAACCCTTCCTCTAGGTGACAAGGCCGACACCTACCTCCATACCTCCTTGTGAGCCCACACCGGGAGGGGCATTACCGCCCCAGTTTAAACTTTTTTGGCTAGTCATCCCGATAGGGTGTGCATTGTGGGATATTAATTGGTTTCTTTTGTGCCTTTGGGCCCAGATTTCCCGTGGACCTTTTCCTGCTGTTTCCTGCTTGTCTTTAGCTAGTCTTCTCTTATTTTCCGGGTTTGCTTGCGAGGTAGGGATGGGTCTGGCTGAGGGTGGGATGTGCGGTTGGCTCCATAACAGAGGGGCTTGGGACGGACGGCTTTTACCTGGCGGGGGGGGGAGGGATGTTTGAAATTACGGGTTTTCTTTTTGCCATAGCTTACACTGCATGCACCTTCTTGTACCTTAATCAAGTAATATATGATAGAAAAAGAAAAAAAAGAGAAAATAGGCCTAAAAAAAGACATCCTCCGTCTCCGCTACACATCCTGTGATTGAAATTTATTTCCTATTTGGGATAGACTCAATACTACACCAAACTATCACCACTTTTCGGTCTGCACCCTTCTATTGGTGGGGTGCAGGCTATCACTATACATCCTTTTAGACTTTGAGTCCATCGTTTCATTCCTTTCCCTGAGGGTCTACCCACCTGGGATGCTCTATCCTCCTCTCTGGCATCTCATGATGTCCAGAAACCTCTTTACGCAGCTTTTGTTATAGCTTTGATTAGCATCAGCACGGTCAGCTACAACCCTTTCTTCATCTTGCCAGACACCTGGGATTGCGGTTTACGGTACGCGATTACCCTAGATTCCTGCATTCCTCCTCCGAAAGAAACTGGGGGAGTTGTGTCAGGTCTTTTCAACAGGCTACAGTCGATTTCCCTATCCTGCTTCCTCACTCACGGCTCCAGCTTGTCGTATCTCATTCACTATACTGACACTATCTCTCCGTGAACCAGGGACTACATGAGAGACGTGGTAAAAAAGCTGGCTTTGTTTGGGGCTTGTTGTAGGCCGCCTAGTAGGACACGAACACGATACCGACTGACTCTTTGTCGTTTAGGGGCAGTTTCCTTCCATCTACACTCCTTACGGCTAGGATCGGCTGGCATCCTACTGCTACACCACCCTTTGGCTGGCACCCTACTACTACCAGATAGCTTGCATCTTATTGCCATCGTTACTCCTTGTGTGCTTTACGCGCACCCCTCCACCCAAGCTGGCACCTTACGTCTACCCTGGCTCGCACCCTACTGCTGCCCCAATCCCGCTGGAGTTTCTTCCGGCACCCACCAACCCCCAGCTAGCACCTTACTGCTACTACCCTTCAGGGTTTGTGAGTGGCGATGCCCCTCCTGCCCAACACTTCCCCCTCTAGGTGAAAAGGCTAACACCTGCCTCTATACTTCTCTGTGAGCCCACGCTGGGCGAGGCGTTAAGGCCCCGACTTCACAATTTGGCTAGTTATCCCTATAGCGGGTACGTTCTGGGATATTAATTGGTTTCTTTTCTGCCTTTGGGCCAAGATTTTCCCCAGGGTTTTTCCTGATGTTTCCTGCTTGTTTCTTTTTAGGCTTCTTTTGCTCTCTGAGTTCTCCTGCGAGGTAGGGATGGGCCTGGCTGGAGGCGAGATGTGCGGTGGGCACCATACCAGAAGGGCTTGCGACGGACGGCTTTTACCTGGCGGGGGGAGGGATGTTTGAAATTAAGGGTTTTCATTTTGCCATAGCTTAAGCTGCATGCACATTCTTGTACCTTAATCAAGTAATATATGATTTAAAAAAATTAACAATAAAATAAAATAAAAAGTTTAGGCCTAAAAAAGACATCTTCCGTCTCCGCTACACCTCCAGTGATTGAAATTTATTTCCTAATTGGGATAAACTCAATACCACCACAAACTATCACCACTTTTTGGTCTGCACCCTCCCCTCGGAGGGGTGTAGGCTATCACTATCCATCCTTCTGGAGTTCCAGTCCATCTCTACTGCCCACCCCCTTTGAGGTTTATCCTCTTGGGACACCCTGCCCTCTTGTTCCAGTATCTCACGATGCTGGGTACCTCCCATACCCCGCTTTTGCTAGGCCTCGCTTAGCATGAGCATGGTCAGGTTTCCCTCTTTTCATTACAACAGACAGCTGTGACTCCGGTTTGCGGTACGCGTTTACGATGGGTTCCTGTATCACTCCCCTACAGAAACTGGGGAGATTTGTCGGGTCTCCTCAACAGGCTACGGTCGATTACGCCACCCTCCTTCTTCACTTATCACTCCAGCAGGTGGTATGCTATCCCCTATACTGACACTATCTCTCGTAGAACAAGGGACAACATGAGAGACGTGGTAAAACTGCTGCCTTTGTCTGGGGCTTGCAGGAGGCCGCCTAGCAAGGGACAAACCCAATTCCGACTGTTGTTCGGACACCTGGGTCTACCTCTCCTCTACACTTTCTCGGTGCGATCGGCTGGCACCCTACTGCTCCCTCAGGCTGGCATCCTACTGCTACTCCCCCAACCTAGCTGGCATCCTACTGCTACTCCCCCAACCTAGCTGGCACCTTACTGCCTTGTACACTTTCTGCTGGTCTCGGACCAGTACCAACCCCTCCAGCTAGTACCTTACTACTACCGCTTGCTAGGCAGCACATGGGCTGCTCGCCTCCCAACCAGGTCTGGTTTTCCGGCGGACCTCCGGGGTTCTTGGGCCCTCCCACATGCCTTCCTCCTACTTTGGTTAGCTTTTTCCTACTTTTGTTTCCCTTGTCCCTGTTGCCAAGTCTCTCGGACATAGGGTACTATGACCTGTTTCAGTACTCGGGGCCGGTTCTATGATAGAGACCTGAGTATATCCGACTAGCTTAGGCCAATCGTGTTCCTTAGGGTTTGGCTTATTGGGTTTTCTTTAGTTTGGAGTTTCTTTCTGTTATTTTGGTTGGTTCACTGTCAGGGTTTTTGGGGTTTCTCTTATGTCATGCGTCTGTGGAGGTTTTGGGTTCCTGTATACTGTAGCGGTTCTAGTTTGAGGGAGTTTTTTACATCGACTTGCCTTTTGGTATGACGGTTTTTCTTCAGCCTTTCTGAGCTGGGGCACGGGTGGAGCTTTAGGTCTACATAGCTTATGCTGACGTGACCTTGTTCCTTAATACTAAATAAAAATGATATAGAAAAAAAGAAAAACGAAGAGAAAAGAAAATAGGCCTAAAAAAGACACACTGCGCGCCCTCGATTCAACTCTCACTTGAGAAATTACCGTTTTCGGTCATCCCTAAACTGCAGGTTTTTGCGTGGCAACCAGCGCGACACACCAGTCTTTACCTCTCGCTTAAGCTTGATTCGATCAGCCACCCTACCATTCACTTGACTCACAGCTTCTACTATGGCTCAGAAGACTGGCAGCGCCTTGCGCCCAGCGTCCCGTACCTCAGACTGTTTCCTCCCCTATGCTGGGAGGTTTGCTCAAGTCCCCACTGCACCACTGCTGGTACCAGCTGCCCCAATACACTCTTCCCCCCGCCAGAATATCTCAAAATCCTCCTCTGTAGGCCCCCTTGATCCAAACCTTCCGCTCCTTAGGGAGATGTACAACCACACCACCTCCAACCACACCACCAACAGAGATGTCCTTTCCCGGATTCTGGGACGCTGACCACAGGAGCCTCACAGCGGGAGAGGCATCGATCTTCCCCCGCCTCATGGCTGCACTCGAAGGAACAGTAGCCCTCTACTCAAGAATCGGCATCCTCGAAGGCAAGCTTGAAGCCCTTGCCCCCCAATCACATCAAGCCCAGACCAGCACAGGCCCTTCCCTTGCTTCTATCCATGCCACTGTGGCCGAACTCTTATCGTGGGTGGCGGACTCCCTCTCTGGAAAGTCAACCATGGCCCCACACCAGCTCTAAACTAGGAAACAAACTAAACAACTGGAGAGAAATCCCCGGGCCCTCACAGTTCCAATTCCCAGCCCGACGGATGACTTCGACTGTGACATTCCTCACTACAACACTGCCACTGAGAAGTGGTAGGCTGATCCAAAAGCCTATACCGTCAAATACCCTCGCTTATCACCTTTATCAACTGAGTCCCATTTCCCAACCATCTGATGTCTAATAGACGTAGGGGCAGAGGGAGGGGTGGTGCAAACCCTTTTGCAGCCCCCTTCAACCCACCCATCCCACCTCCCAACCCAGCCTCGCCTGAGGACACACGCATGGAGGAAGAACCAGGCTCCCCGATCCAGACTGTGACTGCTCCCGCCTCTACCACCTCTACAGAAGAATACCCTTCCATCCCTACATTTTCACCAAGACCTTTGGCTGAAGGCATCTCCAACACCAACCTTGGCATTTCACTTCGCACTCAACATCTTGAAGCAGGCGTCCAGGCCTTGCAGAAACACCTCATGGTGATTAAAGAATGCCATATTACAGATGTCCAAACACTTCAAGATCAAGTTGCGCAACTCACCTCCCAAGTTGAACACCTGCAGTACCAGCTTCTCTACCGACAACCTCCCCCACCAGACTCCGTTGCCGTTACAACCACAGCAAAAGAAAAAGCCACGCCAAATCTTTTGCCGAGCTCCAACCTCATTGGCCCACAACCAATTCTCCCTGCTTCCCCTAACGATTTTAAAGACTTTTCATCAACAAAGCATCCTCAATAATTTGTTTCCATCTACCTTTATCAACTGAGTTCATCACCCGTCCCCTCTGATGGCCCCCAGAGGCAGAGGAAGAGGCAGGGGTGCCACAAACCCTCTTGCCACCCCTTTCCACCCCAGTCCACGCCCACAACAACACTCCTCACCAGCAGACACTGATATGGAAGAGGGTTCCCCCTCTCCTGTCCAGACTGTTGTCGATACCAATGACCCTGCAGACTCTGAGCCTGGCGAACAACCTCTTTGTTTGGAATACCTCGATGGAATCACAGATAATCTCTTTGCGAGACAAAACGATGCCGCCAGAAACATGAATCAAATGTCACACCGGCTCCAAGCCCTTGAAGCCCATATGTTGGTTATCCAAGAACGCCACATCAAAGATTCTCAAGAGCTCAAAGACCAAGTTGCCACCCTCACCACTCAAGTCACGGCCCTTCAGGCTCAGCGACAACAACACCCTAGCCCCCTTACCACTACCCCCCGACCAGCACCCCCACCACAGCAGACCTTGGCACAAACAGGTGCCAGAGCAGTCCCGGCCAAAGCCTCTACCACCCCACCAGTCAAAACTTCCAACCCAGCTGTTTTGAGTAAACGCGACCGTACCATTTGCATTGAAAGAGATGGAACCCCTCTCCCAGAAGACACCAACCACCCCACCATCCGCGATGCTGTCAAGACAGCAATTAAAAAGTAATGGATCTCCAACATAGAGTTCACGCCCAACCACCATGTCCTCCCAATCACCAAGGATAACATTCCTGCCTCCACTGTCCTCAATAGCCATCGCTTTGCAATTGAGGAAGCCATTAGAACTACCGTTCCGGCTGCCAATGGCCTCAGAAAGGATGAAATCTGGCACAAGGTCATAATCCACGGCATTCCTACTACCTCCACCTTCTCCACTGTGCAAGCTGAGGTTGAAACCTTCAATCCTGACACCCACCTCCCCCGCCCTCCAAGGTGGCTCACCACTGATGCCCAATGCAAGGATAAAACAGCTTCTACCATGGTCCTTACCATTGGCGGCAAAGGCCCAACAGACAAAGCCCTCAGCTGAGGCCTCTCAATCTTTGGAAGGAAATTCAAAGTCCAACGCTACCTTACCTTTGGTCCTGACAGCCAATGCTCCAGATGCTTGGAATTCAGACACCACCCTTCTCAATGCACCAAGACCGCACGCTGCGCTATCTGCTCCCAGGAGCACCCAGCCCACCTTCATACTTGTGGAAGATGAAATTGCCCCACCAAGAACAAGCCGTGCCTACACACTACCATCCTCTGCCTCAACTGTGGCAACAATCACCTGGCCACCTCCAAGGAGTGTCCCACTTACCTTCACGCACACCAGGCAGCCACTGATAGGAGGAACAGAGCAGCTTCGGTTTCAATTACTTGTATTTCCTTTATTTGTTAGACTCCAGGCGGGTAGGAGGATTTCCTGGCTAAATTGCTCTTTGCGTTTTGGCCGCGGGTGCCCACAGGAAAGTTGACACTATCATATAGGAGATGGGATTACGGACGGGCATTACTCTTTTTTTCTTTTTTTTTTTCTTTTTTTTTAAATCATATATTGCTTGTTAGGTACAAGAACATGCGTGCAGCGTAAGCTATGGCAAAAAGAAAACCTTAATTCCAAACAAGCAAACAAAAGAAACCATCGGCTCAAATCTCCAAAACGAAAAATCCGTCGCAAGCACCTCCAACTGTGACCACTCAAAATAGTAAGGAAAAATCAACAAACTTCCCGCGCAAAACACGCAAAAAATTCATCAACAGCAAAGTAAAGCTCAGTTTAGGGCAGCAGGGGGAGGAGGGTCCTCCCGGGGAGGTGAGTGCGGCCTAATCGGCGGCATGGGTGGGGGGAACCCGGTACCAGTAGTGCGGATATAGTTGGCGAGGCCAATGATAGCGGGAAGTGAAGACCAAATTGGTGAGCCTTGGCCAATGTTAGAGACCCCATGGAGGTAGAGCGTCCTTTTATCAGCTTTAGCCGAGCATTGTAGTATTGCGTGGGTAAACGTCTCATCGTCTTCCTCACAGAAACTGCATAGGGTGGAAGACTGGGGGTCGTCCCAGGAGTGGTGTGCGGCCAGGTAGCTTTTCTCGGCCCTTCCTTGGTGTATTCGGCCCGCTGTAAAGCGGTCGAGGCCCATAAAGGCGTCTGGTTTTAGCGTGGCCTTGTATGGGTACTAGAGAGGGGGAGGGGCCAGGTGGATCCAATCTTCTAGGAGCTTGTTCCGCAGTGAGGCCTTGAGAGCTATGTAATTCATTGGGGTGGGAGGTAGCGGGGTCAGTCCTGGCTCCAGGGCTGGGTAGGCAGGTGGGAACGTTGTGGTGTGTCTCATAGCTGGTAGCAGGAGGTGCGCCGGTGAGTCGATAGGTAGGTGTCTCCGCATGGGCTGTTCAGCCTTATACTGGCGCCAGCCGAGGGGGATGTAGTTCTGGGTTCTCCCCCGGACCAGCTCTCTGTGCACGAGTCTGTCCGGATGGGTGGTGTAAGAGGGGAAATCTGGGGGGAGCCTAGCTGCCACTGGGTTGTAGGCAGGGGAGGAGCAGGCTAAGCGAAGCGCGGACATCCTTCTCCGGTGGGTGACCAATAGGTCCAGGGGGGGGAGGCAGGCCTCGATGGCCAGAATGGTCGTTGGGGTTGAGCTGAAGCAGTTGGTTACCCATCTCATGACTATGTTCCAGAGGACCGACATCTTGTCCATCGTGGCGAGTGTTGGTGTGAGGAGGTCAGCTCCATACGTGAGGATAGGAAGGATGAGGGCCATGGCAAGCCTTCGGCACATGTGGGGGGGCATTCCCACCCCAGGGGGCGCAAGCCTCCTGATAGCAGAAAAGGCCCCCGAGGCCATTGTGAGGCGTTTAGTGAAGTGTTTAGTTGTTTCCAGGGTGGGGGTGAACCAGTATCCCAGCCACCTCAAGGAGGATGAAGGTGAAAAAACAAAGCCGTTCAGTGCTATTGGTTGGTTGGAGATTGGAGACCTGTCCTTTGGCGTCCTCCATTGTATCAGTTCCTTCTTGGGGATTGAAAAGGAAACTCCAATCCGTGCTGCCCTGCTCTGAAGCAAAGAAAAACAATACTGAAGGTACCTAATATTCCCCCTATAAGAAGCAGTAGAAACCGTAATTGAAAAATCATCAACATAGGAAAAAATTACCCCTTGGGGTATGGAAACATGCAATTCAGAAACCTAAATCACGAATAGTAAAGGAGAAACAGGTGACCCTTGAGGAGTCCCCACCTGAACGGGAGAGAAAACCGCGGGGGCCCCCTGAAACAGCAAGCGACATGAACGATCTGTAAGAAAGGATCGAACCCAGGCAACCAGGTACTTGGGAGTTCTTTTGGCTCGGAGTTTAGCTGTGAGAAGACGGGATGAAACATTATCGAACCCTCCCTTTATGTCTAAAAACAAGGAGGAAGCTTTGTAGTAGGGGTTTTGCCTCGCCCTAACTTCTTGAGTGAGGGCAGCCGTGGCATCAAAGGTTGAAAGGCCGGCGAGCGAGCCAGACTGATTGGGGTTCATGAGCCCCACTTCGCGGGCGATGAGGGAGAGTCGGGTTGCTACTATCCTTTGCAGTATCTTCGAGAAGGTTTCAAGTAGAACAATAATCCGGAACGAGGTCGGGGTGGAGTAGTCAAGTTTTCCTGGTTTGGGTAGGACCACCCCGTTAGACATCTTGAGGCACCTTGGGTGGTGTCCGTATGCCAAGAGGTGGGCAAGGAGAGATGTGAGTATGTTGGGGTTGGTGGTGTGGACTCTCTTCCAGACCCCGTATGGGATTTGGTCCGGGCCCGGCGCTGAAGTGTTCGAGGATTTGCCGCGGGCAGATGAGATCTCAGCGGGGGCTAGTGGTGGGTGTTCGGGATCGAATCATGTGTAGGCCACTGATTGCGTTGGTGGTTTTGGCGGGAAGAAGTGATCTAGCAAGGCTTTGTTGGTTTCGTCAGGGGAGTTCGCGTCCGGCAGGTCTGGGAATCTGTCTTCATCTCTTCCCATGGCCGCCTTCTTGGCTTTCCAGACTGACTGTGGTGTTACTCTGGCCAGGAATTCTTTCCAGTATTTGGATTTGGCCTTCTTAATTGCCTTGAAGTATCGGTTGCGGTGGGATCTCAGGTCTTGCAAGGATTGTTCTGTTGGGTCTTTCCTGTGTTCCCGCGATGCTCGGTGGTGTGCTTGTCTCAGGTGGGTGATCGCCATGTCCCACCAGGGTTTTGAGTGGACGGAGACCCTCTTGGATGGGGTGCAGGACTTGATTAGTGTTGTGAGTGTAAGCAGGTGTCTCGCTAGCCAGTTGTCTAGGTCGAGGTCAGTAGGGTTGGGGCATGGTGGTGGAAACCTCAGGCTTTTCAGTTTTTCTTCAGCAACTGTCCAGTCTGTCTTGTCCCAGTATGGGGTTGGAGGAGGTGGTCTGATTAAGGGTGCCGTGAACATGATGGAAATCGGCAGGTGATCGGAACCTGTCGCTGGTAGGTTGGACGACCAAGACTGTAGAGAGCGAGTAAGGGGTGAGTTGATGAAGGCCAGGTCAACAAGCCCGGGCCTAGTGTTGTGGTCAAATGGGAATCTGGTGTATGCACCAGGGCTGTTGCAGAGTTCCAAGCCGTTGTCGTGCGCTTTATCGAAGTACGCGCTGGAAGTTGAAAATTCATTCGAAGAAATGGTTCTAAGGGGATCTGATTGTGGGTTGTGGATGTTGAAGTCCCCTGTAACAAGCGTGGGGAAGGGGTGTAGGGGAAAGCATGCAGCTGGGTCAACTGTTCTGTTTCCAGAGGAAGTGCCCACCGTCGAGTACAGGTTGTATGCCCTGAATTGTGAGTATTTGGAATCAAAGAGACCAAGGGGGGAATAAACATCAATGGCCATAAAATCAGGCCTGTTAAAAAACATAGGAACTACAGCAAACACATTTAAAAAATCCATGTAAACGTAGGTAGCCACCTTGGGGGGTGTCCCTTGTTTAAACGGTGGAGCAAATGATTTAAAAGATGCAAAAGTGGGGAGCCTGTTGCGGTACACAGGAGGGTCCTGCAACAGTATTATCTGTAGGGGGGCTTTCAGGGACTGAAAGCTATTAAACAAGGAGAGAAACACATCCCAGCTTCCCAGGCAGTTATGTTGAACAAAACAAAGTTGCTTAAGAGAGGGTGGGGGAGGTGGCCCTATGGGCGAGGTGCAGGTAGAGTCCTCCACCTTTATGCACCTGAAATGGGGTCTTCAGAGGAGAACGNAGAAGAGAACGCATCAGCCCACGGGGGGGGGGGCCAACTCGTCTGGGTACAGGGGCCTTAAACAGGTCCATTGGGAGGGTGCGGGAGGTTTTTTGGCGTGGGGTCTCCTCAACGCTGGTGTCGGTCTGTTTGCCTTTTCCTTTAGGAGTGGCGGGTCTCGAGTTGTCCTCGTCTCTGTCCATCCCTTCTTCCTCTTGGGGTGGCGGCAGGTCGTCCCTTGCCACTGGTTTGGGTCGAGAGGGGCAGTCGTTGTTGGTTGCGGAGTGGTCCCCTGAACAGTTAGGGCATTTCAAGGGCGAGGTGAGGCAACAGGCAGCTACAGCCTTCAGGTGTCTGTCTTTGGGGCATGTAGGGTTTGTGCATCGATGGGCTGAGCGGGGGTGCGAACCAGAGCAGAGTGGGCAGACTGAGCTGCTCTCCTTGCACATAGGATAGGGATGTCCAAATTTCCAGCACTTTCGCCACTGCATGTAGCGGTTCTTGGAGTGGCAGACATCCACTTTGCGGGGCTTGGAGTACAGGTAGACGGTCCTTCCTATATTCACAACGTCAGCAGGAGGAACCGATACCACAATAGAAGTAGAATTTTTGGTGGCCCTTATTTCAGGGTTTGGCTGGAGATATCTTGCTGAGAAGATCGTCACGCCTGTTGCGTTTAGGATAGAGTTTCCCAGCTCAGAGCGGAGTTCCTCTGGGTCTGACGGGAGGAAGGCGAGGGGCAAGCCATGAATGGCTAGTTGGACTTCGTTGGGGGCCGGCCTAATTGGCCTGAACGGGTTCTCTCCAACTGGGAATGCTTTGTTGAACCTCGCGGCGAGTGCCTCATAGTACGGGGAATAGGCTGTAGCGGGAGTCTGCAGGGAGCGGCTTGCAAGAGTGAGGGCCCATCTGGCATTGACTGAGGCGCTAAAGCATAGTGGGTGGGGGCAGTTTGCCTCCTTCAGTACCTGTGCTGCGATGTCGAGGGCTGTTGCAACTATCCTGAGTGCATCCTGGTGAGGGAGGGGAGTCTCTCGGGGCGAGAAGAACCTTCCGTCCGCTGCTGGGGGAGGGGGTGGCCCGCTAACTGAGGGGCCCGCACCCGACGACGCTGCGACTTGGGCTGCAGAAGCAGAGGCCTTGTCTCCACTCTTCGATTTTTTGGACTTCCTTCCATCAGGTTGCGCTTGTGGTGCGGCAGCCTGGGCATAGGTTGACGGTTTGGATTTGGCTTTGCTGAGAGCCTTGTTGAGTAAGGGCTCTAGGTGGCCGGGGGTGAACGTGCAGGCGCTGTACTTACCCTCGCGGAGGGCCTGGCCTTCCCAGGATCGCGGGTATTTAACTGCGTAAGCGTTGGGATCACCATACCACTTGTCTGTGGCTGTGTCGTAGCGCGGGATATCACAGTCAAAGTCAGACATGGGGCTGGTTGCTTGAATGGGAAGCTGGGGCTGGTTTGTTACGGTTTGGTTTAGCTGCTTTGCTGGTTGGGGTTGACTTGCCATGGCGGTGGTCTTTGCTGAGAGAGAGGCCGCTACTCTGGATGAGAAATCGGCCACTGAGGCTTGAATAGAGGCTAGGGAGGGGCCCGTGGCTGGTAGGGTTTGTTGTGGGGGTGCATTAACTTTGCTCTCTAGGGAGCCTAATCTGGCGTGGAGGGCTGCTATTCCTTCGAGTGCTGTCATGATTAAGGGGAGGATTGAGGCTTCTCCCGCTGTTAGGCTTCTGAGGTCAGCGTCCCATAGCCTAGGGAATACGTCTCTATTGGTTGCGAGGTTGGAGGTGGTGTGGTTGTACATCTCTCTGAGGAGAGGGAGGTTGGGGTCGAGTGGGCCTACCGAGGAGGACCGTGTTGGGTTCTGGGGGGGGGAGGAGTGGATCTGGGCTGCTGGTGCCAAGGCTGGAGCAGTGGGGACTTGAGCAGCTCTTCCTGCATAGGGGTGGGAGGGGTCAGAGGTGCGGGATTCTGGGCGCAAGGCCCTACCAGCGTTGTGAGTCATAGCAGAAGGTATGAGTCAAGTGAGGGGTGGTGTCGCTTATAGAGTGAAGCCTAAGCAAGAGGCGAAAATTGGTGTGTCGCGCTGGTTGCCACCCAAAAACTTGGAGTTTAGGGATGACTGAAAGCGGTAATTTTTCACGCGAGAGGTGAATAGAGGGCGCGGAGCGTGACGGACGGGCATTACTTCTATCTTTTTTTTT
>JACCEG010000413.1:4155-17580 GCA_014065205.1 Tuber brumale | reverse complement strand
AAGCTATGGCAAAAAGAAAACCTTAATTCCAAACAAACAAACAAAAGAAACCATCGGCACAAATCTCCAAAATGACAAATTCATCACAAGCACCTCCAACGGTGACCACTCAAGCTAGTAAAGAAAGTAAACCATATCTCCCATCGCGCACAGAAAAGAAAATCTCATAAAGAAAGTATAGAACTCAAAGCAGGGCAGCAGAGGTCGAAGCTCCTCCTCCGGGGGGCGTAAGTGGCCTAATTGGCAGCATGGGTGGTGGGAATCCGGTAGCAGTAGTGCGGATGTAGTTGGCGAGGCCAATGATGGCAGGAAGTGAGGACCAAACAGGTGAGCCTTGGCCGATGTCCGAGACTCCTTGGAGATAGAGTGTCCTCCTGTTGGTTTTAGCCGAGCATTACAGAATCACGTGGGGAAACGTTTCGTCGCCTTCCTCACAGAAAGGGCAGAGGGGGGAGGACCCTTGGTCGTCCCAGGAGTGGTGTGCTGCGAGGTAACTCTTCCCAGAGCGTCCTTGGTGTGTTCGACCAGCCGTGAAGCGAGCGAGCCCCATGAAGTTGTTTGGCCTTACCGAGGGTCTGAATTGATAGTATCATGGGGGTGGGGCCAGGAGGATCCAGTCATCCAGGAGCTTCCCGCTCATAGAGGCTTTGAGCGATTTGTAGCACAAGTTCGTAGGGGGCATTGGGGTTAGCCCTGGTTCTAAGGCTGGATAGGCCGGGGGGAGGGGCTCGTCCCCTCTCGTCACGGGGAGGAGAAGGTGTGCTAGTGAGTCCATTGGGAGGTGTCTCCTCATTGGTTGTTCGGCCTCGTATTGGCTCCAACCTAGGGGAATATAGTTCTGTTTCCTGCCCGCGAGGAGTTCCCTGTGTTCGGTCCTTCCTGGGTGGGAGATGTATGAAGGGAAGTCAGGGGGGAGCCTAGCCGAGGCCGGGTTGTAAGCTGGGGAGGAGCAGGCCAGTCGCAGCGCGGCCATCCTTCTTTTGTCGGGGATCAGCAGGCTAAGGGGCGGGAGACATGCCGCAATAGCCAGGATGGTAGTGGGGGTCGAGGTGAAGGAATTCGTCACCCACCGCATCACTCTGTTCTATAAGACGGCCATCTTGTCCAATGTGGCCAGTGTTGGTGCGAGGAGGTCAGCCCCGTAAGTCAGGATAGGCAGGATGAGGCCCATAGTCAGTCTGCGGCACATGTGGGGAGGGATTCCAATCCCTGGGGGGGCGAGTCTTCTAATGGCGGCAAACGCTCCTGAGGCTAGCGTGAGTCTTTTGGTGAAGTGGGTTGTTGTTTCCAGGGTTGTGGTGAACCAGTACCCTAGCCACCTGGGGCATGAGGACGGTGGGAAGAGGGAGCCATTGAGGGCTATTGTTTGGTTGGAGACCAGGGATCTGTCCTTGGGCGTCCTCCAGTGGATGAGTTCTGTTTTGGGAATTGAAAAGGAAACTCCAATCCGTGCTGCCCTGCCCTGAAGCAAAGAAAAACAATATTGTAAGTACCTAATATTCCCCCTATAAGAAGCAGTAGAAACCATAATTGAAAAATCATCAACATAGGTAAATATTACCTCGCGGGGTATAGCAACATGCAATTCAGAAACATAAATCACAAATAACAAAGGAGAGACAGGAGAGCCTTGCGGCGTGCCAACCTGCACTGGGGCAAAAGTTCCGGGCGCACCTTGGAACAACAAGCGACATGAGCGGTCGGTGAGAAATGACCGGACCCAGGCAACCAGGTACTTGGGGGTGCCCTTGGCCCTGAGTTTGGCGGTGAGGAGGTTGGAGGAGACGTTGTCAAACCCGCCTTTTATATCTAAGAATAGGGAGGATGCTTTGGAGGAGGGGTCTGGGCGAGCCCTGACTTCTTGCACTAGGGCCGCTGCGGCGTCGAAGGTTGAGAGGACAGCTAGTGAGCCACATTGGTTTGGGTTGAGGAGCCCTACTTCGCTGGCGATCAGGGAGAGGCGAGTAGCCACCACCCTTTCCAATATCTGTGAAAAGGTCTCCAGTAGGACGATTATTCTGAACGAGGCGGGGGTGGAATAGTCCGGTTTGCCCGGTTTTGGTAGGACGATCCCATTAGTCATCTTGAGGCTTTTTGGGTGGTGTCCATAGGCGAGGAGAGGGGCGAGGAGGGATGTGAGGAGTGAGGTGTTTATTGTGTGAACTTTCTTCCAGACCCCGTAGGCGACCTGGTCGGGGCCAGGGGCTGAAGTGTTGGAAGATCTCGCCAGAGCCGAGGAGATCTCCTCAGGTGCTAGCGGCGGGTGTTCGGGGTAAAAGCGGGGGTAAGCAACTGATTGTGTGGGAGGTTTATGTGGGAAGAAGTACGCCAGTAAAGCCTCATTGATCTGAAGTGGTGAGCTTGCATTGGGGAGGTCGGGGAAACGGTCTTCCTCTCTTCCCATGGCTGCTTTTTTTGCTTTCCAGACCGTCTGAGGCGTAACTACGGCTAGGAAGTCTTTCCAATAGTTGGATTTGGCTTTTTTGATCGCCTTGAAGTATCGATTCCCGTGGACTTTTAGTTCGTCCAGCGACATTGGGGTGGGGTCTTTCCGATGTACTCGGGAGGCACGGTGGTGGGCTTGTCTTAGGTGTGTTATCTCCATACTCCACCAAGGCTTTGAGTGGATCGAGATCTTCTTGGTCGGGGTGTATGATTTGAGAAGAGTAGTGAGTGTGTGCATGTGCCTTTCTAGCCAGCTTTCTAGATCGCCATCAGTGGGGTGCGGACGCGGAGGGGGAAACTTGAGGTCTTTCAACTTTCCAATGAGGACTTCCCAGTCTGTTTTGTCCCAGTACGGGGATGGAGGGGCCACTCTCATGAGGGGTGCCGAGAACACTATGGCGATTGGGAGGTGATCCGAGCCCGTTTGCCGGGAGGGCAGTTCACCCGGAGTGTAAAAAGTGTGTGAGAGGGGCGTTGGTGAAGGCCAGATCTATAACACCTGGTCTGGTGTTGATGTCAAAAGGGAACCTGGTGTACGCTACATGGGTATTGGAGAGGTGAAAGCCGGAGTCTGTTGCTCTCTCGAAGTAGGGATTAGAGGTGGAGAACTCGTTTGATGAAATTGTTCTTAGGAGGTCTGCTTGTGGGTGGTGGATGTTGAAGTCCCCGGCCAGTCGTGTGGGGAAAGAGTTATTTGGCAAGCAAATAAGTGGGTCAACCGTTCTGTTTCCAGAGGAAGTGGCAACTGTTGAATAAAGGTTATAGGCCCTAAATCGTGAGTGATTGGATTCAAAGAGCCCTAGGGGGGAAAACACATCAATGGCCATAAAATCAGGCCTATCAAAAAAACAAAGAAGTACTGAAAACACATTTAAAAATTCCGAGTAAACATAGGTGACCACTTTGGGAGGGGTTCCTTGTTTGAAAGGCGCAGCAAATGATTTAAAGGAAGCAAACGTAGGAAGCCTATTTTTGTAGACGGGGGGGGTCCTGTAATAGGACTATCTGTGGAGGAGCTTTCTATGAACGAAAGCTATTAAATAATGAAAGAAAAACATCCCAGCTTCCCAGGTAGTTATGTTGAACAAAGAAAAGTTGCTTAAGAGAGGATGGGGGAGGTGGCCCTATGGGCGAGGTGCAGGCAGAGTACTCCACCTTTATGCACCTGAGATGGGGTCTTCAGAAGAGAACGCATCAGCCCACGGGGGGGGGGGGCCAACTGGTTTGGGTATTGGGGCCTTGAATAGGTCCATTGGGAGGGCGCGTGACGTCGATTGCCGAGGGGTTTCTTCTGCACTTGTGTCAGTCTGTTTGCCTTTCCCTGTGGGTGTGGCGGGTCTGGAGTCATCCCCGTCAGTGTCCATGTCCTCTCCCTCAGGCTGAGCGGGTAGGTCGGGCTTGGCAGGGGGCTTGGGTCGTGAGGGGCAGTCCTTGTTGGTTACTGAGTGGTCCCCAGAGCAGTTGGGGCACTTGATGGGAGAGGCAAGGCAGCATGCCGCCACCGCTTTGAGGTGTCCGTCCTTTGGGCATGTCGGATTTGTGCATCGATGGGCCGACCTGGGGTGGGAGCCTGAGCACAGCGGGCAGACCGAGGTACTTTCCTTGCACATGGGTGAGTGGTGTCCGAACTTCCAGCATTGCCGGCATTGCATGTATCAGCTCTTGGAGTGGCACACGTCCACTTTGCGGGGCTTGGAGTAGAGGTAGATGGACCAACCTATCTTCACAACGTTAGTGGGGGGACCAGACACTACAATGGAGGTCGAGTTCTTGGTAGCCATTATTTCAGGGTCAGGTTGGAGGTATCTTGCAGAGAAGATTGTAACCCCTGTTGCATTTAAAATAGAATTCCGCAGCTCTGAGCGTAGCTCTTCCTGGTCCTGTGGGAGGAAGGCAGAAGGAAGCCCGTGTATGGCCAGTTGTACCTTGTTTGGTGCTGGTCTAAAGGGTCAAAGAGGGTTGTCCCCGACTGGGAACGCCGTATTAAACCTTCCTGCCAGGGCTTCATAATAGGGGGAATAGGAAGTGGCAGGAGTTTGTAGGGAGCGGGTCGTGAGTCTGCGAGCACCTCGGGCGTTAACGGAGGCGCTAAAGCAAAGGGGGTGTGGGCAGTTTGCCTCTCGGAGGACTTGGGCGGCAATGTCCGGCGCTGTTGCAGCTATCCTTAGGGCATCGGCATGGGGTAGGGGGGTCTCCCGGGGCGAAAAGAATCTTCTGTCGGCCACTGGAAGGGGGGGTGGCCCTCTGACTGCGGGGCCTGCGTCCCTTGACGCTGCGACTTGGGTGGCTGAGGCTGAGGTCTGACCTCCTTGCTTCGTCCTTTTTGACTTCCTCCCCCCCGCCTGCTCCGGCGGTGCAGCAGCCTGGGCATAGGTGGACGGTTTGGGTTTTGCCTTACTGAGGGCCTGGTTGAGTGATGGTTCCCGGTGGCCAGGTGTGAAGGAGTAGGCACTGTATTTTCCTTCACGGAAGGCCTGGGCTTCCCATGAGCGGGGGTATTAACGGCGTAGGCTTTGGGGTCACCATGCCACTTATCAATGGTAGTGGCGTAGCGAGGGATATCCGAATCGAAGTCATCCACAGGAGTGGTGGCTGGGACCTGCGGGGCTGCAGAATTCTTCCCCAATTGTTTGGTTTGTCTCCCTACCTGGGGCTGTTGCAGTGCCAAGGTTGGTTTTGCGGAGAGGGAGGCCGCCACTCTCGACGAGAGGTCAGCCACAGTGGCTTGGATAGAGGCAAGGGAGGGGCCTGTGCTGGCGTGGGTGGGTTGTTCTGGGGGGGCAGAGGTGTCAAGCTTGTTTTCAAGGAAGCCTATTCTAGAGTGGAGGGCTGCTATTCCTTCGAGTGCAGCCATTAGAAGAGGGAGGATAGATGCTTCACCCGCCGAAAGGCTTCTGAGATCAGCGTCCCGGAGACAGGGGAGGACATCTCTGTTTGTAGCGAGGTTGGAGGTGGCGTGATCGTACATGTCTCTGAGGAGCGGTAGGTTGGGGTCGAGGGGGCCTACCTAGGAGGACCTTGAGGCGTTCTGGGGGGGGAAGGATTGGATTTGAGCAGCAGGTGCTAGTTGGGGTGCAGTGGGGACTTGAGCGGACCTGCCTGCATAGGGGTGGGTGCGGTCTGATGTGCGGTACTCTGGGCGCGAAGCCCTCCCCGTGTTGTGAGTCATAGCAAAAGCCGTGAGTCAGGTGAGGGGTATGGTCGCTTATAGAGTGAAGCCTAAGCGAGAGGCGAAACTTAGCGTCTCGAGCTGGTTGCCACCCAAAAACCTGCAGTTTAGGGATCACGGAAAGCGGTAATTTTTTAAGCGAATGCAGAATAGAGGGGGCGGAGCGTGTAGCCTCCCCTATTATTAATATTATTATTATATCTCATTACGCTTATGGGGCCGCAGCGGCTATCAGGCTAACTAATATACAAAAAGTAAACCACGCAAGGGTGCCGGTCAGATATCGCGTCTCATATTGGAAGGTAGCAACGTTCGATTGGGCCAGCTCATGAGCCACAATAACCAAAGGAAATCCTCCAAGCCGCCCCATGCCTAACAAATATAGGAAATAAAAGTAATAGCACTAAACAACCCTGTTCCTTCTCTCAGTTGCCGCTTGGTGTGCTTTGAGGTATGTGGGACATTCCTTGGAATTAGCCAGGTGAGAATCGCCACAGTTGACGCATTTGATGGTGGTATGCAAACATGCTTTGCCCTTGGTAGGACAATCTGATCTGCCTCAAGTGTGGAGGTGTGCTGGGTGTTCCATCGAGCAGATGCTGCAATGTTGGGTGCCGGTATACTGAGAAGGGTGGTGTCCAAAGGCCAGGCATTTGGTGCATTGGGTATCAGGACCAAAGGACAAGTAACGTTGCACTTTGAACTGTTTCCCAAGTAGTGAGAGGCCTCTGCTAAGGGCTTTATCTGTGGAGTCTTTGCCAGCAGTAGTGAGGACCATAGCTGATGCTGCTTTATCCTGACGTTGGGCTGGGGTGGTGAGCCATCTAGGAGGGCCTGGGATGTGGGTGCCTGGGTTGAATTCTTCAATCTCAGATTGAATAGGGGAGAAGGTGGAGGGTATGGGGATGCCATGGAGGATGAACTTGTGCCAGATCTCGTCTTTTCTGAGACTAATGGCTGCAGGGATGGTGGCTCTAGTTGCTTCCACAATGGCAGAACGATGCGCTTTGAGGACAGAGGCAGCAGGTATGTTATCCTTGGTGAGGAGGAGGACGTGGTGGTTGGTGGTGAATTGGATTCTTGCAATAAGAGGTTTCTTGCTTGCATTGTTGCTTACATCGCGAATGGTGAGGGGATTGGTAGTATCAGGTAGGATGGAGCCATCTCTTTCAATGACAATGGTGCGGTCGCGTTTGGTCAAAATAGCTGGGGTTCATGTTTTGGCTAGTGGAATGGTAGAGGATTTGACTGGGACTGCTCTGGTAGCTCTTGGGGCCCAGGTTTATTGTTGTGGGGGGGCGGGCAAGGTAGTTTGTTGTGGTGGGGGGGGTTGTTGGTGGTGGAGTTGGTACTGCAGGTGTTCAACCTGAGAGTTGAGGTGCGCAACTTGGCCTTGAAGTGTTTGGATGTCTGTAATATGGCGCTTTTGAATCACCAAGAGGTGTTTCTGCAGGGCCTGGAAGCCATCTTCAAGGTGTTGAGTGCGAAGTAAAGAGCCAAGGCTGGTGTTGGAAATTCCTTCAGTCAAAGGCCTTGGTGAAAACGTAGGGATGGAAGGATAATCTTCTGTAGAGGTGGTAGAGGCAGGAGCAGGCACAGTTTGGACTGGAGAGCCTGGTTCTTCCTCCATGTGTGTGTCCGCAGGCGAGGCTGGGTTGGGAGGTGGGATGGGTTGGTTGAAGGGGGCTGCAAAAGGGTTTGCACCACCCCTCCCTCTGCCCCTACGTCTATTAGACATCAGAGGGTTGGGAAACCGGACTCAGTTAATAAAGGTGATAAAACACAAATAAGGGGGGATGATTTGTGGTTGAAAAGTCTTTTAAAGTGAAGGGGTGAAGCGGTGAGGAATGGTTATCAACCAAGGAGGTAGAAGCACGGCAAGACATTTGGTGTGGTTTTTTGTTTCGCTGTGGTTGTAACGGCAACGGAGTCTCTCCCAGCCTCGCCTGAGGACATACGCATGCAAGAAGACCAAGGCTCCCTAGTCCAGACTGTGCCTGCTCCCGCCTCTACCACCTCTACAGAAGAATACCCTTCCATCCCTACATTTTCACCAAGACCTTTGGCTGAAGGCATCTCCAACACCAACCTTGGTATTTCACTTCGCACTCAACATGTTGCAGAAGGTTTCCAGGCCTTGCAGAAACACCTCATGGTGATTCAAAAAGGCCATATTACAGATGTCCAAACTCTTCAAGATCAAGTTGCGCACCTCACCTTCCAAGTAGAACACCTGCAGTACCAGCTTCTCCACCAACAACCCCCACCACCACAATAAAACTACCTTGGACGCTCCTCCACCACAACAAACCTGGGCCCAAAAAGCTGCAAGAGCAGTCCCAGCCAAGCCCTCTACTACTGCACCAGCCAAAACCTCTACCCGAGGTATTTTGACTAAACGCGCGTGTACCATTGTCATTGCAAGAGATGGCTCCCTCCTACCTGATACCACGAACCCACTCACGATCCGTGATGCAATCAACAATGCAATAAAGAAACCTCCTATTGTAACAATCGAATTCACCACCAAACACCATGTCCTCCTCCTTACCAAGGATAACACACCTTCCACCTCTGTCCTCAAAGCGCATGGTTCTGCCATTGACCAAGCAATCAGAGCCACCATCCCAGCAGCCATTGGCCTCAGAAAAGACGACATCTGGCACCAGGTCATCCTCCACGGCGTCCCCACTTCCTCCAGCTTCTCCACCATTCAGTCTGAAATTGAAGAGTTCAACCCAGGCACCCGCCTCCCACGCCCTCCTAGATGGCTCACCACCCCAGCCCAACGTCAGGATAAAGAAGCATCAGCTATGGTTCTCACTATTGCCGGCAAAGACTCCACAGATAAAGCCCTCAGTAGAGGCCTCTCACTACTTGGGAAGAAGTTCAAAGTGCAACGCTACTTGTCCTTTGGGCCTGACATCCAATGCACCAAATGCCTGGCCTTTGGCCACCACCCCTCTCAGTGTACCGGTACCCAGCATTGCAGCATCTGCTGTATGGAACATCCAGCACACCTCTACACTAGCGGCAGACTCCATTGCCGTTACAACCACAGCGAAAGAAAAAACCACATCAAATTTCTTGCCAAGCTTCCACCTCCTTGGTTCACAACCATTCCTCACCGCTTCACCCCTTCACTTTAAAGACTTTTCAAGCACAAATCATCCTCCCTCATTTGTGTTTTATCACCTTTATCAACTGAGTCCGATTTCCCAACCCTCTGATGTCTGATAGACGTAGGGGCAGAGGGATGGGTGGTGCAAACCCCTTTGCAGCCCACTTCAACCCACCCATCCCACCTCCCAACCCAGCCTCGCCTGAGGACACACGCATGGAAGAAGAACCAGGCTCTCCAGTCCAAACTGTGCCTGCTCCTACCTCTACCACCTCTACAGAAGATTATCCTTCCATCCCTACGTTTTCACCAAGGCCTTTGGCTGAAGGCATTTCTAACACCAGCCTTGGCTCTTTACTTCGCACTCAACACCTTGAAGATGGCTTCCAGGCCCTGCAGCAACACCTCTTGGTGATTCAAAAGCGCCATATTACAGACATCCAAACACTTCAAGGCCAAGTTGCACACCTCACCTCTCAGGTTGAACACCTGCAGTACCAACTCCACCACCAACAACCCCCCCCACCACAACAAACTACCTTGCCCGCCCCACCACAACAACAAACCTGGGCCCAAAGAGCTACCAGAGCAGTCCCAGTCAAATCCTCTACCACTCCACCAGCCAAAACTTCAACCCCAGCTGTTTTGACCAAACGCGACCGTACCATTGTCATTGAAAGAGATGGCTCTATCCTACCTGATACCACCAACCCCCTCACCATTCGCGATGCAATCAACAATGCAATCAAGAAACCTCTTATTGCAAGAATCGAATTCACCACCAACCACCATGTCCTCCTCCTCACCAAGGATAACACACCTGCTACCTCTGTCCTCAAAGCGCATCGTTCTGCCATTGAGGAAGCAACTAGAGCCACCATCCCTGCAGCCATTGGCCTCAGAAAAGACGAAATCTGGCACAAGGTCATCCTCCATGGCGTCCCCACATCCTCCACCTTTTCCACTATTCAATCTGAGATTGAAGAATTCAACCCAGGCACCCACCTCCCACGCCCTCCTAGATCGCTTACCACCCCAGCCCAACGTCAGGATAAAGCAGCATCAGCTATGGTCCTCACTATTGCCGGCAAAGACTCCACATATAAAGCCCTCAGCAGAGGCCTCTCACTACTTGGGAAACAGTTCAAAGTGCAACGTTACTTGTCCTTTGGTCCTGATACCCAATGCACCAAATGCCTGGCCTTTGGCCACCACCCTTCTCAGTGTACCGGCACCCAACATTGCAGCATCTGCTCCATGGAACACCCAGCACACCTCCACACTTGCGGCAGATCAGATTGTCCCACCAAGGGCAAAGCATGTTTGCATACCACCATCAAATGCGTCAACTGTGGCGATTCTCACCATGCTAATACCAAGGAATGTCCAACATACCTGAAAGCACACCAAGCGGCAACTGAGAGAAGGAACAGGGCTGTTTATGGCTATTACTTTTGTTTCCTATATTTGTTAGGCACGGGGTGGCTTGGAGGATTTCCTTTTGTCATTATGGCTCATGAGCTGGCCCAATCGAACGTTGCTACCTTCCAATATGAGCTGGGATATCTGACAGGCACCCTTGCGTGGTATACCTTTTGTATGTTAGTTAGCTTCATAGCCGCTGCGGCTCCATAAGCGTAATGAGATATAATAATAATAATAATAATCCACACCAGCGGCAGATCAGATTGCCCTACCGAGGGCAAAGCCTGTTTGCACACCACCATCAAATGCGTCAACTGTGGCGACTCCCACCAGGCTAATTCTAAGGAATGTCCCACATACCTTCAGGCACACCAAGCGGCAACTGAGAGAAGGAACAGGGCTGTTTAGGGATATTACTTTTGTTTCCTATATTTGTTACGCCTCTCGCGGCTTGGAGGAATTCCTGCTGTCATTATGGCTCATGAGCGGTCACACTCGAACGTTGCTACCTTCCTATATGAGTCGGGATATCTGACTGGCACCCTTGCGTGGTGTAATTTTTGTATGTTAGTTAGCTTCATAGCCGCAGCGGCTCCATAAGCGTAATCAGATATAATAATAATAATAATAAACCCCGCAACCGCACGCTCCGCGCCCTCTATTCACCTCTCGCTTGAAAAATTACCGCTTTTGGTCATCCCTAAACTCCAAGTTTCGGGGTGGCAACCAGCTCGACACACCAATTTTCGCCTCTCGCTTAGGCTTCACTCTATAAGCGACCCCACCCCTCACTCGATTCATACCTCCTGTTATGACTCACAACACTGGTAGGGCCTCGCGCCCAGAATCCCGCACCTCTGACCGCTCCCACCCCTATGCTGGAAGATCTGCTCAAGTCCCCACTGCCCCTGCCCTGGCACCAGCAGCCCAGATCCACTCCTCCCCCCCCCAGAATCCAACACGGTCCTCCTCTGTAGGCCCGCTCGACCCTAACCTCCCTCTCCTCAGAGAAATGTACAACCACACTACCTCTAACCTCTCCACCAATAGAGACGTATTCCCTAGGCTATGGGATGCTGATCTCAGAAGCCTAACAGCGGGAGAAACCGCAATCCTCCCCCTAATCATGACAGCACTCGAAGGAATAGCAGCCCTCCACGCCAGGATAGGCTCCCTAGAGAACAAAATCGCAACACCCCCACAACAAACCCAACCAGCAATGGGTCCCTCCCTAGCCTCTATTCAAGCCACAGTGGCTGATCTCTCATCCAGAGTTGCAGCCTCTCTCTCAGCAAAACCCACCACCGTGGCACATCAACCCCAACCAGCAAAGCAGCTAAAACAAACCTGTAAAAACCAGCCCCCGCCTCCGATTCCAGCAGCCAGCCCGATGACTGACTTTGACTCCGACATCCCCCGCTACGACACAACCACAGATAAGTGGTATGGTGATCCTAACGCTTACGCAGTTAAATACCCGCGATCCTGGGAAGCCCAGGCCTTCCGAGAGGGAAAGTACGGCGCCTACTCGTTCACCCCCGGCCACCTGGAGCCGTCACTCTACAAGGCTCTCAGTAAAGCCAAATCCAAACCGCCAACCTATGCCCAGGCTGCCGCACCACAAGCGCAACCTGATGGAAGGAAGTCCAAAAAATCGAAGAGTGGAGATAAGGCCTCTGTTTCAGCAGCCCAAGTCGCAGCGTCGTCGGGTGCTGGCCCCTCAGTTTGAGGGCCACCCCCCCTCCCAGCAGCGGACAGAAGGTTCTTCTCGCCCCGAGAGACTCCCCTCCCTCACCAGGATGCGCTCAGGATAGTCGCAACAGCTCCCGACATAGCAGCACAAGTACTGAAGGAGGCAAACTGCCCCCACCCACTATGCTACAGCGCCTCGGTCAACGCCAGAGGGGCCCTTCACTCTTACAACTCGTTCCCTACAGACTCTCGCTACCGCCTACTCCCCGTACTATGACGCACTCGCCGCAAGGTTCAACAAAGCGTTCCCAGTTGGAGAGAATCTGTTCAGGCCGTTTAGGCCGGCCCCCAATGAAGTCCAACTTGCCATTCATGGCTTACTCATCGCCTTTCTCCCGTCGGACCCAGAGGAACTCCGGTCTGAGCTGGGAAACTCCATCCTAAACGCAACTGGCGTGACGATCTTGTCTGCAAGATATCTCCAGCCGAACCCTGAAATAAGGGCCACTAAGAATTCTACCTCTATTGTTGTATCGGTTCCTCCTACTGACGTTGTGAAGATAGGAAGGACCATCTACCTGTACTCCAAGCCCCGCAAAGTCGATGTCTGCCACTCCAAGAGCCGCTTCATGCAGTGCCGAAAGTGTTGGAAATTTGGACATCCCTCTCCTATGTGCAAGGAGAGCAACTCAGTTTGCCCACTCTGCTCTGGTTCACACCCCCGCTCAGCCCATCGATGCACCAACCCTACATGCCCCAAAGACGGACACCTGAAGGCTGTAGCCGCCTGCTGCCTCACTTCGCCCTTGAAATGCCCCAACTGTTCAGGGGACCACTCTGCAACCAATAACGACTGCCCCTCCCGACCCAAGCCAGTGGCAAGGGAAGACCTACCACCAGCCCAAGAGGAAGAAGGGATGGACACAGACGAGGAAAACTCAAGACCCGCCACTCCTAAGGGGAAAGGCAAACAGACCGACACCAGCGTTGTGGAGACCCCGCGCCAAAAAACCTCCCGCACCCTCCCAATGGACCTGTTCAAGGCCCCAGTACCCAGACGAGTCGGCCCCCCCCACCCGTGGGCTGATGCGTTCTCTTCTGAAGACCCCATTTCAGGTGCATAAAGGTGGAGGACTCTACCCACACCTCGCCCATAGGGCCACCTCCCCCATCCTCTCTTAAGCAACTTTTCTTTGTTCAACATAACTGCCTGGGAAGCTGGGATGTGTTTCTTTCCTTGTTTAATAGCTTTCAGTCCCTGAAAGCCCCCCTACAGATAATACTGTTGCAGGACCCTCCTGTGTACCGCAACAGGCTCCCCACTTTTGCATCTTTTAAATCATTTGCTCCACCGTTTAAACAAGGGACACCCCCCAAGGTGGCTACCTACGTTTACATGGATTTTTTAAATGTGTTTGCTGTAGTTCCTATGTTTTTTAACAGGCCTGATTTTATGGCCATTGATGTTTATTCCCCCCTTGGTCTCTTTGATTCCAAATACTCACAATTCAGGGCATACAACCTGTACTCGACGGTGGGCACTTCCTCTGGAAACAGAACAGTTGACCCAGCT
>JACCEG010000412.1:24486-137724 GCA_014065205.1 Tuber brumale | reverse complement strand
GAGAAGAGATCTTATCAATATAATATTGTTTACGTTTTAATAATCTTTACCTTACCTTACTTTATCGAGACGAGCCTTCCTCGACAGATTCTCCAATCAAAGATTTCAGGCCTACGTCCCTCCGTTATATACTTGAGTTTGGCGTCCGCCTAACACACGATATCGTCCTTTTGCTTTCTTTGCTGATAAACTGTTCGGACCAAAGTGATGCTGTAGGTAGCCTAATCCCATCTCATTGTCTGTCCATCCATTAGGAGAATGGCCGCATAGGACATCCTTTGGAAAGGGTAGTGTTGGATCAAACCATCCAACCCGGAATTCTTCTGCCTTGTAGATAATCATCAGACTGAGGTTTCCACCATCGGCACATATCCCTTCAATTACAGTTGCCATTTCTCGATTTCCATCTATTGTACATATAAGCAGAGTAGATATATTATTATTTATTTATTTACATACCAAAAGATCTTAGTGCTCCATTAAGCCTTAATTCTCTAACATTAACCACAACCTTTTCTGAATGAGTTGCACCCATGAGAAATCCAATTTCGTCAAAGCTATAGAGATTTTTGGGATATATGTTATGGCGATTTATAAGTTCTGTTAACTGAATTATTTGAATTAGGTATAAGTTTGGAATAATAATAATAATAATAATAAAAACTGACTCGATCAAAGTACATATTAAGTACTGCTGGACAATTTGCCTGAACTGCGCGGCAATTTTCAATTTGCTTACTGAATGCACTTGCAAGCTCATCATGGCGTTTGATAAAATTGTAAACCCAGTGGTTTCCAACAATTCCCCCTGGCTCTCGTAATCGAAGTAAACCAAGTGCCATATCTTCCACGACTACATGTCGAGTAGGCTGAAGCCATGAACTCAACAAGCTAGATCTATCCCAAATAGCTTTCTCCTCACCTCCTGTTAGCTTACACTTTTTTTCTATACCTTCTTTCCTGCTTCCCTGGCCCTGAATTGCATGGCACAAGGTTGAATATGGGATACTACAGGCCTCCGCAATCATCCGCCGATTTGGAATAAGGCCATCGTGTGGTTCTCGCTCAATCCAGGTTATTGCCATGTGTTTTTTTGCGTCAAGGCTAAAGATTTCTGGAAGCTGTAGTGGATTTGAGGGCGCTGGCATTTTATCGGTAAAATGTCTTGCAGAGGATGCAAGAGAATGGAGGTACAAAATAACTTGCTTGAAAGTGTGAGTATCGCAGTTCTTTCTATAGCATCTATCCACTACTATAGTGCTTGGATCTTACGCCATTATTTATCATACATCCGCTGCTGTCTTGAAGTCATCTATTCTATTATAGGTTAAGTGTGGTCTTGGTATTATGCATACTCCCACATTTCTGCAGCCACTCTCGCAACGCGGGAATCTCGCAACGCCGGAAGAGACTGTACCCGGAATCCTTATTTCCCTACAACGGAAACTCACTACTGATCACATGTCAATCCATAAACCAGTTAGGGGGCCAACGAACATGGGACGCCATGAACAATATCATAAACTAAAATTTTCTTGGCGAACAGTGATTTTGCTTGGCCAATTTGTTGAACCCCCTCCCAGTCTAACGTGAAACCACTTCTCAACAGGTACCTAAACGCTACCATTTTGGTAATAGAGCCCCTTGGAATCCACTATCTTGGGCCGCATTGTAATGTCTCGATTCTGTGTTAAAGGCTCTAGAGAAGGATTGGCCATTTTCCAATGTGGTAAAAAATTGCCCCCTCTGAATAATAGTACCTTTGTTGACTTGCATTCATAGCGCTGCTAACCGATCAAACGAAACCTATGATGGGCTACGAGGGGGTTTGATAGTGTATTTCAAGAGTACTTGAGTAGGGGAATGTCTGGCTAATTTTGGCTTGCAGAATTTCTATGTCGTTGGCAGTCAAGTCTTCATTCGCCGTTTTCCGACAACTCAGAGTACTGTACAGCTAGTAGGTTATCACTTGTGTTGTATTATTTCCTTAAGCTCTCGGTGGATGGCTGTGCCACATATAGTGAATATATGTCCTCCTGCTGGCTCCGCGAAACTGGCATAAAAGTAGCTACTTCATCTGTCACAGGTTTGCCGGTTCGGCCGTTCTATATGCTTGCAAGGGGTTTACACGGGTAGATTAGTCGTAGTAGAGTGTCTATTTGTTTTCCCTTGCCAGTGTACCATCAAGCCCAACAAACATAGTTAAACTGTTAAGCATCCTTTCCGTTCCCGTATCCGGCAAATATAGCAACACCCCGTCGAGATAGCAAAGCTATGAACAATCCTTTTCTCTCCCTTACCCACCAATCTAGCAACAACAATGGTCGAGTAACAGGAGTTAACCCAGGGATGGGTACAAAGAAAGAAAATAAAACAGGAAAAAGCCCTCTGGAGTTCGATTTTTATGAGCCCTGCTATTTGATATTGGTATTCCGAATGGTATATCCTCACCTTTGAAAATCTTTGTTGGAGGCCAACCGGGCTTCCGAAAAACCAAAGCATTGTTCAACTGGGTCACTAAACCCACAGCTATATAATCTCTTTTGGATAAGAGCGGTTGCCTTTAGGAATCCACTGGTAATGCAGCAGCTGTCTCGAACTCGCCTCTCTCTCCTCCATAGGGACCAGTGATAATTTCACCCATATTATCAGTCTCTGGTGACTGGTCGTACTCGGAGATGGGTTCCGCTGTACCTCTGGCGTTGGCGGGCGCGGGTTGGCGGAAATGCCACCTTCAGTGATCCCAATCGGCCAGTCCGTCCGGCTTTGGGTACGACCGGACTGACCCGCTTTTTCAGGGACGACCGGGCCGGACTGTGGGAAAGCGGCTTTTCCAAACCAAAGCCGGGCCTGGCCTGAGTCACCTGCAGGCCCATGTTTCAAGTGATCACTGGTGTTTCATTACTAAGAAATACTTTATTATTCAACAGAATTAATTTTTATGAAATCACGGGGTTAATACATATTCCAGAGGTGATTAGAGAGTTGTGTGAAGAATGGTATAGAGTGCTTTGAGGTCGGACAGTATATTAGGGTATCGTGGTGGTTAATCGGTGGATGACATAAATTTGTCTTAAGCGAGATCTATAGCACCAGGGGCACGTTCCTCCTATTGTCCTATTCCGAGTGATTAAAAATGGAAAGCCTGCAGACCGTCCATAGATATCTTCGGATTGCCTGGGCATCTGGCGGCTTTGACCTGGGCACCTGCCGGCTTTGACCGGGTTTGCGCCAAGACTCGACCTGGCGGTTGCCTGGGTGCCGCAGGGCTTCGGTGGCCGCTCAGAATTTCAACCGGACTGACCCAGGCTTTTCAAAACCAAGGCCGGACTGGCCGCTTGGGATCACTGGCCACCTTAGAAGTTCGTCAGATACGTGGTGAGGATCGTCCGGGTTCCGGCATACCGGATCAAGAATTCCGCCATCGTAGCTATCAAGATTAGAGTCAAAGACAATTATCTTATAACCGTCATCTGGGTTAACGGATATGAGATACTGATGGAACATTTTATGCACGTCTGTGAGGAGAAGAAACCCGTTTTGGCGTGAGTTGATCTTCGAGGATCCAATTGCATCATGCATGTCTGTAATCCATCGTCTATAATCGTACTGAATCCAAAGACTTTCATGACGCAGAGGGAAGATATGGGCTGCCTCGAAAATGGTCCAGTTATTGGACTCGATAAATATTTGTGGCATAGAAATTCCGGAAATAACGCATTTCCGGTCACGATGACTAATATCATTACGGAAATGATACTCTCGACCAGAGACTTTATGAGAAATCAACCTATGCACCCAATCCTCATTGCTAACTTGGATAGTGGCTTGCAAAATCAGCGATTAAGCTAACGAGTAAATTGGAGAAACGTGGCACATACCATCACAATAAATATCGTACACTCCCACTTGAAGAGGCACTGCCTGATGGAGAAGTTGGCGTAGCGCAGGCGGAATGGTCACCTGGTGGCGATGGGAACTTGCGAGGATGCAACAGGAAGTGGAGAACGATCAGAGTGGAGAGTGTGTTCGTTGTTCGATCATTAGTTCAGAAGAAAGGAAAGAATGGAGCTCTGCTTAAATACATGTTCGGGTGGCCAACACCCACCAGTGTGCGTTATCCATAGCTAGTCTCCCAGGGCATCAGACCTCATAGTGCCCCGACCTAATACCAATACTATCTCACGATGGGATTACTCCATCACTGCCGATCTGGATATGATGTGGCTCGACACCCCTCTCTTGAACGCGTATAGGACTTCCCTCAACGACAAGTAAGATTTCCGGGATGTCCAGAAAGTTTGCTTCAGTTATAGACTCATTCTGCACAAGCCCTCCTAGCACCTCGTCAGGTTTGGCAGCGTCATAAAAAGTGACATTCCGTGCCAGAAAGCGGTTTAGCGACATCGCTTGTATCGGTGGTTGCCTTAAACCTGGTCGTGCAAGTGACAGGAGAACAAGTCTAGGGAAGAGGTCTCGGTATATATTGCTGATCCCTTAGAAGGGATGTAACG
Source organism: Tuber brumale (assembly GCA_014065205.1). NCBI lineage: Eukaryota > Fungi > Ascomycota > Pezizomycetes > Pezizales > Tuberaceae > Tuber > Tuber brumale. The sequence continues at coordinate 133,210 of JACCEG010000412.1, read as the reverse complement.
GGGGTGGTGAGATAAAACTTTGTGGAGGTAGAAGAGGAATTGGTGAATGGCCCGGCAAACCCACTTGTTTGAAAGAAGTGGTTGGCAATGATAATCAACCCAGTTTCGCTGACTGGGAAGCCCCTATTTTCTGGCCAATGAAAACTGACGACAATTACGTGTTAGCGGGAATGGAAGATAAGGTGATAATATCAATGAGAAGAATGAGATCGTGGCAGAGCGATGTTGCGCTGGGCGATCGATATAATCTGTTCGGGAACACTTTAAACATAATATATATTCAGTGGAACAATTAATAGGGTAACAAGAAGGGTAGGATATCAAGAAGTGTGCCTAAGTCTGAGTTTTTTCTTCCCGTTAACTACGGTTTACAGAGTGAAAGGTGGTGGTTCTCAATATCATATCAATCTTGATGTCTCGTCAACTGGTCTCAGGCGCCACAATGGCGTGACTGCAACCCAGCGGGGAATTTCAGATTCATTCTTCCCAACAACCAAACCCACAGCTTCCAAAGGGTCGGCGAGGCTGACTACTAGTGAACGGGAGTCCCCTGTCCGTTCCCCCACCTGAGGAAATAACAGCCACCTCCTGGGCCAAAGCCCCTGTCCCCCAGATCTGGACGGTTACCCCATTGACGATACCCTCAGTTAGTCCAGCGATTTACCCAATCCCGGTAACGCTGGTTCCGGGCTCGATGTCTCCCGACCTTCTAATTTGCGTATCGGCAGAGCCATCACTAGTAAGCAGATTCCCCGATACACTTTGTCATCCATTAGTCTTTTTCTAACCAACCGAAAAAGGAGACTACTTACCGTGACTCACTGCCTTTGAATATCGCCCAGTCCCAGCGAGATTGTGGAACATTTCTTTCTAGGAAGAATTCTCTCCCGGTCTGGCTGCGTAGCCGCCGATATGACGCCCACGGGTTACAGTATCGTGTTCTTGCCAGTGTTCCCAACCGTCCCGTGCGTCTCGGGTAGGGCGGGTAAGGGTGGCACGACATGCCATCCGTCTTCCATAAAGACGGCGGTGCTAGGGGTCGACAGCTGGGACTTGCAGTCTTAGTACCAATGGGGTCTTCTGGCCGTCATCTGCAGGGCCAGGCCATCATCTGCAGTCGCCTGCAGGAATCTGGCGTATTCCACATCTTGAAACACCCGTAGGGCCCAGCGGTCCGTCCTGGGTAGTGGTCTGGACGGACGCCAAGATGCCCGCCCGCGGGCATCCTCCCATACAGCGCCGTCCCTCCTGTCCGGACCGAAAGACGGACGGAGTGGACGGTCGGGAACACTGGTTCTTGCTTTGTGATCACGATACCCAAATCTGGGCCAACTAACTTTATCTTTGCTCCATCGTGCAACCCCACCCCATTGTTGTCAAGTAATTGCATATACAGTGCTTTCAGTAATGCAACATCCGCCTCATGTGTTGTTATGAGATGCCGTTTGGGAGACTTGAAAGCGGTAATGGAATAAAAAAAGATGCGAGACTCGATATTTTTGATACAGAATACTTTGTATCTTCGTTGCTTATCCTGTTAATCTAAAGAAGAATGGGGGGCTTTATATACACAAATCAAGTACCCTCCAGACTGTGTTCCAGCCACAGTGATCAACAGAAATGACATACAATCTTTAGTACTGCAGAAACCCCCACGGAGAGTTTCCCGAACAAACTCCGGAGCTCCAGTACCTGCACTGATGTCCGGCACCTATACCTATATTCCAGTTCCCTTGCCATGGACAGTTTCCGATGTCGCATGCAAACACACATGTTTAGTATGCATGCGAGGTACATCCTTCCTCCTGGATTGCTGAGCAATCGCCGACTAAGGAACTGATGAAATAATTGGGGTAGAATCTGATCCTGTATTGACGCTCGCACTTTTCTCAAACATCTGGGGCCATGGCTGCCCTTAAGTACAAATAACCGTACTCACTATCTGTGTCTGTTCTGACGCTATCACATCATGTCTACCGTTTTACATAACTTCCACGCTGTCCTTTCCAAAACCTTACAACGTCTGCTACCGCAATCACATCACCAATACATAGTGCTCTGTTCTCACTTTCTCCGTTGTCACTTGCCTGCGTACATTCCTTTTTTTCCCTTTCTGGTGATTGTACCACGTTGCCACAATTCTCACTATTCCCAAACGACCAGACACGTCTCCCCCAACGAACACCTTGCCACAAACACTGTAGCCAGATCATCGGTATGCACCGGTGATTAACAATAGGAACAAGCGAGGATTAACAAATATGTGACAAATAAAAAACTAACTAAGGAAACTATTTGTCCGTTGACCGAGATCGGGGGACGTGGACTGATCGCTCGTGATTTCCGACATCACGTTCCCCCGATCTCGGATGTCTGCGAGATTGAGGGCGAAGGTGGGTACATAGAATTATATTATCGAATCGTGCTGTAATTTCAGTCCTACTCGGGGATGTTAAGGTGGCACCGATGAGGCAACCAGGAGGACAAACAATGTGCGCAGCTCACGCCAAATTTGGTTCCATCTTGTGTCGATAGACAACCGCCGAAACTACCTGCCTCCTGCATGCACTCTTTTCCCCCCACCAAGATGTAGGAAAGCCCTACTCTTTCACTGTAGTTGACACGTCTGCGCCAAGTTCCTGGTATTGGCCCAACAGGCACCGCTCAGTCTCTTACAAGTAGTACTGGCATGTGCGCAATCGAGTCTGGTATGTAAATCGTGGGTATTACGACAATGTTTGGGAATCCTAAGTCAATACTGGGGACGGTGGGCAGGTTCAGCCGTTTGCTATGGCGCATGACTGTGCCATAGATCCCCGATTGTTTGTGCTCAACCAAGATGTGGTGGACGAATTCATTTGCCTTATTCAAGGCGTGTGTTGGTAAATCGTCGGGAAGTGAGGCTTCATAGGCCGCAGCGCCTATCGACATCAAGGGGTCCATGGTACCGTCGGTTCCTGTCCTCACGTTGTCGAGGACTAGCAAAGAGATCAGAGTAAGCAACTTGCGCGTTAACAAGGAGTACAAGAAATATCGTTTACCAGTCCTGCTTGTTCCTGCAAAAAATCGAGCAGTGTCTGGTTTCTATACCTCCTCAAACTCAAGTTTCCCAAAATGGGCATCGCACCCAATGGCCCCTCTGGGAAATAATGATCTAGGGAGTAAGTGATACTGATAGAAAAATATTTTTGGATAAGAAAAATTACACAACAGTGTAGGATGCAGGTGGACCTTTGGTGTCCCCTCTCACTGTCATCTAAGTAGGAGTTGTGGCCTTAGCCTGATGATGAACCGTATGCGTATATGATACCGTATCATCTAGCCGTACTTGCAACGGAGCCTCATTAAGCATCACTCAATACTCGTTTGGCTTAGTTGGAGTTGTTCGTCCGGTATCCACTCAAGCAGAAATGGTATCATTGTGGAGGTATCTTATTTAATTTTAGCTTACATAACACTATCGTAGGTTTTTAACAATAGGTACATGAGGTGGGAACGTGTGAAAATGAAAATATATCGCGATATTTTTGTACATGCCGAACACACCCCTATATAAAAAGTTTTAGTTGCCTTATTTTATGCTATAAAAACGGCTCGCCGAACCGGGCCTTAACCAAAATCTAAAAACACAAGGTTTCTATCGAGCTTGTAGTATGTTTTTATAGGATAAACGAGACAATATAGTATTTAGGTTAAGGGCTAGAAAGGAAAGCCCTTTACTGCGTTATTCTAAAATGCCTATGTGAGACACGATTTGTATAATACAATGAAAATATTTAACCCTACTTTTAGAGCAATCATGATAGGGTATGTGTTGTCTTGGCATATATATTTATTTTGTGGTTTCCCAAACGAACACTTATATTAATTTTCAGAAATACGCTATTAGTTCATAATAATAATATTATTATAATATTATAATATGCCACCTACAACTTTTATTGCAATATATTTATATACGTGAGGCGCCGAACACAGCCTAAATCGATTATTTGACTAATGCGATAACAGAGTACGCTTAACAGAAAAGAATATTCAGCCTTCCCATAATATCTAGTTAATCGAAGCGTCGATACTACTGGTATGGTATCCGGAGGGATAAGAAATATAAGCAAATTCCCTCTTCTTTGGCAGCCTCTCAGCTCGCTTATTGCCTTGCTTATCTATTCTGTTTCAGGTTTTTCCAGTTCATGGCCTAGTAGGGATCTATGAGTAGTCGTAGCATGGCTCCCTGGGACTTTCTTCATCTGCATATTCTCGGCGAAGGCTTCACTAGACTTATACCTGCTGCGGACTGGTAGGCCACTAGCGGCGTACAGGAAGCCCATTTCCTGTGCTCTGACTCTCCACGTGTCAAGGCGTGTGGGGTGATGGAATCAATGACCTGATGTGCTGCTTGGTAGGACACATGTACTATCGGAACATCACTACGCCGACCTTTTTTTCGTACTTCCGATATTCCAACGATTTAGTTACTCGTTATTGTTACTCCTAATTTCAGTGCTGATGGTAGGTAGGGAGGAGGATAGGCGGCTCAAAGTGGGGAGAACTTCTTCCCGTGTCCTACCCAATCCAAGTACGGTGCTAGTGGCTTGGTGATTCGCTCATCGCGAATGCCCTTGGCTGCCCAGAGACATTCCAAACTCTGCCTGCACGTCGGCCTCCGATTGCGAAAGCAGACCTTTCACTAGCACTGCTTCGGCGTTATGGGTATACATATCCAACGCGCCCCCGGCCACCTTCTTCATACTGTCCAAATTCCTGGCGAAGTCGGCTGCACAAACTCCAAGGAGCAGGCGAAGCGCCCGCCAGACAATCTTGGCGATCCTCTTAGGGAAATGCGCCACCCCGCCCGACGGCAGCGTTAGAAACCATGGAAAGCCGGAGGTGCTGCTCGGCATGCTCACACCACCCAACATCCTCAGAACCTATCTAGCATGTGTAAAACGTGCCAGACATGTTCAGAACATGCTCGGCATGCTCGCATCTTCATAGCAGTTGTACCGCCCGTTAGTTTCCGTATCCTCCCTTCACTCGTTGCTTTATTCGCCGTTCACGTTCGCCCGTACACCATTTGTTCGCCATCCACCTGTATACCGTCCGTCGTTCGCTGTTGTTCGTCGCTTGTTACCGGTTGATCGGTCGCGGTTCGTTGGTGCCGGAAAGGGGGCGTGATCACGGAGGCGGGAGCGGGAACGGGGACGGCAAGGACGGGAGTATCAAAGGGACACTTGCGGGCAGTGGGAGTCTTTGTAGGACCTGTATTTATTTTGTTAGCAGGGGAGCAGGAAAAAGGACTGGGGACTTGCGTGGAGGAATGAGGAACGGGGAAGGTGATGGATGTGTGTGGATGATGGTGGAGCGAGCGGGGAATTTTCTTTGGATGGATTATTTATACTCCTGTTATTTCCTGTTCGTTAGAGAGTTAGTTTTTCAGGGAGCAAGAATAAAAAGAGTTGTGCGAGTTGTGAAGAGGAGAGAGCCCACGAGAGCGAGAAGTTTTTCGTATACCCCGCATTCCATCTCCACCCAGTCTTGGCATTCCGTTCGGCACGAGTGATAGCTGGTGACGGCGAAGACGTGAGCACTCCGGGAACCCTGGTGTGTAAAACGCAGGTTATACCTCTTGACAGAAGTCAGGACCACCTAACTGGACTTTCCCCTCTCCACGCTTCGGCCTCACAGGCCGGCTTTCACGTGGCCAGGGGCGCGGAATAGAGCATGTCTTCGCAGAGCAAAAGCGACAGCTAGGGATGCAGGTGTGCCCAATAGCACCATCTTGCCATGGCAGAGGACGTGTCTCCTTCGTACGCGCAAGTGAATATGTTTGACCATGGAGCCCGCTTGCCGACAGCACGCAGACCTTCAAAGTGCGCAGGCAAGTCTCGACTCGGGTAACCTCTGGCTTGCCGAGTGCTGTAGGACGAAAGTGAACAGGATCAGCCCAGGTTTTAGGGCGAGGAAATTGCTGACCTCTGGCTCGTTGAGTGTTGTAGGACGTAAGTGAACAGGATCAACCCCGGCTCTAGGACGAGGCAATTGCTGACTTCTGGATCGCTGAGTGTTGTGGGGCGTCAGTGAACAGGATCAACCCCGGGTCCAGGACGAGGAAATCGCTGACCTCTGGGTCGCTGAGTGTTGTAGTTGGTAAGTGAACAGGACCAACCCCGGTTCTAGGACGAGGAAATCGTTGGCATCTGGCTCGCTGAGTGTTGAAGTTGGTAAGTGAACAGGATCAACTCCGGATCTAGGACAAGGAAATCGCTGACCAGTGTTCCCAACGGTCCCGGGCGTCCAGGGCGGGGTGGGTAAGGACGGCAGGGCATGGCGTCTGTCTTTCATAAAGACTACCGTTCTAGGGGTGGACGCCCGGGCCCGGGAGTCTTAATACAAATGGCATCTTCCGGTCGTCCTCACCAGGGACCGGCCGTCCTCAAAAGGGCCCGGCCGTCATCTGCAGGCCCCGGTCGTAATCTGCAGGGCCAGGCCGTCATCTGCAGGTCCCGGCCATCATTTCCGGGCCCAGCTGTCCTCACCAGTGCCTAGCCATCGTTGGCACAGTCCGGTTGTCATCTATAGGCATTGCACCCCCATTGTAGAGCCCTCTTGGTATTATGTGGGTGCTCGAATAATTGATCATCACCTCCGATAGTGAATGGTTATTTCATAGTAATTATGCGTTTATAAAGTGATACAATACAATATAGAATAGGTGAATAAATATCAGACCGGAGTGGGAGGTACTGAGTTACTGTTATTCACATATAAAACTTTGTTTTTGTGGTGACAACAGACTTGCTATATTGGGAATAGAGTGTCCAGGTGAGACACCTTTAGGGCCCGGCCGGCCGTCCAGGGCAGAGTCTCAGAAACCAGCGTCCGTCCCGTCCTAAGCCAAGGACGGACGGACTGGACGCTTGGGAGTACTGTCGCTGACCTCTGGCTCGCTGAGTGTTGTAGTTGGTAAGTGAACAGGACCAACCCCGGCTCTAGGACGAGGAAATCGTTGACCTTTGGCTCGCTGAGTGTTGTAGGTCGTAAGTGAACAGGATCAACCCCGGTTCTAGGACGAGGAAATCGCTGACCTCTGGGTCGCTGAGTGTTGTAGTTGGTAAGTGAACAGGACCAACCCCGGTTCTAGGACGAGGAAATCGCTGACCTCTGGCTCGCTGAGTGTTGTAGGTTGTAAGCGAACAAGATCAATCCCGGGCCTAGGAGGAGGAAATTGCTGACCGCTGGCTCTCCGAGTGTTGTAGTCGGTAAGTCAACATGATCACCCCCGGCTCTGGGACGACAAAATTGCTGATCTCTTGCTCGCCGAGCGCCGCAGGAGGTAAGTGAGCAGTGCCAACCACAGTTCCGGGATGAGACAATTGCTTACCTCTCGCTTGCCGAGTCTTATAGTGGGTAAGTAAACAGGATCGACCACGGTTATAGCCTAAGGCAACTGCTCACCTCTTGCTCACTGAGAATCGTAGGACGTAAGTGAGCCGAATCACCCACGGTTCTGGGACGCGGAAATTGCAGATACCCTGCTCCTTGCCTTCTTCAGACAGTAAGTGGGCCCGTGCTCTTTCTATCCTTTGTAGTTCTTGCCTTACTGATATACCCCTCCCGCTCATACAGCTTGTATGTAACTGTCAACCCTTAAGGTTCTCGTTGATGGCGTTGATTCCAGACTAATTCCACGCATTCTTTCCTCCACAGTGCGTACGGAACTTAAATCTTTGCAACTAACCTCTTTAGCACGCTAACCGATTACCACTTCCATGTCTTAGTTTGTATGCTATCCTCCATCCCCTCTTCTCTGAATATTCCCTGATATTCACTCTGCATGGCGCCACAGCCCGTTAGGGAATCCCCCCTCTGTTCCTACTTCTCCGGCTAACTCACAGCACGCTCCAAAATCATTTGGGCAACACAGCTAGTGAGTAATATTGTTCAATTACTGCTAACTCTCCCTACACAGGATACCTAGTAACTTTCTTATAGCCAGTAAGTCGTTCCAGTTTCCCATCCTTCCCCTCATTGCAGATTCTTATCGAACCCGCCGTAGTTTTGCATTCCAGATACACCAGATCCGGAGGAAACTACCTCCTGGCGTTGGTCGTTCCTTCGCTAGGCCTACTAGTTTACGGCTATGTTGGTTTTCTTGTATCCCCTATGCTGCTTCCTATGGTCAATTTCTTTCAGTTCAGAGTGGGTGCGATAGCTAAGTTAGGGTACAGGAATTGGTGGGAGTGGGTGTTGGTCGCCATTGGTGTTTCTGTCTGATTATATGGTCTGATATGATTACTCGTGCCAAGGTTGCAGCTAGGGCGCTGCAACCCCCGAAAATTCGCTGGCTCAGTTTTCGGGGGCACTCATCCTGAGTGCCTGACAGCTCAACGTCAGTTTGCAGCTCAACGTAAGATTGTGGCTCAATGCAATTTTGTGGCTAGATTTTGTGGCTCAAGGTAGCATTGTGGCTTCACTCAATTTATGAAGAATGATAATTATAGTAGTGCTATAATGTGTTGAAATATGGGAAGTACCAGTATCAGGTTTTAAAATATCTACCTGCTTTGTAGAACTTTTATCTAGCCTCATGGATATCTCGAATATCATAGAATTTCAAAACTATAAAACCATAGTCAACTACTAAAGTTCTATGAAGTTTTGAACCACAATGGTACATATTTATTGAGCTTTAAATTTCCATTGAGCTGCAATTGCACACATTCATTAGGCTAGAAAACTCTATCAAACTATACTAATTCAAATTCATCAAACTAAAAGCTGAATTAAACTACATTACTTTAAGTTCATTGAGGTACTACATATCTTTGAGCTGACATGTTCTAACAAGCCACCATCCTATCTGAAGCCACAAAATCTAGCCACAAAATTGCATTGAGCCACAATCTTACGTTGAGCTGCAAACTGACGTTGAGCTGTCAGGCACTCAGGATGAGTGCCCCCGAAAACTGAGCCAGCGAATTTTCGGGGGTTGCAGCGCCCTAGCTGCAACCTTGGCACGAGTATGTTCTGTTCTCCCATGAAACCGTATTCTGTCTCCCTCACCTCGTAAGGCCGCTGCCCTATGCCCACAACCAAATAATACGCCCGCCCTAAGTTTGGTAACAGGCGGAACCCAGGCGAGGGCTGGGGGAATTTTATATCAAAAAGACTTATATAAGTTAAACAAAGCGAGTAGTGATAAAACATTAGAGTGAGCCAATGCCTAGGCGAGCAATTGCCCACATCAGAAGTCTCGAGCAGCGGCCCAGCTACTAAATTTCTAGTCCACATTGTACCGTATAGTATGAAGAAAAAAGAAAATGTCATATCTAGCATACCTTATCCTATTAGCTGTCCCCTGCCCGCAGGGGTCGTCGCCGCCACTGTCCCGCGCTCGGTAAGGGCAGACCTCCTCTACCGCCCGCTAAAGCACGATAGCCCCAGAAACGCGGGCTGAAGGAAGGCAGGTAAGCAAGAAAGGAAATTTCACGTTGCAAAAACACCTGAATGAGCTAAAACACTATCGGGGGGGGGGGGGCAAAATACTAATCGTGAGCTAATGCCCACAGAAGCAAACACACAGGCTCAAGGTCTCGAGTGGGGACCTTTATAGTGCCCACGTATACTATCGAACGCCGGTATATATTTATGCCCTATTGTACAACCGCCCCACATCCCAACCAGCAAAATTGGAGGAGTAACGTCTATTACAATAGCAATACCCGCGAACCCTTGAGACAGGTGCAAAGTGTTATCGTCAACTTGTTAAAAAAGCGATTGTTGCGACCGGCTATCCAATCTCCAATCTCTGGAATAATGATTATATGATATCGTACAAACAATAATTTACGGGAGATTTTGCAGGGAGAGGGGGGGGGGGTAAGTATCCAGTTGCAAGTTCACCACCCACCCCTCAACAAAACTAATGTGAACAGGAACGTCAAGTCACCTGAGATGAGCGATCCTTCCCCATACTCGGACAGACCCGGGATCCAGCAGGGTGTGCGGGCAGTCAAGATAGAGAGACCGCGCCCACACAGCCCATTCCAGCAACACCGTATCCCACCGCAACCTTCGTATGGACGGCAAGAAGACAACAAGGAGAGAGCTAAATTTAAGTATGAATACCCTGCAGGAAGAAAAAAATACCCCAGAGTGGTAATCCATGAACTAACAGGAGCAAAAAATCTTGATGGCCCCGTTGCATATGATACCATGCAAACTACATCCCCTCCTCCCCCCCCACTCCTTTATTTCCGACTCAGGAACAAATCTTCCCAAACAATTTACAGCACCCCTAAATTTCAACTCCAGACATATCACAACGTCAGAGCACTAATTTGAGTGGTTTGAAAAATAGCAAAACGCGAGAGGTACAGTAATGTGGAGGACCGGCTGCACGACCGCCAATTGGCGGGGTCCACATCGTCATATTATACAAACCCCTAGCATGGGTGCGTCTATGCTGGCTTGTAGAGCTTGGGCCCTGTGACTCAAAAAAGAAAGGAAGGAAGGAGAGAAGGAGAGGGATTCTAACCCAGGGTCCAGTGAGTCCTACCTTCAGAACAACGGACAGGTGTTAGGACCATATGTATCTCTCGGGGGTGGGGGTGGGGGTGGGGGTGGGGGTTTGCATAAAGTCGATTTGAAGGTTCTGTGACCCGTATGCGAGACGTCCTACGTGTTCTCCCCGCTGGAACGTAATTTACGGTATATTCGGTATCCCTTCAAACATTTCTGAAGTAAAGCTGCCCGTAGACTAGCGGATCGTCGATTTCCCTTTTTTTTTTTTCCCGCTGTCCGCACCTGGCGGTCTATCCGAGTGTTGATCCGTGAACTAACTGCTCGGTCCCTCGAACTCGCTATGATTCGTGCCATACAAAGCCTACGCGAGGCGTTGCCGTTTTTAAAAATTTTATACGCCTTCGCTATGTTAAAATATTGGTTTCAAAAAAGCCTCTAGACCATTGGGAATACTAAGGAGAATAATGTATAAGTTTTTTTTTTCGAAGTCATTGGAGGTCTTAATAGTGAGATATAATCGATTGAATGGTTGCAGCCCAGTGTAGGATCTAAGTTAGATATGATAGTACGAATCATGTATCATAGTATGTTCCTTCGTAACGTCAAGAGCCATGACTAAGCTACCATGGATTACGCTTGAATGAACAAATATATTATCATAATATCTATCGTGATAAAAAAGTATTCATAACCCCTAGCTACACCACATTGCCCTAACCCCGTCCCTCCCTAGCGATCCCAACGAAAATGCAAAACAGGGATCACAGGAGAGGAAAAAAGAAAAGTCCAACTTTTAGTAGTATATATATAAGCACGCCGTCTAACCTAGGCATAATGGATGAAGTGGAGTAGATGTGGTAACAGCGTGAAAAATGTGCATGACAGGAAGAAGAGCCATTACACCAGTGAGAGATAGATGAGAAATTAAGGGATAAAAAAGAAGGGAGGCATTAGGCTGATGAATGGGTGGGTGAGTGGGAAGTGACAGGTGGTACTGACAGAGCGCACCGCGAGTGCTAGGTAGAAAGAGTAGGTGAGGAATAAAAAAGGAAGCACATCTGTACTTCGATACAGGCTCTTAACCATCAAGAAAAGGAAGAAGGCCGAAGAAAAACCAAAAAGGTGAGTGGAGATCCAGAGAGAAAAACATCTCTTCTACAAACCTACTACCAACACTCCGGCGGTGCCGCGAAACGCCAACACACCCAACCCCCATTCCCGTTCCCGTTCCAGCTGCTAACCCCATGCCCACCAATTACCTGTCCACGCAGCACCACGCTTCCCACCAGCCCAGCCCATGACCCCACGCTTTCTTCTCTCCTCTTCTATCCTTCTTTGCATTCCGTGCTCTAGCTTCTTAAACGCCGGTTCAAGGATACCCGGCGGGTGGGCTGATCCAGCGCGCAAGTGTGGGCGGCGGTGCTCGGAGGGAGAGGTCCGGGGGCGGGTGATGTGTTTCGGCCTGAAGGGTGAAGTTGGTGATACTGGTGATTCGAAGACTACCCTTTCGTCTTGGGAGAATGGGGAGGAGGTTGGGGTTGTTGTGGTGGCTCGAGTACCGGGGATGAGCTGGGGTCGGGGAGGCAAAGGGAAAGTAGGCGTTCGCGAAGTTGGCGGGTCTTCTTTTCGATCTGCAGAGGAAGTGATGATTGTCTGCGTGGTTAACGTGGTAGATTAATTTGGTGCCGGATCTGAATGTGTGGATTCATTAATAGGGCGGAGGTTAACGACCGGCACTTCCTCTTCCCGCCGGTTCGAATACTAGGTGTTGATGGCTCCCCTCCGATCAGCACCGACAACGATGTAGCGAGGCCAGGTTTTCAGAGGATGCTCGCGGCGGAACTTATCGCTCTGCCGGTTTCGGAGGAATGTGTAGGTTGGTGGGCCCGTAAAGGCATCAACGCTCCTCTCCCAGCCCGCAGAGTTGCTATCACCGCCTGAGGCCCACACTCGGAACACAGCATCCGAGGTATCTGGAGCACACATTAGCAACCCTTTCTGCGCCTCCGGAGGGCCTTTCAACGCGGCCGGGTTCTTTTGCGAGAATGTGATGGACGGGGTGTCGGAGTTGTCACTAGACGTTAGCAATGGATTTATGAATGCCACCTTCACATCATCCTCACTCCCGTCCTCGCTCTTATCAATCGGGGAAGAGGGGTCGGGATCATGAGCATCAAGGCCAAGCGTGGCAGCATACTCGGGGTCCCATAACCGCAGTGATAACCGATGTACCGCTACCGGCTGCTCCTCCTGGAACAGCAGCCGGACCTGCCTTTCAATCACTTTCTACCGATAGTCCTTAATAAACGGGATGGCATTAAAGGTGGATGAGACTTTGAGAGATTCCAACGAATGATTTCGGAAAACCAGCGTAATCCTCTTCGCCTTCGCAGAACTCAAAATGGCAAGCCCGGACAGCCGGAATTCGGAGAGTGTGATTTGTATCGGAATGGTCAAGGGCGAAGAAGCAACAAGTGACATAGGCGAGGTAAACGAAGGGTGGGAGATTGATAAGTATTTAGTGGATTCCCCAGACTCCATGTCAAATCAAAACTTTAGACTAGTCTTTCAACGTTGTTGCCGTACATAACTCACCCCGAGGTACGAGTGCGCTTAAGACGGTTGTGGAAACACCTCCCCACTCCCAAATTCCAAAGCGAAGCTCCCTCGGGCTGCACACAACCAGCATGGAGGCTTATTGCATGCACTTCCGCGATAGGGTGCGGTTTGTTTCGCAGCGTCTAAAACTTGTCGTTTGGTCCAGTCTTGAAAATTGATGTGCCCCACGCTTTATGCAAGTACGGTTCTCGAGTACCGGATGTGAGGGAAAAAGGGAAAAAGGGAAAAAAGACAAATGGGCGAAAAGGACGAGAATTCTTGTTTTAGCCCCAGTGCTGTCCGAGGTCATGCATATCATCTTTAAGGAGGTATAGCCCCTAAGTATTGTATATTTTACTAGCAAGTGGTGTTCTGCTAGCAGGGTCAGGGGTGAATAGGGTAGTCATCATACGCAATTAGGTAGTCATCATACCCAATTCCATACTCGAGTACTTTTGCCCGTGCAAGCCGAACACCCCTTGCTAGTAAAATATACAATACTTAGGGGCTATACCTCCGTACATAGGACAGACATTCTTCCGGGCGGAGCATTTTGGCCCCACATCGTTCTTTTGACGGGGATACCATCAGTTCTCCATTTTTTATCGCCGTGCATGGTTTAACCCACCCCGGACTCCCGGGTACTCAGAAGAGAAGAAAAAATGACTCAAGGACCACCCAAAGAGAAAAGAAAGATCCAAAGAAAGGAATGCGCCTTCTTTTGCCGTCATTGAAGTATTGTTGGTCGCCTCACTTGGTGTGTTAACTTACTGGAGTACTTCAACCCTGCTTGCGCATTTTGTACCGGTATGCACTGGTCAAACGCCAAGCCAATCACCCCACCTTTTACTCCACAATTACCGTCAATCCTCCGATCGCGAGCGCTTCTGTCAGTACGAGTAGTTCTACGTGCATTAGAGGACTGTACCGTACTTGGGTAACTTACTGTGCTCGAGTAAGTGTCTGTACGTCGCGACACCATCTTTCTCAATCCTTATCAAGTCACAAAAGAAAAATCCTTGCCATAGTAATGATAGCTATCATATCCTGGATTAAGTGGTTTGGGAAGGCATGAGGCATCACACCTGAGAGCGCGGGGGAATCTTTTAGGATCCTGTTATAAAATGGTATTGTCCTTGGGGGAGCTTGGGGTGATATACAGTCCTTTCTCTCTGCATTCGATAAATCCTTCAAGGCCCGTTGCGCTCTTCTGGCTCGGAAGGCCCAGGCTAATCGTATTATAGTATGATATGAATTCTATTTTCCTGTTACCCCGTGAACCTCACCCGCGCTGCCCTCGGGTTGAAACCTGGCATCATAAGTTAGACGGGGCGCCCCTCTGCGAGGGGCGGCACTTGAGGTGTGGCTAGGAATACGACAGGAACCGGTTATCCACCAATGCGCCTAGGTCTCAAGATTGATACACCAGCACTGTACAAGCAGACATAATATGATATTATGATACTCGAGTACCGGTATCTGCTTCTTACGACCCAGTACCTGCCCTTACAAACTCTAACCTCAACGATTGAAATTTTCAGAAAGAACAAAACAACCCTATATCTGAACATCTCGAGGGGCAGGAGTTGGGCATTCACTTCATTCCTGCCCCCCCCTCCAAAAAATCTTAAAGAAAGCAGCCGGATGGCATGCCAGAAAAACTCCCCCGCCACTTGATCCTGATAGGTTCTTTAAATGGGAAAATGTAAATTGATAAGCCCAAGAGAGTAAAAATAATGGAAGACACGAAATTGGGTTTTAGAGAGCCATAGCAAAGTCAGTAAATAATATTGGATATTCTCTCAGTATAATGCAATTCTATCAGTGTTTGGGAATAAATCGTCCACTAGTTCCCTCACTGTAAATCTAGAGGGAGCAAATATGATACGCATGAAAGCTCGGGAGAGCTGTGAAATTTAAATTTGATAAGGTGTTAAGCTCCCAAAGCGAGGACATTCTCTCCAATTATCGGGTGCTCCGGGCGTTGTAACTAGTGATGGTTCAGTGAATTGCAGTCACACAATCTGATGAAGATACCTCCTAACGGACACTGACGGTGCACCTCCCAGTGCCCGAGGCGAGGCGCCTTCCGACCATACCAAGAAATAGCTTCCACTCGAGTNATGAAGATACCTCCTAACGGACACTGACGGTGCACCTCCCAGTGCCCGAGGCGAGGCGCCTTCCGACCATACCAAGAAATAGCTTCCACTCGAGTATTGCATACCGGTATCATACATGCAATAGCGGTCGTGCCCACAATCACCAACACACGGCGACCCTGGGCTGGAAGCAGCTGCAGCTGGATTTAGTTAGACACAAATTTGGAAATTATCTCCTGCATGGGTGCCCGGGTGTGGTGGGACACATGGGGGCTGTACTCGAGTGCGGTGGGTGGATGTGTCGGGAGCGGGGTAGGACACTGGTGTACCCTACCATATCTACCCATTTTTGTGAGAAGATACCGGGAATAACTGCCAATACGACATAAATGATTACCGTGAGTGGTTCCGGGTCACCAGAGCTTCCTAATTTCACACCAACCATTTTGCGCTCTCAAGGGAAGGGTAGTCTCCAAGTTTCCCAACTCTTTTGTCCCTTCTATTCCTCCTTACCTTGTCGAAAATTATCTTTACAAGTCTCAAATAACTCAGCCAATTCCCTGGTCGACAAACGCGCAACTTCTTCCAATTTGCGAATCACTTGATAAGATGGGCATTCGGCAATCAAGCACTCGTGAGGAGCATTCCTCATCGCAAGGGTATGTTACGGGAATGCCGCCGGAATACATTTGCATGGTAATCATTAATTTTAGTAGCGGTGGTCCAAGTACCGAGGCCAATATCAATATCCGAGGTCACGGTAGTGGCACCTCCGGCTCTCATAATAAGCTCTTCTCTGATAACACCTTCAATATCTACGGCGGCACAAACTCCTCCCGGAACCATGCCGAAATTTTACAATGCCTATTCACGTCCAGCTACGTGTCGCACCGAGGTCGGGTTCGTGAGCCCACTAAGGGAACATGCACTTGGGTTACGGAACACCCAAAGTACAAGGACTGGTCAGAGAAAAAGAAATCAGGTCTCCTCTGGCTATCGGCGGACCCGGGTTGCGGGAAATCGGTCACCGCTTCTTTCCTCATCACGCATCTGAAGACCCCAACAGGCGCCATAGTTTGCTATTTCTTCTTCAAGGACGATAGCGATGAACAGAGGAGCCCAACCTTTGCTCTTTGCGCCCTACTACATCAACTCTTTTCGCAGCGAAAATCCCTATGCGGATATGCCGAGCAAGCCTTCGAAGCTAAAGGCAAAAGGTTCACGGAGGAGGTGGACACATTGTGGGATATTTTGGTTACGGCGGTAGCTGATGAGGCGTGCGGGGATGTGATCTGTGTGGTGGACGCCCTAGACGAGTGCGAGGAAAGGACTTTAACCCCACTTATCCATCACATCACCCAACTCCCGGGATCACAGACTTCTAACATACCTTTAAAATTCCTCGTTACGAGTCGCCCGTACCACAGAATTGAGATAGAACTTGACGCCAAGGAAACTACAATCCGGTTGAGAGGGGAGGACGAAATTCAAGCCATTACAGCTGACGTTACCCGTCTTATAGATGAGGGTATTGGGGGCCTCGAGCGAGTCTGGGGAAACCCCGGAGGTCTGGAATATTTGCGCGAGCACCTCCGATCTTCGGCTGATCGGACATTCCTATGGGTTTCTCTCATCATCGAGCTATTACGGAGTAGTGTGGCCGCCTCCCGGGCGGGATTGATTAACATTGTCTCTACTGCACCGGCTAGTCTCGATGAATTATACAACAAGATTCTTTCCAAAAGCATAGACCACGAAAAGGCCCGGAGAGTTCTGAATATAGTGGTAGCGGCAGTAAGGCCTCTTACCCTGATGGAGATGAACATTGCTCTTGCTATCGGACGGGACCACAAGTCAATGGGAGACCTAGAAGGCGATCTTTACCCTTGTTTTGAAAAGACAGTGAAAAACTTGTGTGGGCTTTTCGTGCGGGTCATTGATTCGAAGATCTACCTGGTTCATCAAACCGCGAGGGAGTTCCTCATTAAGGGGTCTTCCCCCGGCCAGGGTAACATTCAGTACTCACTGTGCACCAAGGACGCTAACCTCGTAATGGCTGAAATTTGTTTCTCCTATCTCTCGCTAAATGAGTTTGAAAACGACCCTTTAGATACTTACGACAAGTATAGGAACCAGGCGGTCAATGAGTATTTAAAGAAATATTCCCTTCTTGGCTACGCGGCTAGACACTGGGTGGACCACTTCCGGGATTTAGGGGATCAGCAGATGGAGCTATTCGAGTTCACACAACAGATATGTGAAGCAGGATCTAAACGCTTTCCGACATGGCTTCAGATTTACTGGTTCAACACTCGGCCGTGGGAGACATGCCCCAAAGATTTGACACATTTGATGATAGCTTTGTTGCTGGGGCAGGGGCTGGTGGTAGAGCGACTACTGGAAGTGGGGGGAGATATCCATTCCCGGTCGGAGAAATATGGCACAGCATTGAACATAGTCGCTGGCCGGAAAGACAAGGATATGACCGAAAGACTCCTGCAAAGGAACGTCAAAGTCTACCTTGATGGGAAGGATTATAATATCTTACAAGTGAAGAGGCCCCTTTGTTTGAGTTAACTGATGCACCACTAACAAATTATCGTTGCTTTGTAGACGGTATGTGTATTTACAGGAATTAAAGGGAGCTAGAGCTAAGCCGAAACTTGTTTTGAATTACAGAAGGTGAGAACAAGCTCCGAATCGTGCCCATTCTGTACTTTTATGTTACTGATGGTAAAGGATTGGGGACTACAGCGAGTAAGTAAACAGTATTTGGGATGTTAGGAAACAATCACGACTAACAATGGGTCGGCCCACGGACATAGTGTGTAAGTTAGCTTTTGCAATCCCAGTGGGTAAGAGGAAAAGGTTTACTGATCTATGGGATGATAAAGGAGGTAGGGGATTCGGCAAATAGCACAGATAACGATGGTGAAAGCTAATTGCGGACCTCGGGGGTACTGTAGCTGGTATGTAATCTATCAAGAACATTTGAGGTAAAATGTTGTTGACCTCTGGCTCGCTGAGTGTTGTAGCGAGTAAGTGAACGGGATCACCCCCGGTTCTAGGACGAGGAAATTGTTGACCTCTGGCTCGCCGAGTGTTGTAGGAGGTAAGCGAACAGGATCAACCCCGGTTCTAGGACGAGGAAATTGTTGACCTCTGGCTCGCTGAGTGTTGTAGGAGGTAAGCGAACAGGATCAACCCCGGTTCTAGGACGAGGAAATTGTTGACCTCTGGCTCGCTGAGTGTTGTAGGAGGTAAGCGAACAGGATCAACCCCGGTTCTAGGACGAGGAAATTGTTGACCTCTGGCTCGCTGAGTGTTGTAGGAGGTAAGCGAACAGGATCAACCCCGGTTCTAGGACGAGGAAATTGTTGACCTCTGGCTCGCTGAGTGTTGTAGGAGGTAAGCGAACAGGATCAACCCCGGTTCTAGGACGAGGAAATTGTTGACCTCTGGCTCGCTGAGTGTTGTAGGAGGTAAGCGAACAGGATCAACCCCGGTTCTAGGACGAGGAAATTGTTGACCTCTGGCTCGCTGAGTGTTGTAGGAGGTAAGCGAACAGGATCAACCCCGGTTCTAGGACGAGGAAATTGTTGACCTCTGGCTCGCTGAGTGTTGTAGGAGGTAAGCGAACAGGATCAACCCCGGTTCTAGGACGAGGAAATTGTTGACCTCTGGCTCGCTGAGTGTTGTAGGAGGTAAGCGAACAGGATCAACCCCGGTTCTAGGACGAGGAAATTGTTGACCTCTGGCTCGCTGAGTGTTGTAGGAGGTAAGCGAACAGGATCAACCCCGGTTCTAGGACGAGGAAATTGTTGACCTCTGGCTCGCTGAGTGTTGTAGGAGGTAAGCGAACAGGATCAACCCCGGTTCTAGGACGAGGAAATTGTTGACCTCTGGCTCGCTGAGTGTTGTAGGAGGTAAGCGAACAGGATCAACCCCGGCTCTAGGACGAGGAAATTGTTGACCTCTGGCTCGCTGAGTGTTGTAGGAGGTAAGCGAACAGGATCAACCCCGGTTCTAGGACGAGGAGATTGTTGACCTCTGGCTCGCGGAGTGTTGTAGTTTGTAAGTGAACAGGATCAACCCCGGTTATAATCTAAGGTCACTGCTGACCTCTGGCCCGCCGATTATTGAAGGATGTACGTGATCAGAGTCACCCACGGTTCTTGGACGAGGAAATTCCTGACCACTGGCCCTCTGCACGTTCTATAGCCCGTAAGTCAACAGGATCATCCACAGTTCTGACATGAGACAACTGCTGACCTCTGGCTCGCTGGGTGTTGTAGCCAGTAAGTGAACTGGATCAACCACGGTTCTGCGGCAAGGAAATCGCTGACCCCTGGCTCCCCGAGTGCTGCAGTCGGTAAGCCAACATGATCAACCACTGTTCTGGTACGACAAAACTGCTGACCCCTTGCTCTCCGCGTGTTGCAGGAGGTAAGCCAGCAGCGCCAACCACAGTGCTAGGACGAGATAATTGCTTACCTCTCGCTCGCCGAGTGTTGTAGTGGGTAAGTGAATAGGATTGACCATGGTTATACGCTTAGGCAACTGCTAACCTCTTGCTCACTGAGCGTTGTAGGTAGTAAGTGAAGCGAATCAACCACGATTCTGGGAAGAGGAAATTGCTAATACACTGCTCCTTGCCTTCTTCAGATTGTAAGCGGGCCTGTGCTCCCCAGGTCCTTCGTTGTTCCTTTTTTACTGATATATCTCTCCCCTTAATACAGCGTGTATGTAACCGTCAACCCTTAACGTTTTCGTTGATGCCGCTGATTCCTAATTAACTTCATCCTTTCTTCCCCCAAACAGGACGTACGCATTGCAAATCTTTGTAACCAACCTCTTTAGCACGCTAACCAATTACAACTTTTCTGTCCCAGTTTGTACGCAAACCTTCATCCCCTCTTCTGCTAGCATTCACTGATGTTCACTCGGAATGGCCCCACAGCTCGTTAGGGAATCCCCCCCCTCAATTCCTGCTTCTCTAGCTAACCCACAGCACGCCCCACAATCATTTGCGCAACACAGAAAGTGCGTAATTTGCTCAATTACTGCTAACTCTCCACACACCGGATATCTAGTAACTTTCTTATAGCAAGTAAGTCGTTCCAGCTTCCAATCCCTCCCCTCATTGCAGATTCTCAACGAACCCGCCGTAGTTTTGCATTCCAGATACACCAGATCCGGAGGAAGCTACCTCCTTGCCTCCCAGCGCCAGTCTGGTGGCCGGTGCGTGTAATCCCCTATCTTTTAACCAATACTTAAATACTTTCCTAACTTGCAATAGATTAACCGTTTGCGATGGGCGTTCGGTTGGGGGTCCACCGTTCCTTCGATAGGCTTACTAGTTTACGGCTATGTTGGGTTTCTTGCATCCCCTATCCCGCTCCCTATGGTCACAGTTTCTTTCTGTGACGAGTGGGTGCGGTACCTGGGTTATGATATATGAATTCGTGGGAGCCGGTTGTTGGTTACTTTTGGTGTTTCTTTCTCATTCTATGATATGATTATGTTCTGTTCTCCAATGAAACCATATTCCGTCCCCATCATCTCATAAGGCTGCTGCCCTATCCCCACAACCCAATATTACGCCCGCCAGAAATAGTGGAACCCCAGCAAGCACTGGGGGAATTTTATATGAAAAACACCTAGGTAAGCAAACAGGGCCGATAGTGAGACAACACTAGAGTGAGCCTACGCGAGCAATTACCGACATTAGAAGTCTCGAGTAAGTCTCGAGTAGTAGCCCTGCTACTATATTTCTAGTCTACATTGTACCGTATGGTAAGAAAAACAGAAAACAAACAGTCATATCTATCATAGCTTATCCTATTAGCGGTCCCCTGCCTGCAGGAGCCGTCGCCCCCGTTGCGCACTCGGTAAAGAGCAGACCTGCTCGGCCGGCCGCTAAAGCGCGGTAACACAGAAAACGTGGGCGGAAGGAAGGCAGGCAAGGAAGAGGGGAATTTCAAGTTGTATGTAAAATACTTGAATGAGCGAAAACAATCTCAGAGGGGGGGGGGGCAAGATACTATCATGAGCTAACGTCCACAGGAACAAAACAAACAGGCTCGAGCTCTCGAGTTGGAACCCTGATAGTGCCCGTGTACTGTACCGAAGGCCGGTATTCATTTATGCCCCACTGTACAGTGCAGTACAAACCGCACCCCACATCCCAACCAAGAAAATTGGAGGAGTAACGTCTATTATAATAGCAATCTCCGCGAAACCCTTGAGACAGGTGCAAAGTGTTATCCTCAACTTGTTGAAAAAACAAGGCGGTTGTTGCGACCGGCTATCCAATCTCCAATCTCTGGATTCATGATTATATCATACAAACAATAATTTACGGGAGATGCTGCGGGGGAGAGAGGGGGGGGTGTTAGTATACATTTGCAAGTCCACCACCCACCCCTCAACAAGCTAATATGAACACGAACGTCACGTCCCCCGAGATGAGCGATCCTTCCCCATACTCCGACAGACCCGGGACCCAGCAGGTTGCGCGGACAAAAAACCAAGATAGGCGGCACCCACACAGCCCTTTCGAGCAATACCGTATCCCACCGCAACCTTCGTATCGACGGCAAAGCAGACAACAAGGAGAGAGCTAATAAGTATGGATACCCTACAAGGAAAAAAAAATAACCAGAAGTGATAATCCATAAACCAACCGGGGCAGAGACTTCATGGCCCCGTTGCATACCGTTCATACTACGCCTTCCCCCCCCTACTTCGTTTCCCGCTTATGAAACAAAACTTCCCACACACAATTTTGTTTCCAGCAGCACCCCTAAATCCCAATCCCGGATACATCTCGAGTCAGTACACTAATTCGAGTAGTTTGAAAAATAGCAAAACGCGAGAGGCACGGCAATGTGAAGGACCACCTGCACGGCTGCCAATTGGCGGAGTCCACATCGTCAAAATACAACCCCTCAGTAAGGGTGCGCCTATGCTGGCTTGTAGAGCGTGGGCCCTGTGACTCAAAAAAGAAGGAAGGAAGGAAGGAAGGAAAGAAAGGTGAGAGATTCTAGCCCACGGTCCAGCAAGTCCTACCCTCGGAAGAACGGACAGGTGTTAGGACTGTATGTATCTCTCGGGGGTGGGGGTGGGGGGTTTGGATAAAGTCGATTTGAAGATTCTGTGACCAGTATGCGAGATGTCCCACCCGCTTTCTCCCCGCCGGAAAGTAACCCACGGTATATTCGGTATCCCTTCGAAGACTACTGAAGTAAAACTGCTTGTAGACTGGTGGATCGCCAATTTCCTCTTGTATGTTTCCCCCCGCTGTCCGCACCGGGCGGTCTGACCGAGTGATGGCCCGTGAACCAACTGCCCGGTCTCTCGAACTCGCCATGATTCGTGCCAAAGCCTACGCGAGGCGGTACCGTTTTTAAATCTTTCATACGCCTTCATGTTGAAATATTAGTTTCAAAAAAGCCTCTCGATTATCGGGAATACTAGGGAGAATAATGTATAGTTTCTTCTTTTATCGAGTAATTGGAGGTTTTAATAGTGAGATATAATCGATTGAATGGTTGCAGCATGGTGTAGGATCTAAGTTACATAGTACGAATCATGAATCATAGTATGTTCCCTCGTAACGTCCAGAGCCACGACGATGCTACCATGGATTACGCTTGAATGAACAAATATAATATAAAATTATCATCATAATATTTATCGTGATAAAAAAGTATTCATAACCCCTAACTACACCACACTGCCCTAACCCCATCCCTCCCTCCCCAAACCCAAGCTAGTGCCAACACCCAAACGGTCCCAACGAAAATGCAAAACAGGGATCACAGGAGAGGAAAAAAGAAAAGTCCAACTTTTAGTTGTATATATATAAGCACGCAGTCTAACCCAGGTATAAGTAATGGATGAAGTGGAGTAGATGTGGTAACAGCATGAAAAATGAGCATGACAGGAAAAAGGGTCACTACACCAGTGTGAGAGACAGATGAGAAATTAAGGAAGGGATAAGAAAGAACGGAGGCACCAGGCTGATGAATGGGTGGGTGAGTGGGAAGTGACGGGTGGTACCGACGGAGCGCACCGCGAGGTGTTAGGTAGAAAGAGCAGGTGAGGAATAAAAAAGGAAGCCCATCTGTGCTTCGATACAAGCTCTTAACCATCAAGAAAAGGAAGAAGGCCGAAGAAAACCAAAAAAGTGAGTGGAGATCCGGAGAGAAAAACATCTCTTCTACAAACCTACTGCTAATACTCCGGCGGTGCTCCGACACCGCCAACACACCCAACCCCCATTCCCGTTCCAGCTGCTAACCCCATGCTCACCAATTACCTCTCCACGCAGCACCACGCTTCCCACTATCCTCGCCCATGACTCCACGCTGTCTTCTCTCCTCTTCTATCCATTGCATTTCGTGCTCCGGCTTCTTAAACGCCTCCTCAAGGATACCCGGCGGGTGGGCCGATCCAGCGCGCAAGTGTGGGCGGCGGTGCTCGGAGGGAGAGGTTTGGGGGCAGGTGATGTGTTTCGGCCTGAAGGGTGAAGTTGGTGTTTGAAACTATGGGAAAGCCGGAGATGCTGCTCGGCATGCTCACAACTAACCCAACATGCCTAGAACCTGTCTGGCATGTATAGAACATGCCAGACATGCTCAAAGGCATGCTCGGCATGCTCACATCCATCCCGGCACTCTTTCACCAATATCCGTTGCTTGATTTACCGTTCGTCCGTATATGATTCGCCGTGGACCGTTCGCCGTTGATTGTTCGCTCGTTCGCACGTTCGCCCGTATACAATAAATCGTTCGATTGTTTCCTATTACCGTTAGCCATTTACCACGAATAGGCTCACGACTTACCGTTTACTGCTCACCCCCCCACCTCCTTACAAGCCGTTTGTTTGTTTTCCTATCTGTTCACCGTTAGCCGTTAACTTTTTGTGCCATTGGCCGTTCACCACAATACCCTTCACCCTTTACCGTTTATCATTTGTCGGTTCGTTACTCGCGGTCAGTTGACGGTCGAAAGGTCTGCCCGGGATGGGCGCGATCGCGGTAGTAGAAGCGGGAACGGGGACGGCTAGGACGTGATTATTAAAGGAATGCTGCTCGGCAGCTGGAGGCTTTGTGGTCCTGTCTTTCTTTTGTTAGCTGGGGAACGGGCATCAAGGATGGTGACTTGCGTGACGGAAAATGGAAGGCGATGGATGGGTGTGGGGAGGGGGTAGTGGAGCGACCGGGGAAATTTCTTGTGGCATTTATTTATACTCCTATTATTTCCTGTTCGTTAGCAAGAAAGTTAAGCAAGAAAGCAAGGAAAAGATAGAGGTTGGCGAGCAAGAGAGAGTGTTCCTTTTCGGAGAGAAAAGAAGAGTGAAACTTTTTTTTCCCTTACCCCGCATTTGAACTTTCTCTAGTCTTGGCATCCGGCTCGGTACGAGTGATATATCGTGACGGCGAGGTGGTCGACTCTGCTCAGGAGCCATTGGTGTTTATGAGTTGGTGATACTGGTGATTCGAAGACTACCCTTTCGTCTTGGGAGAATGGGGAGGAGGTGGGGGCTGTTGTGGTGGCTGGACTACCGGGGATGAGTTGGGGTCGGGGAGGCAAAGGGAAGGTAGGCGTTCGTGAAGTCGGCAGGTCTTCTTTTCGATCTGCGGAGGAAGTGATGATAGTCTGCGTGGTTAACGTTGTAGATTAATTTGGTGCCGGATCTGAATGTGTGGATTGATTAATAGGGCGGAGGTTAACGACCGGCACTTCTTCATCTTCCCGCCGGTTCGAATGCTAGGCGTTGATGCCCCCCCTCCGATGGACACCGACGACGATGTAGCGAGGTCGGGTTTTCAGAGGATGCTCGCGGCGGAACTTATCGCCCTGCCGGTTTCGGAGAATGTGTAGGTTGGTGGGCCCGTAAAGGCACCAACGTTCTTCTCCCGGGCCGCAGAGCTGCTATAATACCACCGCCTGAGGCCCACACTCGGAATACAGCATCCGAGGTATCTGGAGCACACATTAGCAACCCTTTCTGCGCCTCCGAAGGTTCTTTCAACGCGGCCCGGTTCTTTTGCGAGGATGTGATAGACGAGGTGTTGGAGTTGTCACAAGACGACAGCAATAGAATTATGAATTCCGCCTTCGCATCATCCTCACTCGGGCCCGTCCTCGCTCTCCTCAATCGGGGAAGCGGGGTCGGGATCATGAGCATCAAGGCCAAGCGTGGCAGCATACTCGGGGTTCTATAACCGCAGTGATAGCCGACGTACCGCTACCGGCGGCTCCTCCTGGAACAGCAGCCGGACCTGCCTTTCAATCGCTTTCTACCGATAGCCCTTAATAAACGGGATGGTATGAAAGGTGGATAAGACTTTGAGAGATTCCAATGAATGATTTCTGAAAACCAGCGTAATCCTCTTCGCCTTCAAAGAAATCAAAATGGCAAGCCCAGACAGTCGGAATTCGGAGAGTGTGATTTGTAGAGGGATAGTCAAGGGCGAAGAAGCAACAAGTGACATAGGCGAGGTAAACGAAGGGTGGGGGATTGATAAGTATTTAGTTGATTCCCCAGACTCCATGTCGGATCAAAACTTTAGTCTTTCGACCCCGTTGCGGTACAATCACTCACCTCGGGGTAAGCACGCTTACGACGGTTGTGGAAACACCCCCCCACCCCCAAATTCCAAAGCGAAGCTCCGCCGGGCTGCACACAACTAACATGGAGGCTTATTGCATGCACTTCCACAATAAGGTGCGATTTGTTTCGCAGCAGCTAAAGCTTATAGTTTAGTCCAGTCTTGGAAATTGATATGCCCCACAATTTATCCAAGTACGGTACTCGAGTACCGGTACGGTACAGTCCTCTAATGCACGTAGAGCCACTGACAGAAGTGTTCGAGATCGGAGGGTTGGCGGTAATTGTGCAATAAAAGGTGGGGTGATTGGCTTGGCGTTTGACCAGTGCATACTCACTCGTCTTTGCCAAGAATATCTCCGCCACCCAATCTTTTGCTGTAGTCTTCACCAAATATCCTGCTCACGGAGCTATTCTTGGCAAAGACGCGCGAGTACAAAATGCACAAGCTGGGTTGAAGCAAGTTAACACACCAAGAGAGGCAACCAACAATACTTCAATGACGGCAAAAGAAGAAGGCCCATTCATTTCTTTGGATTTGTTTTTTTCTCTTTGGGTGGTCCTTGAATTATTTTTTCTTCTCATATGAGTACCCAGGATTCCCGGATGGGTTACACTATGCACGGCGATAAAAAAAAGGAGAACTGATGGGATGCCCGTCAAAAGAACGAAGTGGGGCCAAGATGCCCCGCCCGAAAGAATGCCTGTCCTATGTAGACTAAAGATGATACGAATGACCTCGGACAGCGCTGGGGCTAAAACATGAGTTCTCGTCATTTCGGCCATTTGTCTTTTTTTCCCTTTTTCCCTCACTTCCGGTACTTGAGTAACTTGCTGTGCTCGAGTAAGTATCTGTATGTTGTGACACCATCTTTCTCAATCCTTATCAAGTCACAAAAGAATAATCCCTGTCATATCATAATAATGATAGGTATCATATGCTGGATTAAGTGGTTTGGGGAGGCATGAGGTATCACACCTGAGAGCAATCTTTAGAATCCTGTTATATGATGGCATTGTCCTCGGGAGAGCTTGGGGTGATATACAGTCCTTTCTCTCCCCACTCGACAAACCCCCCAAGGCCGGTTGCGCTCTTCTGGCTCGGAAGGCCCAGGCTAATCATATGATAGCATGATATGATTTCTTTTTTTCCGTTACCCCATGAACCTCCTCACCCACGCCACACCCAGGTTGAAACCCGGTAATATAAGTTAGACCGGGCGCCCCTCTGCGAGGCGCGGCACTTCAGGTGTGGCGAGGTGTGGCTAGGAATATGATAGGAACCTGTTATCCACCAATGCGCCTAGGTCTCAAGATTGATACACCAGTACTGCAGAAGTAACATTATGATGCTCGAGTACCAGTACCGGTATCTGCTTCTTACGACCCAGTATGTGCCCTTACAAACTCTAACCTCAACGATTGAATTGTTCAGAAAGAAAAAAACAAGTCTATATCTGAACATCTAGAGGGGCAGGAGTTGGGCATTCACTTCATTCCTGCCCCCCCCCCCCCGAAAATATTAAAGAAAATAGGCGGATGGCGCGCCAGAAAAGCTCACCCGCTACTTGATCTTGATACGCTCTTTAAATAGGAAAATGTAAATTGATAAGCCCAAGAGAGTGAAACAATGGAAGACACAAAATTGAGTTTTAGAGAGAGATAGCAAAGTCAGTGAATAATATTGGATATTCTCTCTGTATAATACAATTCTATCAGTGTTTGGGAATAAATGGTCCACTAGTTCCCTCACTGTAAATTTAGAGTTAGCGAAGATGATAAGCATGAAAGCTCGGGAGAGCTGTGAAATTTAAATTTGATAAAGTGTTAAGCTCCCAAAGCGAGGACATTGTTTCCAATTATTGGGTGCTCCGGGCGTTGTAACTAGTAACGGTTCAGTGAATTGCAGTCACAGAATCTAATGAAGATACCTCCTAACGGACACTGACGGTGCACCTCCCAGTGCCCGAGGCGAGGCGCCTTCCGACCATACCAAGAAATAGCTTCCACTCGAGTATTGCATACCGGTATCATACATGCAATAGCGGTCGTGCCCACAATCACCAACACACGGCGACCCTGGGCTGGAAGCAGCTGCAGCTGGATTTAGTTAGACACAAATTTGAAAATTATCTCCTGCATCCCTTCGTCTGTTCCCGAATTTCACTCACTTTTAGCATCGCACTAACAGGAGGATCGGCAATTGCTAGGACAGGACAGGGAGAGTCAGATCTGAATTTAAGTGCGTGAAAAAAAAGGAGGGGCGAAGAAATAAATAAATATACTAGCCCATTCAAGTAACCATGACCAGATCTGCACCAGTAATCCTACTTTAAGTTATTTCTGTCACAGTCATCATGAGCAATACCGATTTTGCCAGTTTCTGAGTACTAATACTGTATGATTTCTCTGAGTCTTTTCCATCCCAGTTACTCTAATAGGCTAGTATTCCAGATTTCAAAGCTGGACCGGAAAACCTCAGCAGTTTAGGATAATATTTTGGGGTGGTGTGCAAGTTGCATCATAATTGCCGTAATCACTGCTATTGTAACTCTTTATGGTTACAATGCTGCCAACCACACCCGCTGCCCCCCCAACCCACCCCTAGCCACAGTGCGTGAAAACGGTTTAAGGGATGGGTGCCCGGGTGTGGTGGGACACACGGGGGCTGTATTCGAGTGCGGTGGGTGGATGTGTCGGGAGCGGGGTAGGACACTCGAGTACCCTACGATATCTACCCATTAGGTGAGAAGATACCGGGAATAACTGCCAATACGACATAAATGATTACCGTGAGTGGTGCCGGGTCACCAGAGCTTCCCAATTTCACACCAACCATTTTGCGCTCTCAAGGGAAGCGTAGTCTCCAAGTCTCCCAACCCTTTTGTCCCTTCTATTACTCCTTACCTTGTCGAAAATTATCTTTACAAGTCTCAAATAACTCAGCCAATTCCCTGGTCGACAAACACGCAACTTCTTCCAATTTGCAAATCACTCTATAGGATGGGCATTTTTCAATCAAGCACTCGTGAGGAGCATTCCTCATCACAAGGGTATGTTACGGGAATGCCGCCGGAATACATTTGCATGGTAATCATTAATTTTAGTAGCGGTGGTCCAAGTACCGAGGCCAATATCAATATCCGAGGTCACGGTAGTGGCACCTCCGGCTCTCATAATAAGCTCTTCTCTGATAACACCTTCAATATCTACGGCGGCACAAACTCCTCCCGGAACCATGCCGAAATTTTACAATGCCTATTCACGTCCAGCTACGTGTCGCACCGAGGTCGGGTTCGTGAGCCCACTAAGGGAACATGCACTTGGGTTACGGAACACCCAAAGTACAAGGACTGGTCAGAGAAAAAGAAATCAGGTCTCCTCTGGCTATCGGCGGACCCGGGTTGCGGGAAATCGGTCACCGCTTCTTTCCTCATCACGCATCTGAAGACCCCAACAGGCGCCATAGTTTGCTATTTCTTCTTCAAGGACGATAGCGATGAACAGAGGAGCCCAACCTTTGCTCTTTGCGCCCTACTACATCAACTCTTTTCGCAGCGAAAATCCCTATGCGGATATGCCGAGCAAGCCTTCGAAGCTAAAGGCAAAAGGTTCACGGAGGAGGTGGACACATTGTGGGATATTTTGGTTACGGCGGTAGCTGATGAGGCGTGCGGGGATGTGATCTGTGTGGTGGACGCCCTAGACGAGTGCGAGGAAAGGACTTTAACCCCACTTATCCATCACATCACCCAACTCCCGGGATCACAGACTTCTAACATACCTTTAAAATTCCTCGTTACGAGTCGCCCGTACCACAGAATTGAGATAGAACTTGACGCCAAGGAAACTACAATCCGGTTGAGAGGGGAGGACGAAATTCAAGCCATTACAGCTGACGTTACCCGTCTTATAGATGAGGGTATTGGGGGCCTCGAGCGAGTCTGGGGAAACCCCGGAGGTCTGGAATATTTGCGCGAGCACCTCCGATCTTCGGCTGATCGGACATTCCTATGGGTTTCTCTCATCATCGAGCTATTACGGAGTAGTGTGGCCGCCTCCCGGGCGGGATTGATTAACATTGTCTCTACTGCACCGGCTAGTCTCGATGAATTATACAACAAGATTCTTTCCAAAAGCATAGACCACGAAAAGGCCCGGAGAGTTCTGAATATAGTGGTAGCGGCAGTAAGGCCTCTTACCCTGATGGAGATGAACATTGCTCTTGCTATCGGACGGGACCACAAGTCAATGGGAGACCTAGAAGGCGATCTTTACCCTTGTTTTGAAAAGACAGTGAAAAACTTGTGTGGGCTTTTCGTGCGGGTCATTGATTCGAAGATCTACCTGGTTCATCAAACCGCGAGGGAGTTCCTCATTAAGGGGTCTTCCCCCGGCCAGGGTAACATTCAGTACTCACTGTGCACCAAGGACGCTAACCTCGTAATGGCTGAAATTTGTTTCTCCTATCTCTCGCTAAATGAGTTTGACAACGACCCTTTAGATACTTACGACGAGCATAGAAAGCAAGCGGTTAATGAGTATCTAGAGAAATATTCCCTTCTTGACTACGCGGCTACACACTGGGTGGACCACTTCCGGGATTTAGGGGATCAGCAGATGGAGCTATTCGAGTTCACACAACAGATTTGTGAAGCAGGATCTAAACGCTTTCCGACATGGCTTCAGATTTACTGGTTCAACACTCGGCCGTGGGACACATGCCCCAAAGATTTGACACATTTGATGATAGCTTTGTTGCTGCACCAGGGGGTGGTAGTAGAGCGGCTCTTGGAGGGGGAAGATATCCATGCTGAGTCAGAGAGATATGGCACAGCATTGAACATAGTGGCCGGCCGGAAAGACATGGATATTACCAAAAGGCTACTGCAAAGGAACGTCAAAGTGTACCTCCGTGGGAAGGAGTATAACATCTTACAAGTGAAGAGACCCCTTTGTTTGAGTTAACTGATGCACCACTACTAACAAATTAACGTTGCTTTGTAGACGGTATGTGTATTTACAGGAATCAGAGGGAGCTGGAGGTAATCCGAAACTTGTTTTGAATTACAGAAGGTGAGAACAAGCTCCGAATCGTGCCCATTCTGTACTTTTACATTACTGATGGTAAAGGCTCGGGGACAACAGCGAGTAAGTAAACAGTATTTGGGATGTTAGGAAACAATCACGACTAACAATGGGTTGGCCCACGGACATAGCGTGTAAGTTAGCTTTTGCAATCCCGTTGGGTAAGAGGAAAAGGTTTACTGATCTATGGGGTGATACAGGAGGTAAGGGATTCGGGAAATAGTACAGAAAACAATGGTGGAAGCTAATTGCGGACCTGGGGGGTACTGTAGCTGGTATGTAATCTATCAAGAACATTTGAGGTAAAAAGGAAATTGCTGACCTCCGGCTCGCTGAGCGTTATAGCCGGTAAGTGAACAGGATCAACCCCGGTTCTAGGACGAGGAAATTGTTGACCTCTAGCTCGCGGAGTGTTATAGCCGGTAAGTGAACAGGATCAACACCGGTTCTAGGACAAGGAAATTGCTGACCTCGGGCTCGCTGAGTGCTGCAGGATGTAAGTGAACAGGATCAATCCCGGTTCTAGGACGAGGAAATTGTTGACCTCCGGCTCGCTGAGCGTTATAGCCGGTAAGTGAACAGGATCAACCCCGGTTCTAGGACGAGGAAATTGCTGACCTTGGGCTCGCTGAGTATTATAGCATGTAAGTGAACAGGATCAACCCCGGTTCTAGCACGAGGAAATTGTTGACCTCAGGCTGGCTGAGTGGTGTAGCTTGTAAGTGAAGAGGATCAACCCCGGTTCTAGGACGAGGAAATTGTTGACCTCTGGCTCGCTGAGTGTTGTAGATTGTAAGTGAACAGGATCAACCCCGGTTCTAGGACGAGGAAATTGTTGACCTCTGGCTCGCTGAGTGTTGTAGGTTGTAAGTGAACAGGATCAACCCCGGTTCTAGGACGAGGAAATTGTTGACCTCTGGCTCGCTGAGTGTTGTAGGTTGTAAGTGAACAGGATCAACCCCGGTTCTAGGACGAGGAAATTGCTGACCTCTGGCTCGCTGAGTGTTGTAGCTTGTAAGTGAACAGGATCAACCCCGGTTCTAGGACGAGGAAATTGTTGACCTCTGGCTCGCTGAGTGTTGTAGGTTGTAAGTGAACAGGATCAACCCCGGTTCTAGGACGAGGAAATTGTTGACCTCTGGCTCGCTGGGTGTTGTAGATTGTAAGTGAACAGGATCAACCCCGGTTCTAGGACGAGGAAATTGTTGACCTCGGGCTCGCTGAGTGTTGTAGCCGGTAAGTGAACAGGATCAACCCCGGTTCTAGGGCGAAGAAATTGTTGACCTCGAGCTCGCTGAGTGTTGTAGCGAGTAAGTGAACAGGATCAACCCAGGTTCTGAGACGAGCAAACTGCTGACCTCGGGCTCGCTGAGTGTTGTAGCAAGTAAGTGAACAGGATCAACCCCGGTTCTAGGACGAGGAAATTGCTGACCTCGAGCTCGCTGAGTGTTGTAGTCGGTAAGTGAACTGGATCAACCCCGGTTATAGTCTAAGGTAACTGCTGACCTCTGGCCCGCCGATTATTGAAGGATGTACGTGATCAGAGTCACCCACGGTTCTAGGACGAGGAAAATTCTGACCACTGGCTCTCTGCGCGTTCTACAGCCCGTAAGTGAACAGGATCATCCACAGTTCTGACATGAGACAACTGCTCACCTCTGGCTCGCTGGGTGTTGTAGCCAGTAAGTGAACCGGATCAACCACGGTTCTCCGGCATGGAAACCGCTGACCCCTAGCTCCCCAAGCGCCGCAGTCGGTAAGCCAACATGATCAACCACGGTTCTGGTACGACGAAATTGCTGACCCCTTGCTCTCCGCGTGTTGCAGGAGGTAAGTCACCAGTGCTAACCACAGTGCTACGACGAGATAATTGCTTACCTCTTACTCGCCAAGTGTTGTAGTGGGTAAGTGAATAGGATTGACCATAGTTATAGTCTTAGGCAACTGCTAACCGCTTGCTCACTGAGCGTTGTAGGTAGTAAGTGAAGCGAATCAACCACGGTTCCGGGAAGAGGAAATTGCTGATACTCTCTTCCTTGCCTTCTTCAGACTGTAAGCGTGCCTGTGCTCTCTCCGTCCTTCGTTGTTCCTTTTTACTGATATATCTCTCCCCTTCATCCAGTTTGTATGTAACCGTCAACCCTTAACGTTTTCGTTGATGCCGCTGATCCCTAATCAACCCCATCCTTTCTTCCCCCAAACAGGACGTACGCATTGCAAATATTTGTAACCAACCTCTTTAGCACGCTAACCAATTACAAATTTTCTGTCCCAGTTTGTACGCAAACCTTCATCCCCTCTTCTGCGAGCATTCACTGATATTCACTCGGAATGGCCCCACAGCTCGTTAGGGAATCCCCCCCTCAATTCCTGCTTCTCTAGCTAACCCACAGCACGCCCCACAATCATTTGCGCAACACAGAAAGTGAGTAATATGGTTCAATTACTGCTAACTCTCCACACACCGGATATCTAGTAACTTTCTTATAGCAAGTAAGTCGTTCCAGCTTCCAATCCCTCCCCTCATTGCAGATTCTCAACGAACCCGCCGTAGTTTTGCATTCCAGATACACCAGATCCGGAGGAAGCTACCTCCTTGCCTTCCAGCGCCAGTCTGGTGGCCGGTGCGTGTAATCCCCTATCCTTTAACCAATACTTAAACTCTTTTCTAACGTGAAATAGATTAGCCGTTTACGATGGGTGTTTGGTTGGGGGTCCACCGTTCCTTCGATTGGTTTACTAGTTTACGGCTATGTTAGGTTTCTTGTATCCCCTATCCCGCTTCCTATAGTCACAATTTCTTTCAGTGACGAGTGGGTGCGGTACCTGGGTTATGATATAGGAATTTATGGGAGCCGGTTGTAGGTTGCTTTTAGTGTTTCTTTCTCATTCTATGGTATGATTATGTTCTGTTCTCCAATGAAACCGTATTCCGTCCCCATCATCTCATAAGGCCGCTGCCCTATCCCCACAACCCAATATTACGCCCGCCAGAAATGGTGGAACCCCAGCACGCACTGGTGGAATTTTACATGAAAAACACCTATCATAGGTAAGCACACAAGGCCGGTAGTGAGAAAAAACTAGAGTGAGCCTTCGCGAGCAATTCCCGACATTTGAAGTCTCGAGCAGTAGACCTGCTACTATTTCTAGTCTACATTGTACCGTATAGTAAGAAAAACAGAAAACACAAAGTCATATCTATCATAGCTTATCATATTAGCAGTCCCCTGCCTGCAGGAGCCGTCGCCCCCGTTCCGCGCTCGGTAACAGCAGACCTGCTCCGCCGCCAGCTGAAGCGCGGTAACACGGAAAACGTGGGCGGAAGGAAGGCAGGCCAGGAGGAAGGGAAATTCAAGTTGGAAAACACCTGAATGAGCGAAAACAATCTCAGAGGGGGGGGGGGGCAAGATACTATCCTGTGTTAACGCCCACAGGAGCATAACAAGCAGGCTCGAGCTCTTCAGTTTGAACCCTGATAGTACCCGTGTACTGTACCGAACGCCGGTATTTATTTATGCCCCCTTGTACAGTACAACCGCACCCCACATCCCAACCAGGAAAATTGGAGGAGTAACGTCTATAATAATAGCAATATCCGCGAAACCCTTGAGACAAGTGCAAAGTGTTATCCTCAACTTGTTAAAAAAAACAAGCGATTGTTGCGACCGGCTATCCAATCTCCAATCTCTGGAATAATGATTATATGATATCATACAAACAATAATTTACGGGAGATTTTGCGGGGGGGAGAGGGGGGGGGTGTAAGTATACAGTTGCAAGTCCACAACCCACCCCTCAACAAAACTAATGCGAACAGGAACGTCAAGTCACCTGAGATGAGCGATCCTTCCCCATACTCCGACAGACCCGGGACCCAGCGGGGTGTTCGGACAGTCGAGAAAGAGAGGACGCACCCACACAGCCCGTCCGGTAATACCGTATCCCACCGTAACCTTCGTATGGACGGAAAAGCATGCAATATGGAGAGAGAGCTAAGTATGAATACTCTGCAGGAAGAGAAAAACCCCAGAGTGGTAATCCATGAACTAACAGGAGCAAAAACTTCATGGCCCCGTTGCATACCTTACCAACTACGTCCCCTCCTCCCCCCCCACCCCACTCCTTCATTTCCTACTCACGAACAAATCTTCCCAAACAATTTACACCACCCCTAAATTTTCAACTCCGAATACATATCAAGGTCAGAACACTAGTTTGAGCAGTGTGAAAATAGAAAAAAAAACGCGGGATGCACGGCAATGTGAAGGATCGCCTGCACGACCGCCAATTGGCGGAGTCTACATCGTCAAAAATACAAACCCCCCAGAATGGGTGTTAGGACTATATGTATCTCTCAGTGTGGGGGGGGGGGTTTGGATAAAATCGATTTGAACGTTCTGTTACCAGTATGCGAGACGTCCTACTTGTTTTCTCCCCGCTGGAAAGTAATTTATGGTATCCGGTATCCCTTCAAAGACTACTGTAGTAAAACTTCTTGTAAACTGGCCGATCGCCAATTTCCTTTTTCCCCCCCTCAACTGGCCGCACCCGGCGCTGCAGGCGAGTGATGCCCCATGAACCCACTACCCGGTCGCTCCAACTTGATATGATTCGTGTCCTATAAAGCCTACGCCCGGCGTTACCGTTTTTAAAACTTTATATGCCCCCGCCACGTTAAAATATTGGTTTCAAAGAAAATAAGCCTCTAGATTATCGGGAATACTGAGAATAATGTGGAGGTTTTATTTTCTTTTTCTTTTTTGAAGTGATTGGAGGTCTTAATAGTGAGATATAATCGATTGAAAGGTTGCAGCATGGCGTAGGATCTAAGTTAGATAGTACGAATCATATATCATAGTATGTTCCTTCGTAACGTCCAGAGCCACGACTAAGCTATCATGGATTACGCATGAATGAACAAATATATCATAATATCTATCGTGATAAAAAAAGTATTCATAACCCCTAGCTATACCACACTGCCCCAACCCCGTCCCTCCCTCCCCAAACCCAAGCTAGTGCCAACACCCAAGCGGTCCCAACGAAAATGCAAAACAGGGACCACAGAAGAGGAAAAAAGAAAAGTCCAACTTTTAGTAGTATATATATAAGCAAGCCGTCTAACCCTGACATAAGAAATGAATGAAGCGGGGTAGATGTGAGAACAGGGTGAAAAATGTATATAATGGAAAAAGGAGCCATTGCACCAGTGTGAGACGAATAAGAAAGCAAGGAAGAAGGGACGAAAAAGAAGGGACATTAGGCTGATGAATGAGTGAATGAGTAGGAAGTGACGAGTGATACCAACACAACGAAACAAAAATGCAAAACAAAAGAGCAGGTGAGGGGGAAAAAAAAGAGCGCCCACCTGAACCAATCTACAATACAAGCTGCTAACCACAAAGAAAGAAAAAAGATAAAAAAGGG
Source organism: Tuber brumale (assembly GCA_014065205.1). Lineage (NCBI taxonomy): Eukaryota > Fungi > Ascomycota > Pezizomycetes > Pezizales > Tuberaceae > Tuber > Tuber brumale. Next base: position 96,847 of record JACCEG010000412.1, on the reverse strand, counting down.
CCCAAGAAAAACCAAACGGGTGAGCGGGGACCCCGAGAAAAAATCTCTCCTCTACAAACCTACTGGCGATAGGCCGGTGGAGCCCCAACGCCCCCAACACCCCCAATCCCCATTCCCATCCCCATCCCAATTCCCAACCCCACGCCCGCCAATTCCCTCTCCACTTCGCACCACAGTTTCCCGCTGGCCCCGCCCATTACTCCTCTCTTCCTTCTCTCCTCTTCTATCCTTCTTTGCATTTCGTGTGCTAGTTTCTTCATAAATGCCTGCTCAAGGATGCCCGAAGAGTGTGCCGATCCAGTGCGTACGTGTGGGCGGCGGTGCTCGGAGGGAAATGTTTGGGGGTAGGTGATGTTCTCCGCCGCGAAGGATGAAGTTGGTGATGCTGGTGATTCAAAGACTACCCTTTCTTCTTGCGAGAATGGGGAGGAGGAGGAGGTGGTGGTGGTGGTGGTGGCTGGTGTGCTCGGGATGAGCTGGGGTTGGGAAGGTGAAGGGAAAGTAGGCGTTCGCGGAGTTGGCGGGTCTTCCTCTTTTCGATCAGCAGAGGAGGTGGTGGTTGTCTGCGCGGTTAACGTGGTAGATTTATTAGGTGCCGGATCCGGATGTGCGGATTCCTTGGTAGGGCGGAGGTTAACAACCCGGTGCTTCTTCTTCTTCCCGCGGGTTCGAGTGTTGGGTGTTGATGTCCCTCCTCCGATGGACACCGACGACAATGTAGCGAGGCCAGGCCTTGAGGAGGAGATGCTCGCGGCGGAACTTATTGCCTCGCCGGTGTCCGAGAATGTGTATGTTCGTGAGCCCATCAGGGTACTGGGTGTATCAACACTCCTTTCCCAGCCCGCAGAGCTGCTACCACCGCTGGAGGCCCACACTCGAAATACGGCATCCGAGATACACGGAGTGCGCATCGACAACGTCTTCTGAGCTTCCGAAAGCTCTCTCAACGCGGCTAGGTTCTTCTGCGAGAATGTGATGGACGGGGTGTCGGAGTTGTCGCTAGGCGACAGCAATGGATTTGTGAATGCCGCGTCATCCCCACTCCCATCCTCACCCCCATCGATCGGGGAAGAGGGGTCGAGATCATGAGCATCAAGGCCAAGCGAGGCAGCATACTCGGGGTTCCATAACCGCAGTGATAACCGATGTACCGCTACTGGCAGCTCCTCCTGGAACAACCGCCGAACCTGCCTTTCAATCTCTTCCTGCAAATAGTCCTTGATAAACGGGATGGTGTCAAAGGTGGACGAGACTTTGAGCGATTCCAACGGATCATTTCGGAAAACCAGGGTAATCCCCTTCGCCTTCGAGAAAACCAGAATGATAAACCCGGACAGTCGGAATTGCGAGAGGGTGATTTGCAGCGGAATGGTCAGGGGAGAAGAAGCAGCGAGTGGCATAGGAGAGGTATACGAAGGGGTGGTGGATAGATAAGTATTTAGCGGATTCGCCTATCACATCATCATTAGCACAATCAAACGGCCCGACAAAACACAGGAAACCAGTAGAGAATAATCAAACCTGAACCTTGGTCCTCAGCGTCAAAAAGGCATCCCCATCATAACCCAAGCGGAAAATGCCGCGAAACCGGTCCTCCGCCAGATCCCCAATCTCCAGAATCTCGAGCTCGGGCGCTGACTGGCCAAGGTTCAGCTCTTCGACGAATATGTCATCGACGATGATGGGCGGCTTCTGGGATTTGTTCAATGCAGCGGTCAGTAGGGATTTCGCGTGCGAGTAGAAGGCGCTGGATGAGGTGTTTGATGTAGTTAAGGGAGTCCAGTTGAAGTTGAAAGCCATGATTGTGCAGGGGTCATTTATGGACGTGCCGGAGCTCTTATGTTGAAGGGGGGGAAAGATAAGGAGGAGTAAGAAGAAGGAGAGGAGAAAGGAAGAGAAGCAGAGGTTAGTGAGTTGGTAAATTACGGGTAGGTGTGTGCGTGTGCGTGTGTGGTGTGTGTGTGTGTGCGTGAGAGGTGATGGACGGATGGACGGATGGATGATGGATAGATGGTGGTTCATTGGGCGATGAAACCCCGTGATCTTCAATTGCTTAGAGGGGGGCGAGCCAGAAGTATGATATGATAAAATTTGCACTGATCGGGAATTTCTCCCCGCCATAGACAACGAGGCCGACCCAACCACAACGGGACCCCCGATCCGATCCGATCCGCCAGTTGGAGAGAAGAGTCTATGATACGATGCGAGCACAGCACTACTATTTACCGGTTCCTTACGCGGACCCGAGAATTTGAAAATAAAATAAAAATATTATAATATAAAAGATAGAAGAGGACAGAGCCGAGACAGAGATCAATATAGTAAAAGTAAAAGCATTCCACAATGATTCTATGAGCACCGTTGTAAAAAATTTTCCCATCACCTACCAGCGCCACCGGTACTCGTACTAGCATACGGTAAATTTACCCCACAATGGGGGTCCGAAAGTGGTGCTGGATGCTCCCGGGCAGCCATTTGCCACAGCACTCGTACCGGCATCCATTTTTTCAATCCCCTTGAGCCAATACCGTCAGCCACTTTCCTCAGGTGTGCAGCAATAAGTCATCATTAAATTCCCATGTCTACTCGAGTGCTAGCCGATACCGATACCGGTATCGGTAGCTGCCGCTCAGGACCCCCTTGTCGCAGCAGGGTCTGGGTTTGGAAATACCACCAAGCACAAGTAAATTTACCGGTAGACTACCGGTACTCGTACTCTGGAATCAGAAGGTGGGTAAGCGAGCGATGCGATAAAATCTATGGCCAGAAGAAACCAAAAGAGCGTGCCCGGCCAAAACAGCCTCACCTGCTGACTAAACACTCACAGCAGATAAGAATGGCAGAGCACAACCGCAAACCTTAGCCCGTGCTGTACTGTACTGTGTAGTACGTCATACTCGAAAAACACATCCAGAGTAATACCCACTCCCTATTTCTTATGGCTTATGATACGAGCAACCACGATCGAGACAATCGCCAGGCAGCATCATCTCGGCAGCCAACGATTTGCTCTAATCATCTCATTAGATCACAAGGATGCTGTTTCCCCGAACCGTTCGGCCTAGCCGAGTTCCCTCTAGCACAGTAGGGTTTCTTCAGGAGCCCAGCGTTTGGGACGATTTATTACCATGACAAACCGCAGTTTTCCTGCTACTAGGGTATGTTATCCAAACAACCGGTAGTCTATTTTCCGCACTGACCCAAGACCTTCAAACACAGAACTACGTTGAAACGGCGAAGAGCCTCGAAGGGGCAGATGGTGTTGTACCACCCGAACTCAATCAACCGTCTGTGCCGACCAGTCAAGCCAGAGTAGCAGGTATTTCATTCAGTTCCGTCACGGTGTGTTACGCGGCCAGGAACGGCAAGGTGGAGAATAGTGATGGACACGAGCATGCTCCACGGGGGGTTCTGCCCGATCATGATCGAACGATTGACGAAACTGGTGGACCCTGATTGAGTGATCAACTGTGACCACTGCTCGAAAACTCGAGCGTGATCTGATCATGCCCATTACTAATGGAGAAACGCTTGGCAGCTAGGGGTGACATGATGGAGAAACGTTTTGCCGCTATGGATATATGATAGAGGAAGGTTTCAACCAGGTCAAAAGGAAGTTGGTGACTTGAAAAAAGGACTTTGAGCTACAGGGGTCTATGGACACGTTTATTGCTCTCATGCAAAGTCGCAATAGGAGCTGGTTTTCATAGGTTCGGGGGGTTATTTTCTGTACAGAACCTATTTGCTGATAGGGCGTTGCTGTTTTCCACGCCGCTCTAAAGGGGGGGGGGTGGAGTGGCCTAATAGGGCCGGAGTGATTCTTGCTTACTGTACTAGGGAAATTTTCAGGTCCCGCAACCGATCATCACCATTCATGTATGATATTAGATTTGCTGTGAGAGTCCCTTTCTCCCCGGCGATCTTTTGTGGGAATTTGGAAATCGTGATAACTTGTCCCCCCCACAAGCGTGACTTGTAGGATGAAGCGTAAAGCCAAATAACAATCAGATAAAACACAAATAGTAGCCAATTTTCTCCACCATGGAATCACCCATGCAATCCTTCCAAGAAAGACCAAAGAGTCTCCAAAGCCATCATACACGTCCAACAATACTTTACGAACCCCCCCCCCCACCTCCCCAAATATATATATATATTATACATTCATAAAGTAGGAAGACCAAACTCTATCATAGTAAAAAATTTAATCGTTGTCTACCATATGAAACCCTCTCCGTTGTCCCAAAAGGTTTAAGTTGCCCGAGCGGACAATCACGAACGTCGAAACATCCCGGAGACCGAAATGGCGGGGGATGGGCAAAATCGCCTTTTTGAAAGGGGTGGGGGGGAAAAGAGGAAAATATGCTTTTCCTTATCATACCCGAGATGGGTGATCGATCGAAACTCGAAATTTCCCAATTAATCTAATTAACACGGAATGCATGCATCACTCTCGAAACCCTGGAGAGTTGATGTTCATTCCTATAATATACGGTAGTACCGGCATTCTACGATATTACTATAGGAGAAATTTGAAAAAATTGGTTCGGGAAGGGGAAGGAAAGAATTCTATATCATAGCGTTGATGTCGGGGGAAATGTACTGTAGCAGTAAGCTGAAAAATAAAAATAAAAGGAAAATAAACGAGTATCAGTTTTTTTCTAGTTTTTTTTTTAGACTTGGAAAACCACTATTATACTATCGCATGTGCTATGCCAATTGGTACTGTATCATACCGTATCGTACTTGTATTCGTAAATTTAGATCATGCGAGTTGCCGGAGGGTTTGATATTATATATTGGGAGCATCATTAGTGCTGTACTGTATGATACGGTATTTCCCACTCCCTCTTCCTGTTTCCGTCCTGTTCCCTTCTGCTCCCGAATTACTACTGCGCGATTGCTATGATACCGCACCCGCCGTGCTGTGCTCGTGCGGTTGTTCCATGATATATTGTGGCTCCCAGAATCGTGATATTGGGGGTTCAACACAAATGTATAATACTACTAGTATACAGGCAGTGCGATGTATAGTACAGCACTGTACTGTACAGTACTGTACAGTGCTCTTCACCTCACCTCCCTTAACAAGATGTGCGGGGGACGATAGCTGCATGAACAGTAGTAGAATATTTGATGTTTCGCTTTTGTTAACATGGTATGAAATGACTATCGCCATCGCAACGTTATCGCTATGACACTTAGCTTACACAACCCCCCCCCCTCCGTTCCTTGTTCACCGCCATCCATTCGTAATACGTACAATTTCCTTTCTTAAAGACGACAAAATCTCATGCTGCGGTTACATGCTTTTTCCCCTTACCAATCTAACATGTTTCCCCCTCTTCCCACCGGAGCAGGCCCGACATTCATCCCATAATTCATATTTCCGACCGGGCATTACCCCCACCAAAAGGACTGTAACACGGAGGAATAAGAAAGGTATACCCTGGAGAAAGGGGAAAAAAAATCAAGAAAAAACTAGGTAAAATACATGGCTTAAACTTAGAGAGCACTGGTAGTATACGGACGGTAGTTACGATGGATGAGCAAACTTAGGAAACAAGGATGTAAAACACAAAACAATGCAGAAGCGAATAAGAAACACAAAAAAAAAAAAGTTTTGGGGTTTAGACTTGTCGAGACGAACAAAGGATAAGGAAAATTTACAATTCCCCCCTAACCGTCTCGTACGCTTCCTTCACCTTCTCTGTCGCGCTGCCAACTGAGCTGGAAGCCTTCTCGCTCGTTCCGGCCCCCGGCGGGATGATGACGCTAGAAACCGACGAAGCTACAGAGGAAGCCGCCTGGGTGGCATGACTATAGGCGTTCCCAGCAGCCTCGGTGGCCTGCATGACGTATCCGTACAAAACCTCATTAAGCTTCCTCCTGGCGCTCTCAACCGCAACCTCCACCCTCCGCTGGGCACTCTCAACGAAACCCTTCTCAGGCCCATATACCGCTTCCGAAACCCTCGCCTGGGCATCGCCCACGCCCGCAGCAGCGGCTCCCGTCACGGTACTCACAACCTGCGAGATCGTGCTGGTGTCCTGCTCGGTTGTTCCCTTCTCCGTGCCGTACACCGCTTCCGAAATCGCTGACTTGGCGCTCTCGATTGCAGCGCTGATGCGGGCGTTCGCGGATTCGAACGCAGCGATTGTCTCGCGACCATGGATTGCGGACGAGATGCGAGAGTGTGCGGATGAGGATCCTTCGCCTACGACGCTGGCCATGCTTTCCACGCTCCCCTGGGTGGAAGTGGGCCCGTAGACCTGTTCGCTGGCGGCGGAAATGGCGGATTGGACTTGGGCGTTTGCGTAGGAGATTATGCTTTCCAGGGATGGTGGGGGGGTCATGGTGCTGGTAGTGGGGTCGTTTGATCTGCTGAGGTGGCTGGTGGCAGAGCTGTAGGAGCTGCCGGCGCGAGATAGTAATGGTGCTGGGGTGGCGTGGAAGAGGGAGGAGAAGCGGGACATGACGCTTTCGGTGTATGTGGGCTCCTTGCCATGGACTAATTCCGAGATGAAGGCTTTCATGGACTCGTATTCTTGCCCGGCGTTGGTGGTTGCGTCCGCAACACATTCTCCGGCCACGGAGGTGACGGATTCGGTGATGGGCTGGGGAATTCCATAAATCTTTTCCGAGGCAGCACTGGCGGCGTTTTCGGCGAGTTTGGAGATGGCGGAGGCCACGGATTGGTAGGGGGGGATTGGGGTACCTGGAAGCTAATATAAGTATGGATTTATGTGAGCCGTAGGGCAGGTCATCGCTCACCAACTGTTGTTGAAGCTGCATTGTACCAACTGTCATACGTCTTTTGGGCCTCACTCAAGGCCTCTTGATACTTAGCCCTTGCAGCGCTAACCATGCTTTCAGCTGTGGGTTGCGGTGTTCCGTGAACCTTTGTGCTTGCCGCATCAATCACAGATTGATACGTGATCTGTGCTTGTTTGACAGCTTGATCGTATTGACTTTGGACACTCGCGCTGGAAGCAAGAAGACTTGAATAACTTTCTTCTGCTGCTGCCAGAGCTACTGCATACTTGCTCTTGGCTTCTTCCGCAAAAGCCTTAGCTCTGGGGGTTGGTGCCCCGTAGATAACACTGCTAGCAGCAGCAACAGCAGCAGAGTACTTGTCGGTTGCGATACTACCGAGCGATTCCCCACCAGGCTGTGGAGTCCCATACAGTGCACTCGAGGCAGCACTAACGGCGGATTCGTATTTCTCACTCGCAATGGAGGCATACTTCTCACCGGGTGATAGGGTGGTCGTTGTTCCGGCGATTGCCACCGAAACGGCCCTGGAAGCGTCCGCAAGTCTCGAGCTAGCGGCATCAACAGCATTCTGCACTTTTTCGCTAGTGCTTTCTTCGCCGCCGTCGACATTGTATTCTACTCTAGGATCTGCAACAAAACCGGCATATACACCGCCCCAAACCTTTGGCCTGGTGGTCTCTTTCATCTCGCTAGCAACGGAGGAGATGGAAGGAGCTAGGGTAGTAGGCTCATCTTCACCGTGAACAGCTTCTGGAATGGCTGTGGCTGCCTTCTCCCCGTTAATACGGTTGCTTTGGGGTATTTCGGATGATTGAGTTTCTCACCTTTTCCGAAGCGGCACTGGCAGCACTCTTCACCTTCTCGCTTGCAACACCGGCCACGCTTTGCGTCATGGAGTGCTCGGGGCCAACCACTTCTTCCGATGCTTGGTCCATCAAGTTCTCCGCTGCAGATGAAGCGCCTCCCGCTTCCCTCGCGATCGCCTGGGCCACCTTATGTGCTGCGACCGGAACAGTTGACTCGGAAAAATCATCGCTAGGATCAGACAATTGGATCTTCCTCTTGGAAACCGTCTTTAGCCTTTTAAGTTCATCAGCCGCCTCTTTGGCAACCTCTGTCACTCTTCCTTCCCAATTATTCTCGGTCCAGTGGGTGATCTCAATAAGCTTTCTGTTCTTCTGAGCGGCCGCGACAACGTTCCTTCGGAGGTTATCAAAATCCTTCTTGAGCTCGTGATATTTCTGCCAGTCTTTGTACGTGACATAATCCATCCAGGCCCATTTCATTCCCAGCTCCTGCATTGCGAGATCGAGCACCGAGTCCAAGGCCTCCAAATGATCATCGGCGGCCTTAACAACATCGGCGTAAACATCTGACAAGAATTGCTGGCTCTGGGCTCTGATTGACTGAGTTTTGTCTCTGATATTGATGCCTGATTTCTTGGATTTAGCGGTAAAGGTTTCTTCAGATGCTTGCGGGTGCTCTTTTTCATTTCCGGGATCAATTGGTCTTGCGAGTTCCTGGGCTACCTTTTTAAGAGAGTTAAATTCGCGCTCAATCAATTCCTCAAGGGACTCGATTTCCCTCTGGACATGTATTTCCTGTCGATTCTTGGCCCCGGTTGTAATTTCGTCAATTTGTGCGTTGAGATCTGTAGAAGCCTTTTCGGTGGCTGCGCCAAATTTGGCCTTCCAGTTCTCAAGGTCTGCCTTAACTATCTCCCGAATTTCTTCTTTTGTGGGTTTTTGAGCCTCATTCTCCGATGCCTTACCCTCATTGGCCTCGGCTGCTTGAGCGGAAGCCGAAGCCTTGGCAGATGCAGCTTCCGCAGATACAGAGGAAATGATAGAAGACAACGACGCCGCAGATGCGGTTGCCTTAACTGTATCGGTCGAGGAAAATGAAGAGAACATCGAGGCTGGGACAGAAGCAGCAGGAACTCTGCATAAACAGAATGCATTAGTTATAGAACTGAGTGAATTTCGAAATGTTTTATCATAATTAGGAGAGGAAAAAAGAAAAAAAACGCCTTTGTCCCTGGAAAAAGTGCCTCTGCTCATAACTTTCTACATGACCCATGATATCCCTCGTTAAAAACTCCGTGGCCCGCTGTCTACAAATTGCTATGGAAATAGGAAAGAATAATGAAATCTAAGGACGAAAATTAAAAATATGGAGAGAATATTAGCTCACCCGCTTCCGGTGCCTCCAAGTCGTTTTCCGATCATTCCAACCTGGGGTCCAACAACCTCACTCCATACACTAATACCCCACCCAACAGCCTTCTCTCCATTGGCCTTTACCAAAGGAGCAATAATAGTAACAATGATATGCCTTAATTGCTCGTAGGCGGTGATCACATATGGCAAGCTCTGCTTAAAGGCAGGTACCAAGAGCTCTCTATAAAACCATTCGGCGGTCTTCCCGACCTTGATCAAATAAGGCTGGGCTGTAGCATAGAACTCATTGGCCGTAGCTACATGAGGAGAGAGGTAGCCGTCGTAGTACACCCTCGCCTTTTTGAAAGCCGCGTCAACACGAGGCTTTACTGATCTATTGTATTCTGTCGAGACATACTCCTGACCGCGAGCAACATGAGGAGCAGCAAACTTTTCGTAAGAAAAGGAAACCGATTTGTGGGCAGGGATGATGTAGTGCTCATTAGCGTGCCTCACATAGAGACCATATTCGGTGACGTAAGGAGAAACGTAGGTATCATAGTATGGCTCGAGGTGCGGTCGGAGAGCGTTCGAGATAGCATGAGATGTGTGGCAGATCGTAGGAGAAGCGTGCGTTGGCACTGTGGAGCAGCGGAATAATAGGGTGTATAATGTGTACCATGCCAGAATTCTAAGATGCCGGCAAGTTATTAGCGCCGCGCGCCACCAGGGGGTTTTCCCGTTAAGGAGAAGCCTCAAAATTTGGGATGGATCATAAAGACTAACCTAGCAACGACATTGAAAAGGGTAGAACCGCCACCGGTCGTCCGAGGAGTTGGACGAAGAGTTTTGACATTCCTCTTGGTGCCCGCTACACCCATATTGCCCTTTTTCCTCTTTTTTTTTTCTTTTCCCGGATTACAGAGCCTTTAGCGATTCTAATCGCTGGGTCTTGGGGGAGTAAGGGGGAGGTAGGGTGGCCTGTCGCCGAAGCTTCCAATAGGCGATGGCAACGAGAGAGAAGGATGAGGAGGTTAAAGAAGAGATGGGGGAAAGGGGGGGAAAAGAAGCCGGATGTGAAAGGAAGGGGGAGGGAGAAGGAAGTAAATAGAGACGGCTGCCAGCAGAGAGTGGGTTGAGGTTAGTTAGGAGTAGGAGCGGAGGGTGGGTAGACTGCATGGACTATTGTGAACTGCCTTGACCGGACAACAGCAGGATAGTCTACCGGCAGCCGGTAGCTAACTGGACAGACGCGAGAGGATGAGCTGCCGGAATCTGTAGTAAGTAGTAGCTAGTCTATCAACAGCAACGATAGCAGGAATGCACCACCAGTGCTCGTGCTTTTAATCACAAAACTGTAGCGTACGTGTAACGCAAGTGTTGGTACCTTTTTCCTCTTTCCCGAATACAGGTAGTCGCTGGATTCGAATGGGATGCGATGCAGTGCAGTGTAGGCAGAGAGATGGCAGGAATGGAGGAGGAAATCTCTCGTTAAATACGGTAGGGGTGTGATGGTAACGGAGATGGAGATGGGGATGACTGCGGAAGGATGGTGGTAATGATGATGACGATGATGGGGGAGAGGCCTGATTCACGCACCGTCTACCTCGGGGACATAGAGTAATACCGTATGGGTGGCCTTTTGCCTTCGGTTTCCATGAGAGAAGCAGGAATGGTCCAGTGGTTTGGGATGTGTGATAAGTTAGCCGTTTCGGAGTGATGTAATGTCATGGGTTTTTGCTTTATTTTAATGGTTGGGCACACTTTACCTTGCTTGGTGAGGCCTCAGACCAGCAGGGAAGCAAGCAGGCAAGCAACCAGCTGGAGAATACGGGGAAGACAGGAAGGAGGCTTTCAAAGCCTTGTGGAGACTGTTTTACTGTCCTACCCCGTTTCCCCTTCGCTTATTTGTTTGTTTTTTCTCTTTTCTCCTACCTCACTCGCGCCAGTATTATAGTACTAGTAACTGTACCGGTACTCAAGTACAGTACCGTACTGCACGAGTACTCCTAACTCATCCTCCAATCAAGCAGAAGCTATCATACGTAATAGGGTCAGGGGTGGATGTGTGAGGCGTGCAGATTATGCATTACCGTACCAGTATTCTTGGCCGACCTTTCCTCCTCATTCCGGTCATTCTGTGTCTTTAGGGCTACTAGCACTGTAGGCTTCTGAATACCGCGAAAGCTTGAATACATAGAAGAAAAATGTGCCAGGACGTTGGAATTCCCCTTCTCAGCCAAGCGAGGGGAAAACGGCGCAAACTCAGCCCTCAGCTGAGACAAAAGAAAAGGAATATACACAGCGCCTTACTAGGAGAGGCAAATACAACGTCCTAGCACGTCTTTTCTTCTATTCGAGTTCCCACGGTATTCGAGCACTGGCACGGCATTTCGAGTACAGTACTTAACCATTGATAAAGTATTGGGACACGGGAAAATTATTAGTACCTGTCTTGGCGCCAAGCGTTCGAATACTTTATAAGTGGCCAAGTGTTCGTGCATGGACAACTTGGTTCCAATCCTGGACAGGTTGTGATACTTGATTCTCGGGAAAGTTTTTGCGATGATGTGAAATGTCTTGGCATTTCCAAAAGGTCTGTTTTCACCGTCACTCATAGTCTGCATCTGAAGCGATCTCATTCCATGAGTTACCCACAAGGAACTTGCGCCAAGCCAGCATAATAAGCAAGGGGCTTGGGGGTTGTGTGTTGCGGCTCGCTGGCAGCTTGCTCTGGCCTCGTCATTCAGAGCCTTCTTCCCGGAATTTACGTTTTCCCCTCCCCTTACCGTACCCTGTTCCTTCCACGCGAACATCCAACCCTGCAAAACCCCCTTTGTACCGTATCATGCGTTACTGAGGATACTCCGCCCTTTAGTACATTTATGCATGAAACCGTGGATGATGCCACGCAACTGACAGACAACCAGGATAACTCCGCCTGTCGCTGAAATTCCTATCGTATTTAGGAAATACGATACAGACTTGTTGAACCTCTTTCTATCGTATCTTGTTTTGAGAACATCCGCCCTCTCCCCTCTTCTGCTCAACCTCGATACAAAAGCTCGCGAATAGTATAGTATCTTACTACTTTGCTGACCGGCTTTCCCGCCGCAATATACCTTGCCTTCTCCCTCCCCCTCCCGCCATTCCATCTCCGTCCCCACTCCCGTAGCGGCCATCGTCACCTTACACTATTGCCCTCCACCCTCTCCCCAGCATACTGTAATTCGCCTCCCCCTCCCCCACTCTCCCCCGTACCCCGGCTCTTATTCGGGAATCGTCCCTCTACCCGTATTTGCGCGTGCCTTTTGGTACCGGTACTTTCAGCTGGTTGTTGTGGCGCAAGTCGTTGCATAGTCTACTCGGTTTTCGTCGCCATCGTCGTCACCCTCCCTCCTCCCTCCTCACCCCGAACTTTGGAGCTCCAATACAATACCGGTAGCCCAGAACCCCTCCGGCTATTCCTAATAAACGCTAAGGGCACCCGTTCCAGCTCTGCGGACGCATCATTCCTTTACACTCTTCACCTTCCCTTTGTTTCTTTTCTTTTCCTCTCTCTTTTCTCCTGGCAACCTTTTCTTCTAGTTTTGCTTCACCGTAATTATGGCTTCGGGATCAGGTCCGCAGGTGGACATCATGAACGACCACGCCTATAATTCACCTTCGGCTTCCGGTTCGAACGACAATGGCGAACCGGATCATTGTCGTATTTGTCGCTCCGAAGGATCGAGGGAGGAGCCTTTGTTTCATCCCTGCAAGTGTAGCGGCTCCATCAAATTCGTTCACCAGGACTGGTATGTCATTTTGCCCGCTACAAAATCGGGACCCTGCGCGAACCCCTTTCTTTTGGTGCTGACGGATTGTGAACTGATATTCTCTTGGTGTTGCAGTTTGCTGGAGTGGTTGCAACATTCTCAGAAGAAGCATTGCGAGCTCTGCAAGACTCCTTTTCATTTTACGAAGCTTTATGACCCTCATATGCCCACTACTATTCCGACACCGCTATTCCTGGATAAGTTACTTAGGCATCTACTCAGAAATCTCCTTTTGTGGGCAAGAGCGCTATTGGTTGGCTGTGTGTGGCTGGGCGGATTACCATATTGTGTTAGGTGGATGTGGAGGATGTGGTTCTGGTTGAGCGATGGTGGGTGGTGGGCGGATCGGGCATACGGTCGTGCGAGGACGGCTTTGCCAACTACAACACCCCTCACAAATTCGCATGGGACACCTCAGGCCTCCAGCGCAGTTATGAATTTGACGGGTTCGGCTTTTGGCAGTGGTATCATAGGGTTTCTTAGATCTCCTTTATTGTCTGGGCTGGTGATGAGCCCGGTCAATGGGGGCAAGGTAGCAGCCAACGCCACCACCGCCATCAACGCTACTGCTTCCAATGCAACCATCTCCATTGGGGCTCGGCTCGGGGGGCTGTTTATCGATCCAAGTCCCTTCCACAACTTTACTCGATATCCTGCTGTAAATGGAGTTATCGTGGATATCTTCGAGGGTCAACTATTGACGGCGCTGATAGTAATATCATTCATCCTGATCTTTCTGATTCGTGAATGGGTCGTCCAGCAGCAACCTGGTTTAGGGGGCGCTGTAGCACTGCCGCAGTTGGATGAACTTCAAGCACCTCAGGCTGAGAATATTCAATTCCCCGAAATGAACCCACCGCCACAGGATCGCCTTGTGGGTGAACGTGAATTAGCTCGTGCACCTGAGCAATTTAGAGGTGGGGCTCTGCCGGGCCGGGCCGGCAGGGAGCCTCCCAGAGTTATTGCCAACCCAAGGAGACGAAGGCCTTTCCCCGAGGCTGCACCTGCAGCTAACACAGGAGTGGATCCTGCTCGAGATCGGTCCGCATATTTTTCGAGTCCAAATACGGACGCCCACACCGCTCAGAAGAATTATGGTCAGGGTTATCTTTTGGGTGTCGGAAGTTCTGAACCAGCTACTTTTAGGTTGGGGGACTTGGGCGAGAGCTCGAGGCGTCCTCAAGTAAACCGCAAAGCGATGTCACAACCTACGGAGATTCGAAGAGCAATGGAGGAGAAGGCCGAGGCTTCTGATCGCGGTTCTCGAGTCCCTGACACACTGGCTCCTTGCGAATTTGAGTTTTCGTTTGGCCGTGATCAAACTCCATCTCCTGTATACACTCCCGAGAGTGGTAACTCCAGTGGGAGTCGAACCCCGGCAAGATTCGGTAGAGCGCCATCACCTGTCGGTTTTAATGGAAGCGTTATTGATGTGGGGGCTCCTATGGGTAGGGAGGGGCCTTTGCATTGCTTTTCTGGCGACAGATCACCCAAAATGGCTGCCGTCCACGAGAGTCTAGGCTTGGGCCCCGTGGAGGGCCATATTGATAAAGGGAAACGACCCGAGTCACCTTTTCAGGCTTATGAGAATTCAATTGATAATGAAGACCAATGGGAAGATGAGGAAGAGGAGGACGACATGGTTGATTCTAAGGGGAAAGGGAAAGAGATCGAGACACCATCTACCCATGTTGATCCTTCCTCCTATTATGGGTCGCCTGCAGCTAGCTCTTACAGTTTTGCAACGGCAGGTCGCCATGATTTTGCATTCAAGACAAAGTCAGATCCTATCAAAGTTAGGGTTCCAACACCTGTCACCACTCGGTACTCACCGCCGTCGACTCCGCTCCCCTCTACTCCAACAACTAGTGGTTCCCTACCGGATTATTCTAGCTTAACTACTCGTGCGGGTGATGGATCGGCTCGTATTGGGCTAGGGGAGGGTATCCACCGGGATTGTGATGAGACGGAAGGCGTATCCAACCCAGATGCTCAGAGCGCTGGACATGAGGTCGGGGAGCATATTACAGTTGGGTCACTTGAAGCACAAGGCCTAGAAGTTGAGGCTATCCAGGGGGCTCCGGTACCTATCCAAGAGCCTATCCCACGTCAGCCACGTCAGCCATTTGTTTGGAACAGGGCCGCTGATGAAGTGGTTGTGCGAGAAGTTGCACAAGCGATAGCAGGGGGCGACACTGGGACCGAGGACGACGCCGATGATGGTACTGATGCCGAGGATAACGAAGTTGCTGATGGGCCTGGTATTGAATTACCGGCTGATGCCCAGCAAGCGATAGCTGACGAAGATGCTGCCGACGATTTTGATGGTATCATGGAGTTGATTGGGATGAGAGGACCATTGGGTGGATTGCTCCAGAACGCAGCCATTAGTGTTGTGTTGATAACAACTACTGTAGCACTTGGTGTTGCCTTCCCGTATGTCATGGGAAAAATCGTTATGATAATTCTGGTATGGGACTTACTCCACGATACAAGATCAATCTTGAATTTCTAACAATACTTGTCAGGCAAATCCTATCTTCTTCCTCATCAAGGTTCCCACCACCGTAGTTTCTTTCGTCGCAGAATTTGCCGTCGAATTTTCAACATGTCTTGTCTTTTCGCTCTTATTGGTCGTGGAGCAGATCATGCGCTTCCTATTCAGGCCGATTGAACGTGTTGTTCCTGTGTTCTCGGGGGTTTCCTCGAGCTTGTTCTTATCCGACATCCTTAAACGGTTAGCCCTAGACGGCCAGGGCAGGGTAACACAGAAAATGGCTAATCTCAAGTCGATCTATATGGATTTGAGAACGTTCCCGTCAACTGGTACCCCGCCGGTGTCTGCTTTAACCCGGCAGGGATGGTTGAGAGCCTCACTTGGAGTTAGTTGGACAATAGAGAAATTAGGATTTGGAACTAATCGGACATACCCACTTTCGTTTCTCCGAGATAGTGGTGCTAACAAAACACCGGTTGCATTATTCAATTCTGGCTTTTCGAAGGTTATCGCCGCTCTTTTTCAAACTCCACAGAATGCCACAAACGCTACTGCCCAGGTTACCTCTCTCGAAAGTCTCCCACCGCTACATCCGGTCTACATTTGGAGCGTATGGGATCGAGTCACTGCAGTATTTATTGGGTATGCACTGTTCACGATCATTGGAATGCTCTATCTTCAAAACGCTAGGAAAAGAAATCTTGCTCTAAACGGCAGAGTGGTGGAAAAGATTGCTGTTGAGTTACTGTCGCAGGCTGGAGGCGTGATGAAGGTTGTGCTGATCATAGGAATTGAGATGCTCGTATTTCCTCTTTACTGTGGGTTGCTGCTTGGTGAGTCTCCATTCTTGTGGCTCGTTCTGTAGGTGCTAACACTTTTTTTAATTTTAATTTGATTTAGATTTCGCGCTATTGCCTTTGTTCGAGGAAGCCACGATCCTCTCCCGGGTCCAATTTTTTGCCGACTTTCCATTGACAAGCGTGTTCGTGCACTGGTTTGTTGGGACATGCTATATGTTCCATTTTGCTCTCTTTGTATCAATGTGCCGGAAGATTATGAGATCGGGTGTGCTCTGTGAGTTGGAAAAATTTACCCATTGGCAGGATATCACTGACACTGCAAAAGACTTCATCAGAGATCCCGATGACCCAAACTTTCACCCGGTAAAAGACGTACTCGATAGGCCTGTCATGATGCAACTGCGAAAAATAGGGTTTAGTGCGCTCATTTATGGCGTTCTGGTAATTGTTTGCTTGGGCGGGGTAGTCTGGTCTTTATATCTGGTCACTGAATCTGTGCTCCCCGTCCATTGGTCGTCTAATGAGCCTGTTCTCGAATTCCCCGTGGATTTGTTGTTCTACAACTTTTTTATGCCTATCGCGGTCCAGTTTGTCAAGCCATCTGACGGGCTACAGAAGATGTACGGATGGTGGTTTAGGAGGTGCGCTCGCTTCCTGAGGTTGACCAGCTTTATGTTTGGGGATAGGACGGCAGATGAGGAGGGACACCATGTTCGGCAAAGCTGGGCCGCTCGGCTGTTGCGCAAAAATGGAGACGTCAACCACCCGATAGTCGAAGCAGATGACCTGAAGGAAACTGGGGGGGCCGGTATGGATGTTTATTTTCAAAGAGACGGGAGATATGTTCGAGCGCCGGCATCGGATTCTGTACGAAGGCCCAAGGGGAGAAGGGTTTTCATTCCTGTCACCGAGGATAATGTTCGCCTTGATGAACAAGAGGACCCTGTCGATTTAACAAATGGTCCAAATCCTTCTGATTTTAAGCTTGTCTATCTCCCGCCTTGGTTCAAGACACGAATCGGGCTCCTTGTCTTGGCTATATGGGGGTTTGCTGCTTTTACAGGCATTGGAGTCACCATCGGCCCGCTGCTTCTTGGGAGGACCGTACTGAAGCAACTGGTGCCCCCGAATATTAAACTGAATGATATTTACGCTTTTAGTGTCGGGATTTACATTATTGGAGCTTTCGTCTACGCTGGGGCGAAATGGAAATTGGCAAGGAGCTTGATCAGGAGGGGAATGCGTGCTGCAAGGCAAAGCGAGAGTCTCTGGCGGGCAATGAGCAAATGGCTTGTGCGCGTTGCTAAAATCTCATACGTCCTTACAGCATTCGGCGTTGTACTCCCTACGCTACTGGCGCTAATGATAGAGTTCTATGTTATCATCCCCATCCACACCTACTTCTCTAACGATGACCACCACGTAATCCACTTTATCCAAGACTGGACACTTGGGGTTCTCTACATCAAGATGATGGGTCGAATGCTCTTAGTGGATAGAGATAGTGCCTGGGCACGGTCTTGGCGGGATGTGGTCGCACGCGGTTATCTGGACCCGGACGTCAAACTCGCAACCAAACATTTTATCGCTCCTGCCGGTGGCTTTATGCTTGTGGCGTTGCTACTCCCCCTGGGTCTCGGCTCCATCGCAGCCAACACTTTCCGTGAGCTCCCCTTACCTCCCCCCTATGCCTATTATAACTCCATACTGATGAGCCAGTAGTCAAAAATGCCCCCGCACAAAAGATCAGCCAAATATACCGCTACAGTTACCCGGCGGTCTTTGCAATCTTCTTCCTCGCCGGGTTGGGCTATCTTTGGAAAATCCTAGTGGACTCCTGGAAGCAGAGCATTATTGATGAGGTCTACCTTACCGGGGAACAGCTTCACAATCACGGAGAAGACGCTCCGCCCACAGCCACTGAGGTGCCTGCCACCGTTAGTTCGGCCACTGCTCCCGTGGGTGCGCGAGAGTGATAGGCATATAGTGCGGATGGGTGGATCTGGTTATTCGCTTCCTCCTGTGGTAACTATCGTTTGGGTTTGCTCGGCTTGAAATGAAATTACCTATTCATTTCTTTTGTTGCTCATTATTTTTTCTCCTTCTGAGGCGGAAACTGTACATAGTTCTAATGGGGGCTGTTCCGGAGTTTTCTTTTCTTTTTTTACCTTTTAACCGTTTCTCTTACGTTTCCTTCAGACTGGTTGATCGCGCATTTAGTGAGCGATTGTAGACTGCGGCGGTGTAGTGTTGGTCGTGTACTTCAGAATAATACAAGTAGATCGGGTGGGGCTATCGTATTTTCACCAGCTGTACTTATGTTAGTGTTGAGGTTTGAGCGTTTGGTCCTTGTGATTGTGCAGCAGAGAGTATTCGTGCCCGGTAATTTCGGTGAGGTTGGATCCATGAAATCTCACTCGTAGGTCCCGACACGGTACCGGTACCGCATGGATAGCACTGAAGCGAACACTTTGGTCCCAAGAGGGTGAGAAACACGAAACGCTGCTGGCAACTGTAGGTGAGGGCTGAATGGCGCTAAGAAGGATGGGCTTGATTTGGCCCGCATGCCAAATCCCCCACTCGGGGACAAGACGAAATACAAACCACCCCCCCGATGAGTAGAAGATTAAAAAGTGATAAGTTTTCCAACACTTGAGAGCACCACCGAGTCAAATATGGTACCGCTAAGCCACCAAGGTATTCTACTCTACTCCAAGAATTTCTGTCCTATTCCACTCCAATCTTGTCTACCGCGATAGCTATAGGAATATGTGCGATCATCCAACTATCGAGTTCCTAAAAAATACCCCCCCCCAAAAAAAAAGAGAAATAGGTGTAGACCTGCTTGTGCGTGTTTTATTTATTCGTTTGTCCGCTGGCTGCCCACACCCGCTATCGGCAATCGGGTTTTTGGGTATGGAGTGCTTAATGCCTATCACTCCTGCCAAGCTGAATACTTGAACGGATTGGGCTGGTGTTCTCTTGGGCCGGGCCGACCGGGGATGTATGGTACGGCTGGGTAAGGTCAGGATAGACTAGCCTTGGCTTTGCAGTCCCGGGCTTTTCGGTGGCCTGTATGCTTTGTTTGTTCCTGGTGGCTGGCAGCCTTTAGGCATACTCTGTTGTGTTTGACAGCGGTTATTAGTGGGTTGGTGGGGGGCGTCGGCGGATATTTGCGGGTATGGTGTAGGGTTTTTCGAGGTGTGTAGCTGGTTTATGCTGGGCGGGACTGGGTGGTTAGGAAATGCTTGGATGGGTTCTGGATTGAGTGTAACCTAGGATGGTGGTGGTGGGTGGGGTTTATCTCCGCTAAAGAACTGGAATGCATTGATTGTTCGAGCGCTACAAAATCAATATGATTAATCGTCAAGAGGTGTTTTCGTATCGGCTGGGTATTTTACGAAACCTGGGGTTTCTGACAATTTACCACGGGCTCTTCGCAGCTGCGCGGTGGCTCAGGACTCTTTCTTCATGAAGGGTGACTTCACCGCAACGGTTTTTCCTTTCTCTCACTCCAATTTTCAGCATTGATGTATTTATAACTTTTGGGGAAGACTATCAGTGCACGATCGAGACTGAAGGTGCCTCATTTACATATTTACTCCTCCCTATGGCAACAACCCACTGTGGATCGGGCGCTTGTATGGGCAATAGAGTAGAACACTAGGCACGAACGAGAGAGCTGGAGGCAGACTAGTTGGACTTCGGTAGACTAGTAGGATTTCGGCAGAGTGGGTTTGAGCGGAGGAAGTATTTCCGGCGGCTGCTCTGGGTGCCGGTGTTGATTTCGTTCGCATTTTCCCGGTCGGTATAGACCACCTGGCCCCTCAGCGAGGCGGTACCCTCAACGAGGCTTGGCAAATATTTTGCGGGCAGATTTCGTTGATTCTTACTGAATATGCGCCAAGCCTCGTTGAGGGGCCGGATGGTCTATCAGGGACCGAGTTCTCTGTTCATTCGGTCAAGGTCACAAACGCCACGGGGGTTTTGGAGAAAAAAAAACTATGATAAAATCAAGTGCTGTAGCAGATGGGCTGGATAAGATTAGCTCCTGGTGGGGTTTTTGCCTTTTGACCTAATTCTATACAATTTACTCCACAGTACGGGGGGGGTCGAGGATGCCGAATAGGCAGCACATGATGGGGTAAAGCGGTAGAGTTGAAGAATAAGAGAAGGAAATCAAAGACTGGTTACGTGATCTATGACGGGTAGCGGAGTCACAGCCGAGTCACAGCCAGTGCCATAAGGGGTCGGGCATTGGGTCTGCGGAGGGACCGGATTTTCCGGGGGTACCGCACGCCGATCCTAGAAGCGACCGGCTGCCTGAACCGCACCTCGCCAACCTGTATATTGTGCTGCTTGGCCCTCGTCGAAGCTTCCTGGTAACTGGTTGCTTGGCATGGCGCACAATCAACACTATCCCGGGTGCTGGTTCAACAAGGCCTTTGTTTTGCCTCTGCGTTGGAAATCGTCACAGGGAGAATGTTGTCCACATGGACGGATATCCAAGTCACAGCAGATAGATTCTCGGGAAGATAATTTATCATCATCCGTCTTTAATGCCATTCCTTAACCCTCGGTATCGTGGATCGATTGTGCAGTGGTCAGAAATAAAAACCCTATTATCATACGATATAATCTTACCCAACTGGTCTGCTATAGAAGTTGGAGATATTTCTCGTATAAGGTGTAGTATCTGAGACTGTAGCTGCTGTTCTTTTCCAATGCTTGATGCGAGTGGTTTTAAGAGCGTTTGGTTGGTACGAGGGCGTACTACTAGAAATTCTGCAAAAGGAGAGGAATCTCGTTTGATCGTTTGGGGAATGGAGGTATCGTAAGCTATATGTAGTCCGGGTATGTAGGTCAGGCCCCGAGGGAGTCCGTCCGGGTCGGGCTGGTCAGGTCCAAGGCTTGGCCGAACTACCGACTTGCGGACGCTGGAATAGGCTAGACTGCTGTGCTGGTGGTGTCGGTTGTGTGGTCGGGGAGTACCGTACCGTACGAGTAGCGCCCGGTGAGTAGTTTAGGGGCGTGGGGGGATTGAGAGTTTTCTGTGGTTGCGGAGGTATGATATCATACTGGGTGTTTTTCTAGACCATTGTCTGGCTGCTGGGTACTAGATTTGGGTAGCCTATAAAAACTTGGATTTTATATTTCTTAATTTCGTAGCGGGGTCTGGAGGGCGAGTTACTGTACCCAGGTTCAGATGTTTGTATATATAGTTCTGGCGAAATATTGTATTCGTGAAGGGACGATGAATCTGCGAGAACCGTTTTTCTTTATTCCCACTGTCTTCCCAATCTTCTTCTTTTCTTTCTTCCCCTCTACGATACATCCCCATCCTCCCTTCCTTTGAATTTGGCGCTTTTTCCCTTTCAATCCCTTCCATTGAGATTACCCTGGAATACACTTGAACCAAGCTATACGCGCCCTTATCCCAGTGCGGCCATCACAACTGGTCACTCGACAATTCAAGTACGAGCCATCTTGAGAAATGGTTCTTTAGTTTAAGGAACGAGAGCGGGGAGTGAGCTTCCTACTCACTATTGCGAATATGAGGGTGGATGTGGAGGTTGAAATTCTACATTATGACTTGCATCACTAAGATGGGGTACATAGATACCATTCATGTCTCAGCTAGGTAGAGAATTTAATCAACAATCTTCTGCTGCAAGAAAAACCTTCAATTCCGAACAAGTCACTTTTACAGAAGTAATCTCCTTGTTCCTAATTTTCTCTCGCAACCTCTTTCTTTGACTCTAAATTACCCCCCCCAATTGTCGAGCCGGATCAGCCCCCGAAAACCCAGATTTGATTGGATTAGCTGCTCCAAATAGACCATACCCTGACCGTGCCGTGTACTGCATGAAGCGTTTAGCTGTATCGTAAGTTTTGCGAGTTTTTGCGCTGTGCGTAGAATTGAAATTTATTTTAAACCGAAACTTGGAAGGCTCCTTACTGGATTAATTTCCCTCGGTGGGCAAGACTAGAGAGTGTGGACAGCCTTCCAGCTACGCCATCAGGACCACGCCTGGGGGATAGTGGGGGGTAAAACACGATCAGTACTAAACTACATCCTTGTAATGGAAACCAATCATTATTATCATGTCTTATAGTTGACAGCGATTTTACGCCACTTTTCAGGCTTGTCCGAAATACTCGTACTTTGTATTTTTGTTTTTTTCCCCCTCTAGCACCCAAACAACTCCCACACCTAATCTTCTAGGGGGGAAAGGAATTGTAGGAAAAATAAATAAACAAATGTGCAAAGAGCATCTACTATAGACTACAACCGGAAGAGAACAATGAAACTAAACAACATGATGGAAACCTCGAGCCATGTCGGCTTTTGTCAATGCAATAGAAATGGCAACCGACAAGCGCCAGACTCTAGATTATAAACAAAAACTCACAAATCCTGACTCGGCTATAGAGAAGGTTGGTGTAGGTGTTTGGGTGGGTATGTGGTAGATTGTGCATTCCGATCATGTATGATTTCCTTAGTTCCGGAAAGGAAGGAAAAATGGCGATTACCACAAGGAAGAGTGTTAACCCACGGAGGGAGGTTGGGCGGGGGTGAGGAGAGGGAGCTAGTGGCGGCGACAGGCATTTTTATGAAACTTTTGTGGGCTTTGCGGGAGTAGCAGATGGGTTGTCTATATTTAAAGGCAGTAAGGAGGGCGATGGCTCCTGGGGATTATTCCAACTCTCAGCGGCTCACGAGAGTAGTGTTTCGTGCTAGTCGGGGTTGACGTCGTCCCGACCGAGCAGCATCTTCGTCAATTTTCTGTATCCCCCACTGGCAGCAAAACAGAGCGGTTTTTGGCCAAATCCGTCCGGCTTGTCGGGGTTTACATCGTCCCGTCCGAAGAGTATTTTTGCGACTCCATGGTGCCCCTTAGTAGCAGCGCGATGAAGTGCTGTTTGGCCGAGCGCATCTAGTTTATTGGGGTTGACGTCGTACCGCCTGAGCAGTATCTTCACCAACCCCTCATGCCCATTATCGGCAGCGAGACTAAGCGGTGTTTGGCCGAGGTTATCCGATTCGCTAGGATTGACGTCATCCAGTCCGAGCAGAATTTTTACCACTACCTCGTGCCCATTCTCAGTAGCACCCCCAAAGCGGCGTCTGGCAGAACCTATTTGGTTGGTCGGGGTTGACGTCGTTCCGTACGAGTAGAATTTTCACCACTCCCTCGTGCCCATTCAAAGCAGCCCATGCAATAGGTGTATTACCCAGGCAGTCCTTTTGGTTGATTTCACAACCTTCCACCTATGCCAAACCAGATACAATCTCATCAATCCCGAAGGCGGATGCACAATGTTGACCACTGAACTGGGAGGGTTTGTCAAAATCAATAGAGCAATAAGGCCATTTCTGTGCTTTCAAGAGGACTTTGGCGGATGTGTGGTTATCGTAGTCGTCAAACAGTTTCAGCGCAAGCGATTTCGCGGAATCTGAAAGGTCCCTTTTTGCGTGGACGCCCCAATATAGAGAGGAATATTCTAGGAACGGTGTGCCTTGGATATTGGGAGAGGTGTTGACCGAAAGGGGCTAGCAGTATCCCTATTGAGGGAACATTGTCGGTATTGAGATTAGGCGATCCTATCTCGACCGCTAGGGCGTGACAGAGTTCGTCGGTTTTCAAGGGCCACTCCGCATGAGAGATCCACATTAAAGTCGCCATACCAAGTCTCACTTTCTCTCCTCCCTGTCCCTTTATCCGATCGATGGCCGCACCATAAGCATCCCCCAATCCTAACCCATCGGCCGTTGCGCTGAGCTTTTGTCACCTGCTATGGACCGTTGTTTCCTGGAGGATCGCGTCGATGTTCAGCGAGACCAGCAGAAGTCTAGATATGTATCTTTCAGTGGGTAACTTGGGGTAGCTTCCGGAGCGTTGTTGCTTTTACGCACATTTCAGAAATAACCTGCGGAATTTTCTTTAGGATGTCAGCTTCCAAACTAATCTCCATCGCATCCGGGTTTGTATCCTTGCTGAAGATATTGGTATCTTGCGCTGTTGAACTATACGGCAACAAGATGAATCTTCCTCTATACATACCGATAACTAGTCACGCGAAACTCCGGCTCATATCAGGGAATATCTATTAGTCATTCACTATCAGATGTTTGTTACATGCTAGGATGGCATATATGACATATTATAAAAGTATCATATGAGAAATCGTAACCTTCAACAATCCCCAAGCCTTGTATGAAGATATCTAATAATACAGTAACTCATCATCTCTCTTTGGGCGTGTGGATATCGGTACGTCCCTGACTCTTCCTTCAACACGCCTTACGATCTCGGGTCGAATACGAATACGGCCTACCAGTTACGAAATCCCAGTTCCGCGAGACTTTTGCAGAATCTGGTTGAGCGAATCAAGCAGCTTCACTCAATGTCCTTCCACACGCTCATCAGGAGCGTCAATGCGTTAAGCGTGGGCTTTCTAGAAGAGGTTCTCTGTGGTATCTTCACAATATCGGCAATTTGCAGTCCCTGCCCACCAACGGCATTTTTCTAGCCTTAATAGGCTTGCGCTATCTCCCCCGGTATCTGTCCCAGTCCGTTTGCAACTTGTGTTTTAGTAGGGCCCCAAGAACACTTGTTGGCGACTGTTCCCTTGGGGCACCAAAGTCGAAATAAAAGCACTTAACCGTGAAATTCTGTCCCCTGGCCTGATTGCACAAGCTGTCTATCACCAATGAGCTAGCAGGCTTGTCGGCACTTGCACACCTCATCGTTTTCTCGAGGCTCGTGCTTGTTGCCTAGTGTGCCGGGAAGTCTTGCCCACCCCCGGATCTCCATGGCAAAACAAAACCGCATCATCGGATTCACTTCCCCCCCACTACGGTACCAGCGTACCGGCTTCTAAATTTCTCGGGTTGTAAGACTCATTCCCCTACCAGTGCCTCATTGATATGGTGTTGGATGTCCTGGTGCTGTAACCTGGGCTCTGGTGGGGACGGCCGGGCTAGGATATTAGGCAGTTCACCGGTAACAGTGATGTTATAGTTGGTATTATTGAAGTTGGTATTATAGTAATATAGAGACATTTTTGCCCTTAGGAGGTTTTCATAATGGGGAGGAGAGATAATTGAGACGGTTGGTTTATGGAAGTAAAGTGGGGTCTTTTATGGAATCTCATGCATACCTTAAGGTGGCCGAATCAATCTCCTCCATATTTGCGCCGACCATCCCCGGCCCGCAGCTTTGATATCTCATCCGTAGCACGAAGTGCAAGACAAGTACCATACACCCGCATTCGCAAAGTTCTCGCACCCTCCCACGTACCTCAAGGACTCGGCCAATTAACAAGAAGAGAACAAGAAAAGCCTTTTAGCTGAATGCTCTTAGATATGCTTCTAGGGATACTGTAGATTTTTACCACAATTTGCTTTGCCGGATGATGGGAGAGCTTTGGCAAAGCGTTTCCAAGTGCTAGGGCGCTGGGAAGGGGGAAATAGAACTTCGCGAATGCTGCTATACCATGCACTCGGCAACAAGCCTTTGGGATACCATCACCTGGGAAATCTACTGTCGAAAGAGTAAAACGTCTGTAAAGAATTACTTTGCCCTTGGCTCACCCTAAAATGATGAAGAAAAGTTCAAAAATAACCTGAAAGGGGGGAAGAACAAACCTACGGTAATGGGACTTTTAGATTTTTTCTTTTTTTGGGGGGTTAGAAAATATTTCTGCGTGCTGGTCCAGCCTCGCTTAAAAGCGGGGTGTTTTGGGTGGAAATTTGCCGGGGAAGTCTTCACTCTAAGTCTCAGTCATCCTCAAAAATTGTGGAGAAAAATCCCAAAAATGCCTAGAGGCTTCAAGCTAGTTTGAGCTTGTTTTTTTTTTGTAATTTTGTTTTAAATTTATTTTGGTTCTTTGAGGAACAAGGGGGCTGCTGACTGTCTGCGAGTATTTTGATATTGGCATTCGTTGTCATGTGAAACCATTTGTGTGTATTTATGACGGCCAAAGATATGTGAAACGATATGCACAAGAATGTATAGTATTGGAAATGTTTTCCCTTTTTTATCCCCATGAAGAAAGGCCTTTTTTAGTCTTCCCATGAACCAACTACATCACATTGGAGCAGGCCTAGGGAAGGATGAGAAATTAAGTGACAAAATTAAGGAGGAATTCTAGTCAATAAATTTGGGCGAGTTAGGGCAATGAAGAGAGGGGACTGTGGGGAAACCCTGACCGAGTTATGTGGATCATGATTCATGATATGCATACGGTTCTTGGGGACTTGGAATTTCTGGCTTTTCTTTCTGCCATTCACTATTGTTTTGGTAATTTAAGGGGTGCTTTCCGGCGCAGGTTAACTTAAGATCAATAGTTAAGCTGTGAACCTTCTTTCATGATTTGAATCATTAAGATTTTCAATATTTATTTATCCTAGCTGTTCTGAACTAGCATATAAAGATAGAAATTCGTTACTGGCATAGATCTCGTGAGTGGTAACCATAGAAACCGGAACTGTACCTCCTAATGGAAGTGAACAAGTCGTACTGGTCCTGTCTGGTTGCCACAAGCCCCGTAGACTTCCCGGGTTGACTTCCCCGACGTTATCCCCAGGTGGTCTTGTGGTGCCCCACTTCTAAGACATTATATCAACCTATAGTGGAGCCCATAGTCTCCCTTGTCCTTCGGCCAAGAGCCCCGGGGAAAATCCCCTCCGGGACCGGAGGGATTACCACTTGTGGTCTGCCCTCGGGGTCCCCTTATGGTAGATGCACTGCACCGTTACAAACACTGCATTAACCAAGCCTTGCGGTTGCCTTCCGCCCCATCTTGCTCTACTCTGCCCCAAAGATCCCTGGAACAACAAATATACTCCGGCATCTCGTACACCCTCCTCTCAGCCTGCTTACTCGACCCGAGAGCAGTAGCTGTTTTTCGGGCGTGTACACTCGTGTCTAATAAGTTTCCGTACCCCTTGGCAACCTAGCACCACACTATAAGTTCCAAGCACTGAGGCTACAAAAATTGAAAGAAAAATTTGATTAAAAACTATGATAATATTGATAAGCATAAATGTGTTCTCTTGAAAATATGATAGTATTATTTGTAGTGTGGAAAGTTAGAGAAAATTAAAAGTGAATAGATTGAAATATTTTGCTTTATCAAGGGTCTCATATTTAAGATTTTTTTAGATTAAATCTGGTTATGGAAATTTGTTGCACCAGGGTATAACAGGTACTAAAAGTGATCAAGTATCATATTTTTCAAGCTGAATAGTAGTCTTGATACTGTGTTGCTTATTGAGTTAGAATCTTCCAAGAGAATGGAATTAGTAATTTGGTTTCAATCATCACTATTTTCTTCTTCAACCATGCAGATTAATATTTAAATTTTAATATTATATAATATATATATTATCCATGCTAGCAATACTGACCAGATAGAAAGATAAAGTTTAAATAGCTTTCTTGACTACTATCTGGAGATAATGAGTGAAAAATCCTGTATACTATTGAGCCTAAGTTTATAGACTTCAAGGTTTTTTTAAAAAAAATACAGACTAATCTTGCAATTACCATATCCTCTTTGCCTACAGTATTGTACTATAAAGGTATTTTTAGATCCTTATTCTGGATAGTGAAACACACTCTGTTGAGAGATATTTTTAGACTATAAATTTGCTTGTCTTTGAAGTTCAATTCAACCTTCAAAGTACCTTAAATATTGCTAATTTTCAGGATTCTAAACCTCAAGATATATCTACAAACCTTACCTATACTATGTGAAGATGCTGTCTATTTTGTCTCCATTCTTGACTACTGCATGCTTGACCACCAAAGATTTGTTTCCTGACTTGTAGTTTACCAATAATTTGTGCAAAAAAACATATCTCAAATTCCAATTAATAGTCCTCTATTTCTACTAACATATCATTCAATTTCAAGTTGTTAGAAAGTGAATGGAAATTTTGGACAATTATAATATAGGCTGTATATTTCCTATTCAAAATGACATTGAAAGCCACCTTTTTTAAAATATATACTATTAATTTATGTTTTAAGACTTCTCTTTTTAGATTATACTATCAATTTCTTTATGAGCAATGAATATCATCTACATTTTAAATCTATTTATTTGTACTTTTATTGAAAATGCAAATAAAATATCAAGGTGGTGATAAGTGTTCATTCCTGTTGCCATGGAAGGGTACGGAAACTTTTCAGACACGAGTGTATACAACACCCCTAGGAAGGCTCGGTGATAGGCGGCAGGATAAGTATATATATATTTAGTAGGCACTGTGGTAGAGCTTGACCAACTGAGGATAGGAAACAAGGGGTACGGATAGGGAAACCTATTGCAACGTCCCATCTTGCGGGGTGTGCTGGGGGCTTTTATGATTCTTCCTATAACTAGAAGCCTACTGTAGCCTTAGTTAGTCTTGTATGGGCTTTCTGTGGGCTGTCTGGAGGACAATTTGGCCTATGGGATGAGAAAGGTTTTCGTGGCAAATAAGAGATGTTCCAGGCGCCGCAGCACCGAGTGATATCCCATGACTGCTGGATACAATGCCTAGGACAAGTTCAACGAGAAACCGTTTCGTAACTGCTTGAGATTGCGACTGTGTATTGGTATGGGTTTTAGTAGGGGCGCGACAAAAACCAGTAGGGGACGAACAGGAGTATTTGGCGGGCAAAATTTTGAAATCGTCAAAATAGGGTAACGAGACGATAACCGATAATAGTCCCTGTTTGTCGCCCTCCGGTTTCGTGGTGGCCGCATTGAAGATTGTATTCTGTGCTGGCTCGTACTGCGGCCTAATTTGTACTTTCTCTTCCGCTGGGATAAACTTTTGGGAATTTAGTCGTTGGCCGGGTGTGCCTCTAGTGGGGGTGCTGGGACAATGGTCCATGGGCAGTAACGAGAGGTATAAAAGGTCCTGTCTTTCACTGTGGGATTAGTAAGTTCGGCACTCCATACAGTTCTTTCCTCTTTACTTATCTTTACATTATCTCTAAATTTTAACAACTCTAGAGGAGCAGAGTCGACTCACGAGTGTTGAGAAAAGGCTGGTGTTTATCGGAAAGTTCTCGGCACCCATCCACCCATACCCTCCATGTTCTGCCGGTATTTATGGTGTGTCTGCTCGCACAACCGCAAGCCTATCACACCCGCAATAGGTCTGCGGAAGAGTCTCAAATCATCTCCAGAGACTGATAGTACAATCACAAAATTCCCGCAAACTGAACTGCATTCCCCATACCTCTCGGGTGTGTACCAATCGCGTGGCGCTAACTCTCTCTAAGCAACACAGAGGCCCACTTCTCCCATAGCTCACCGTTTCTCAGACTCTGCTCTTTCAAGAGCAGAGTTCTAGTGAGTGCCCAATAGGTATTGGGTCGCCCACTCTGCTCCTTGTTCTCCTCTATAATTCTCTTGTTTGACGACCTTTCCGATGGAATGGAGAGTTATGGACTGAGAATGTGTTGTCGATTCTCATAAAAATTATCAAAGTTTAATTTACCAAAGCGAGATCTAAATCTTATTGTGATCTGCAAGGTCAACCAGGCGAATCATATCATATAATTCCCGTAGGAATAAGCCTCGGTTGCCGCAAAAGTCCCCGCCCTTCATTACTCCTTCCCTGTTAACTCTGCCATCTCGGAGATACAGGTATCTCTCTTTGGTAGTACAGTGGTTAAACGTACTCTCCCAATAGTCCTTCAGCCAGTGTGGATTAGCGCAACAAGCCACATGTGATGTCCCATGGTCAAAATACCTTAATCATCCCTTCTGACCTCCAAATTATAAATTGAGCCCAGTTCTCACTCTTCCATCAATTATCGTTTCTGCAAAATAGCTCAGTCTCGTCTCTATACCCTCGCGCATCGCGTTGGTATCTTAACGAATCCTAACCCGTAACTGTATTTAGGCGCCATCAGACCCGCATCCCTTTGTACTTTCCCGAGCACTCAGATCCATACCTATTAATGGGCCAGTATCACCTGCTTGGGGAGCCATTGCCCACACCCACTTGGCCCCAGCTTCAATTGGTCATGTCACTACCTGTGGACTAGATTGACATTATAAGCTGATCTTCCGTTAACTGAGAAAGTCCCTTATGAGCTGAAAGTGTGTAGAACTAATGATAGACGAAAAGGTTCCTTCCGTGCAAGTTCTGCTTCCCGGGCGTGATCCATACATTCACCGTCTATAAAACAATAGTCCTCAAAGCACAAAGGCACAATTTTTAGAATATTTCCATGGCAACAAAATTCTGCAAGTGTGAAAATGGCGCTTTTGTTCTTGCCATCCCCGGTATGTTTTCGGCCGTGTCCTAATATTTTCTCCGCTGAGATGCCAGGTATGATACACAATCCTTACTATCATAGATCGCCAGATTGTCCTTCGCGGGGCTCGTATACGGTACATATAAGGCTTGCCCTAATCGGTACTCGGTAGGTAGCGGTGTCCAACCGTATGTGTCTAACGCAGGAAGGCAACTGTGGCACAACTTGCAATAAACATCACAATCACTCACTCGCCTCGCATTTTTTTTTTGGACATGGCAAGGCTTCCCCTGTTTGGATGGGGGGATGATATGGGTTTCGTGATGTCCGATTTGGGAATCTGACGGGGTGCCCGGGGGGGAGGTGGGAAAAGTGTGATGAACAAAGGGTGATTGTCGGAGGATGAGATATACCTCGCAATGCGCCGCAAGCAGAGACTGGGAAGCCCAACCTCTCCTAGTGAGCCGGAACAGGATACAGTATAAGCTTGAAAAAGAAGATATGAGGATAACTTGGGATATCCAGAATTTGAGCTAAGCACTAGTGACCATGATGCGAAGATTGGAATAATATTTGATAGGTCTAGTCCAGGGAAGAATACCTCTAGGCGTATTCAGGAGGCGAGGCGGCGTATGGGAGTACTGAGGAAGATATACAAGCATGGCGTGAATACTACTCTCGGCGATCGTATCCAGGCATGTGATCGGCATCCGGGATGATGCATGATTGATCGCGTAGCGAGTCTTTCATATTATCCTGTGCTCGTATCATGTAATATTATAGAGTTGGAATTAATTTTAGAATTGAAAGACCTCATACCAGATTAAGTTTCCCTGGTGAGTGGGACCAAGGAACTTGGGCCGTCTCCCAATCTTATCTTTGAGATAACGCTGGTATGGCAGTCGATTGTGAGCATATCTTTATTAAAGTATGTCCATGAGGAAACCAACCACACGATACCACAGTTAACAGCCAGCTTTAAACCCGCTTCTCACCAATGCGACAAATGCCTGCTGTTCGTATTATTTTCCTTCTCTATATCCGAGCGATCCTCATGTCGACACTTCAGAGGGGAAGAAAAAAAGGGAAACTGTAGAAAAAGCAAATGAATGAGAAACATACAAAGAGGATATACAACCAGAAAAGAATAGGGGGAGTGGGGAAGGTGGGAATTTCGGGCCACACCGACTCATCTCAATACAATAGAAATAGTCTCCCATGGATGCCAAACTATAGATTGTAAATAGAAGCACTCAATCCCGGCCGGACCACATAAGAAAATCCAGAAAGGGGCTAGGGCGGATATGGGATAGAGATGTGCATTCCTGTGGCATGTGATTTTCTTTCGGCAAAAGAAATATTTAAGCCCAGCCCCTGTGCTGTGAGAGGCCTGCTCCGGAAAAGAAAGAAGTAATTACCACGAAGCGAGGCTATAAGTTGCGGGGGGTGTCGAGTGTGAGTGCGAGAAGGAATGGAAATGAGAGCAGCAGATATGTTTATGGGGCTGTGGTGGAAATGTAGCACACAGGTTATCGGTATTCAAAAGTGGTATGGTGGGCCGTATCTCCCCCGCATTATGCTGTGCTGGTAGCGGTAGACCCCCCCGGGACCGCAGTAGCGTCATAATCCCCGATTTGCCACACTTAGTAGCCTACCAAAATGGTGTTTAGCCAAAATTATCTGGTTTTTCGGGGTTAGCATTGTCAAAGCCGAGTATGATTCTCACCATTCCCTCATGCCAATTCTCCACAGCACAGCAGAGTGTTGTTTGGCCATACCTATTTGGTTTGTTGGGGTTTTCCTCGCCCCGTCCGAGAAGTATTTTCACAACTCCCTATACCAATTCCAAGCAGACCAACAGAGTGGTGTTTGGCCGCCGTTGTCCGACTTGTTGGAGTTGACGCCGACCCACCCGCGTAGTACCTTAGCTATTCTCTCGTGCCCATTCCAAGCATCCCACCAGAGAAGTATAAATTTATTTCCCGTGCACTTTTTTCCGTTGGCATAACAACCTTCGACTTCTATCAAACCTGCTATAATCTCGATAATTACAAAAGAAGATGCGCAGTGTAGACTACTAAAGAGGGAAAGTTTATCATGCGGAGCAGTTCCTGGGGCCCAAAGAACTGTCACATCAATACCATGGATAACTTCCACCTACCTCAGGCTCAACAAACCCTCAAATGCAATACTCGAGGGTTACATGGCAGGAGCTGGCGCTTCCTGGTTGCGTAATTGCCTAACTCGGTCACTCAAAATCTGAGACCAGGTTGTGTGTGGATTTGGTGCCTGGGTTTATTTTGGATGTAATGGGTTGCAGACAGGCGGAGGTCTGTTGCTTGGTCGTCTAGCTTTACCGGTTGTCATGGAGCAGCGGGTTTCTCATATTTTCCACTATACTACCAAAGAATGATACCTGGCGACACTTTCCGGTAAATAAATACAATACGCTCCGTCAGTTGTAGTGCGCCGTAGCGTCTTCTAGAATCCATAGGGGGGGGGGCAAAAGACCTCTAGGCCTCCGTCACGTGACAAGGCCCAGCAACGGGATAAACCAGAATGATCGCGACAAATTTGGGTGTCGGGAGCGATCAAGTGTGTACGGTGTGAACAAAGCCTCCCGGCAGCAGATAACGAACAGAAGGCGGATCTGTAATTTATTAAAAAAAATTTTTAACAGAATAGAATAACGACGGAAACCAACCAGTTAAAGACTTGTTAAAGAAAGAAAGAAAACACATTGTAGAACCAACATAAATCCGATATGTAACCTAGGTAAGATTATGAGATACAAGTGAACTCCCATATGTTGTACCATGGGGCTCGCAAAATACCTTATGGTTCAAATATAATCTCCAGTGCGCAGGCCAAGACTGAGCTAGTCACGGGCAAGGATCCAGAGCTCGTAATTTTCTGTTACCCTACTTTAACCGTTTCCTCATTTGCCCACGAGATACCCCTGTTCGACACCAGCCAGATTTCGTCGCGGGTACGGCTAAGACGGTATGTTTGGACTAGGCATGGAGGATATATGAGGCATCGGCAATCCTATATCAAGTAGAGAATCGAGTTCGATCCACTAGTTATGCTTTGGCAGGCCGCATCATCCCCGAATCTCGATCTGACAGAGGGTTATTGTTATCAGGATATGACGTTGGCCTTCATATGCTATCACTCGGGAATTATGTGTGATTAAGAGTTTATCCTCCACGAAAACTAGACTCGGGATCGTTTCACGACCGGGTTTTTCACTATGAGTCCTCTTTTCGTCGTTAGACTGCAGTTGGCTTTACTCACTTCCTCGATCTTCTTTTAGCTTTACACCCATATCTTATTAAACCATGGTATGCTCCTTTCTCGTTGCTTATTATCCGTGGTTCTTTTATTTATCTTTCCGGGTTCTTCACATGACGCCGAACTGTTCTTTCCTTTTAGTTTCTTGTTCTTCGGTTTCTTAGCTTGAGGATAGAAACCCACAGCCAAGCTTTATTTTTCCCTTTCTCCGGCTAAACTCAACTATGATACACGTAATGCACGACAGCGTTCGGCAAGAACCACCACCGAGGAAACTCTGTGCCTAGACGACAGATTACCCTCACATCTCGGTACAGTTGCGCTGGGGTCACATACCCGGTAGGTGTGGAAGAGACTTAGGATCAGGGCCCCTTCGAGGATGGGTATTATCAGTGATATGAATTGGATTGACTTGTTTTCCCCACATATCAGGTCCGCGCAGCCCGCCGAAAAACCGCGAGGCCCGCTCCACGTCCGCTATCGGCCCACTGCACGCCCACTCGATCGCACTTCCAGTACCTAGACTTCATAACTCATTCGAAAAATTGCCAACGTCTGAAAGGTGTTGAGGATTACCAATAAATAGGAAAAATAGAATTGTATCTGAGAGAGATTCAAATCTGAGATACATGAACATCCCTCCCCTGGTCCCCGCTTAGTTTATAAAAAACGACAGACAACCGCGAGTTGCAGAACATTTTTATTTACCATAATCACGAAGGGGGGGGGGGCGGGAATGGGATTTGATATCACTCTAAAGTTCACCCCGACTGCGGCTATCGGGATTCTGCACGGCATACTGTGCCGGACCCCGGCCCCGATCCGGGAAACTAGGTTAAGATAGATAGATAGTTTGGGTTGTCTTACACAGAATTAATGCGATATAAACATAGTGTGAAGAACCAATAGCTAAGACAACAAGTTATAGCAACCGGAATGCTGGAAGGGAAAAATAGACAACTTGAGAGAAACTAACACAGAATACTCATGACAACGACTACCACACCGTCTCCTTCGATGTTCCCCCAAAATGCCAGCAACCCCGCCAGTCAAAAACCAACACTCCAAAGCCTTCGACATTCTCGCTCCAATAGACCATAGATATAGAACGCCAATAGTAAAAATAGCAGTAGTAAAAAAAATAAAAGAATTGATAGGCAAACTATAAAAAAACAAAGATACGGGGCGGGATATGCTTCCGGAGAATTGATTGAGGTTGATGCTAAATGGTCTATGGTTCTGTGACAGCGGCACAAGTCCTGCCGGTCTGAGATAGCCCACTACTCATCTCTAGGGAGCGGCCCCCCAAACTAGGATCAGGTGTTCCATTTATAGCATCTTTTAGCCAAGTTCTTGGATCCGTGAACTCGCCCGGTTTCTTCGCACTTAGAAACTGATAGGCGCCCTCCGCAAACCGTGTTTTTTCGTACCAGCCACCCCCTCCACAAAGCTTCATTACTCCGAGGACAAAAGAGAAAGAAATCAGCAGCACTGGGATAGCAATTAAAACTGAGAACCGCAGTGTCGCCACCTGTGGTGTAGAAACCACGAAGAGGTCCACTCCGTCCTGGGGCTGTTTCGTTTTATCCAGAGCTGCATTGTCGAAGCTTTGTTCACCGCTGACCATCAACATGTTGCGGAATGTGTGGGCTGATGAAATCCATGTTGCAGTAAAAAGCCTGTCCATATCATTTTGAATCGATGAGGACTGTGCATCAAACAAGCCCCCAACGAATGTTGTAGAGCTTGCGAGTGAGGAGGACCCAGCAGAATTGATCACGTCAATGACCCGTGGACCCATAAAGTCGAACTGTAGTTGTTTAACCCATCCAGGGGGAAATTTGATATTTGCCTCATCAGTCAGCTCGTAAATATTCTTGAACTGTGTTCCTTTATAGGACCAGATGTCTTTCTGCGTGCATGACAGTGCGGGTCTGCCACCCTTGACTCGGTTTCCAGCCTGCTCGATGATTTGCGCATCTGTCTCATTCTCCTGAGGCGTGAACAGCTCAGTCTCGTACCATGGATCTGTTCCTACTCGGTGGCTGGCACGGTGGCTGGTGTGTGCGATAATTCCGTACCGGTGTTCCACTGCCTGATTGACGAAGAAGTCTTTCTGGGCGTAAGGGAAAGGAATAGCTGTTGCGCTGGGAGCAGTTTTTCGTTCGCCATTGTGGACCACATTGACGGTTTTGTTGGCCAGGCCCCAAGGACGATACACATCAAGATCCTCTTGCGGCACATATTTCGAGAACCAGCCACTGTCAACATCACACCGCCCTTTCACTTCCTGTTTCAAGTCATACCATTTCTGCAGACCCATGTCGTGGGAAGTCACCGTGTAATCGTAGGTAAAGTACTTTGAGGAAGCTCCACTCGAAATATGGTATTCTAACGAAAGGCGTTTCCTCATGGAGTGGTCACGGCTTGCAGCCTCAGCGCTTCCCAGAGAGCGCAAAGCAGCTGGTGCTCGCAAGGCCTGGAGGCGCATGATGTCCGCTGAAGCGGTCCCTGCGGTCTCCGGTATATAAACCCCGCTGGGGTGCGCTGGTGCTACTTTGCCTGCAATGAGCGTTCCAGCCACCATGATACTAGCCGCGTAGGTCCCCAATAGCCACAGGATTGCCAATATCAAAAGCCCAAGTGTGGAACTGCGGACCCCGGGTATACCTTGTTTCTGTTGCAGTAATAGGGTCAGGAAGCCCCCTGTGAAACAAGTCGCCTCCAGCGGCTCCCGGGAATTCCAAAAGCCCACTATTGCTAGGCCCCGTAATATCTTGTAACGGCTGGTATCCCCACTAGGCGCATCCCTTCTAGATATGCCATCAAATGATGACAAGGCCAGTACAACCGTGGAGATAAGCTTCCAACAGACAATGAAGAGAAGTGTTACGAGAATTGAATAGAGTGCAGTCAGGACCTGCCCCTCTTTACTCGTCACGGCTATGCACAACTCCCAATCGGTCTTGGTCCCAGTCGGGCGCCGAAAGGGGGGGAGGCCGGTACGGAAATTCCTTGAAGGAACGTCGGTAAATACTTCCATGATTCGAATCTTCAGCACTCTGCTTGTGATAGCTAGAGCTAGGCCGATAGTAGGAGACCGATGGAAAAAGTAAAGTGGTATCAGCGAGTTGTATGATTGATGCTCTCTATTGCTAGAGGTAATTCGGGAATCTCTCGGGGACGCGTGGTAGGTACTATCGGACCCAGTGAATGGTGGTAGAAGGGTCTCTCGTGCAGGCACAACAATATAAACACAGAAGATCTCTAGGTGTCCGAGATTTCCCCCAAAATACCTGTCGTTTCTCCATTCAATAGTTAGTTAAGCTCCATCATAGTTGCTACCGGATATATAAATATTTCTCTTACCTCGTACCCAGGCTCACTTAGTAGTACTGTGTTCTGGTCCGACAAAGGCTTCAAGTAATATGCGAACCCTCTGCACTTGTAAGAACTGTCCAAATTCGGCGTCCAAATTTGAAAGAGGCGGTGAAAGAAGGAGGGTGATAGTGCTAGTGGAGGGATGGGTAGGATACCAAAGGGTAGAGGGCGCTGAACTTAAATATATAACAGCTGGATATATATCAAGAGCTTGAAAAGAGGCATTGGGTTGCTTTGTATGATATGGTGGCAGAAGTCATAGGAGGGAAGTGTAACCCCTGATTATAGGGCAACCTACACCAAGGGCGTTAGATCTGTCATGGTTTTAACCCTCGAAATACTCGCCTCACCAATCAAGAGGGGGAAAAAAGCTGCGTGGGGTTGGGGGAGGGGAGGTTGCACATATCCCAACTATTCCTCTAGGCCTTCTTGCATCATTCATTCGACGATCAAAATCAAGGGATAATGGAGCATCGCTACGGATGTGCGCACACAATTACAGAGCACAGGGCCGTACTTGCTAAGAAACAAGGGGTCTGGAATGCCTGCAGGCCTTGAAGGCCCAACCGGGGGGGTATTACAAGGAACAAAACGCCACCGAAGGAGTTTCTTAAAAGTTCGCCCTATATTTTGAAAAAAAAAAAAAAAAACAACTCAAACCCCGGTTCCTGAGCTTCTATCATGACCGAGAGCTTACACGGGCTTATTTTCTTGTGAAGAGTAGTACATAATAGGAAACCTTCATTCATCCGGCATTCCATCTGGGTATGGCCTGATGATATCCAGGTTAGACAGCGGGGCAATAGCAAAAGAGGCGGGGGGGCGGGAGCTATACCAGGTTCTATTGGGGATGGCCTCCCGCCAGAGTGAGCTGTCTTGTCAAGTACCCGTCAAGGGGTGCGGCTCCGGGAAACTCGCTCCGGCAAATTCTGTCCCGACTTGGACGAGTACTTGGGGGTACTAGTCATTAAAAAGGAGATCACACTAAAAATTGGAAACCAATGGCCTTCGGTGTTCAATGGCAACCTGGAGCTTTTACCAAGTATGATACCCCGAGAACATAATAATAATAAATGGAAGGCATAAATCGGGATAGGAAATAATCCAATTTTATACGAGTTGTAATAATCCCTACATTGGCATCCTCCATGTTCTGATTCTAAATGACCCTCCCTGTCCGCCTGTGGGACCCCTAGGGCTCTTCTGTCATCCCAATTAGGTTTCTGAAAAGTAATTCAGCACTGTTTAGCATTTTAGACTTTCTTGCTCTGTTGATTTATGGGAGGGGGGGCGTGTCTGCGCATGTCTCACCTCGGCTAAAGTTTAGAGACATGTCTTACTTTCCCAGTCCCCCTTTCCTGCAGTCTACACTGCACCCGAGCATGTCGGCGAGTGCAAACTAAATTACCGCACCAATTGTCGAATGTATGAGCACCTTCTCCTCCACCTTGGGTACGATGAAACTGGGCGGAAGACAAACACCATAGTGGTAGTGCAACAGTTACTAAATCAGACACCAATCCATACATCAAGGAGATGTATGCTCAGCTGATCTCGTCATAGGGCGCACACACCGAGAAGTTACTCCGCTGTATGATGGGACAAGGTATTGGATAAACAAGCAAAAACTGTTCCCTTAAATCTGAACCAAGAACAAGATCATCATATCATAGTTAATTTCAAATTTCAAATTCTCGATTCTGTCGAAGCCCACTTACCCCTCGTGACCGAATCAGGGGAGGGGTCATCGATGGTCCTATTCTTAGCTTATTGGGGCAAAAGAGGTGACATTGCAAGGACTGCAGGGTTAGAGTTTGATACGCTCCTGGCGACAAAATTCGTTGTTCCTTCCACTGGAGTTGCGATGACCATCACCAAGTCATGATGCCAAAACAAAGTACTTTGGTTACACTTTATCCAATGTAATACTATACATACTAAACCCGCAGCTGAACACTTGATCACGGTATACTAGTACATCACCCAATTTCGTGCTCTGAAGCGCCAGAATCTGAGGGGGTAAGGACTCTGCTGTGGACTGGTGTAGTCCATTCACTCGTACAAGCACGACTAACTAACTCCTGTCACAGGCGGAGCCTATCCCCCCGGTAAAATCTCTTGAAATTCACCATCTCCGACAGCCTTGTAATATCCAGATTCTGAGTCAAAGGCTTTTGAAAAAGATTGATGCTTTTCCAATACGGTATAGCCTAAGTCATTTAGCCGTGCTGAATCCGATTACAAGTACATTATTTACTCGGATAATCCACTTTCTCCGCCAGACTCCTAATATCTGCCAATCCCTGCATCAGCTCATGATAGGTTTAGTTTAACAGGTTAGCAGAATTGCGAATACTAGTTAATGAGATCTAATATAGTCAGCACACTTGGGCTTTGCCATATGAGGAAAACACTAATCCTTCTTAGGGGGCTTTCTCTCAGAACATGGAGGTTAGAAGTGCAGCGAAGAAAGTGAGTAAATACCAGTACGAACTCCAGCAAGTACCAGCGGTACCTGAACATAGGGATGAAGAATTCGTATGGCAGAGTGTCTGTGCGTATCTGAGCGCCCATACTAAATTCGGAGGTGATTGTTCAGGTGCTGTATTTTTTGCTGGGTAACTAGTTTTCGCAATTCGGTTCACTTGCTCTTTCTTGGGCGGATGTCGCACTTATCATACTAGGATATTCGTGACATGCCTAAGATACCCTATCTACTTGTATGTAGACTGAGCGCGGCCCGGGCCGCCCCGTCGCACGCACTCCAACCCGGCGTCTGCCAGCCGTCTTGGCGGGAGCCTTACCCGAATCTCTAGATCCTGCGAGTCTAGCACGTACCGGTACTTGTACCGCAAGGGATCTGTGCGCCGGAGCAAAGTACCGTACCGGCATAACCCCAAGTTTTCGCTTACAGTACCAGTACTGGGCTGTTCATGGGTTGGAGAAGTAAGGTTGTACCTCCCGAGGCGGTGCGCAGTACGGGGTATCATATGCGCACGACAGGGGAGTTCGCGGTAAAGAAAATCGGAAAATCTGGAAATGAATTGTCAGGAACACGGTTCCTCAATTAATTCAGGCACACTAAATGCTCCAATCAAAACCCTAGAGACTCTTTCGTCATTTTTCTAACTTTCTTTTTACCACGGGTTGCACGAGCACAGTACTGTAACTAGGGGGGCTAGACTATATTTCACGTCCTATACCGTGCCGGTAGTCCGACCGCGGGTCAATGTGCCCGGAGGGAAGTACTCGTACCGGTACTATGAGAAGAGTTGAGGAGGCTTTCAACAAGCATTCTAGCCCAATTTTTCGTGTGACAAGCGATCGAGTGATACAAGTAATGCCGGTCAAGATTAGGAGGCGGTGGGACTGGTAAAGACCCAGGGAGGGGCTTTTAGGCTCAGGCGGACCGGCAGAACCGCAGATTAGTCGACCAACTGAGCTGCTGAATCTGGGGCGTGTAGAACACTGTGTTACGATACATGTTGCCTGAGGAGATGTCAATACCATCCCCCATTGGTTGCCTTAAAAGAGGAAGAAATTTGTTGATAGAATAAGCACCGCTTCCAGCCTGTGTATGGAGGAGGTACAGCGCCCAGGTTTTGTGTGTTTTACCGGTACTACAATAGCAAAGAGTGTTCGGTAAGCAGGGGTAGAGAAGTATGGAACTGGGTATGATGACTACCGGTATGATACCCGGTCCACCCTTTGACCCCCTGCAAGTCGAACACTGCTCGCTAGTAAAATACTGGTACCGTGAAAACTCAAATAATTGAACTGTGTGCCATGTAGTCCAAAATTCCCTTTTCTGGAAAGGGGGCAAAAAGGAGGGCAAAAACACAGCCCCTTACCCCTTCTGAGATAGAAGAAAGAAAAAAAACTTCTTGACCTTATCGAGAAATGAAAGACCAAAAACAGCACACAGTTCAATTACCGGTATACGAGTTTTTATTGTATACAAAACTTGGGCGCTATCTTATTTTGCCGGGATCGATCCTTATTCCCTCTAGTCGGCGAGAGTTTTGCATTGGAAGTAGAATACGGTGTCATACCCCCTCACTGGTGTCCTATCTACAGTAGACCCCCCCATCTGTCATCCCTACTTTGTATCATCGATTCAGAATCTACCGGTACTCTTGGAACTGTTCGAGTGCCCGAGCGCGTCACGGGGGCTCTTGGGTCCGGACTGCATTCTCCACCGTACCTGCGGCGGAACTGCGCGGGTGATGGACGGGGCTGTTTAGTGGGCAAAAAAAAGAAATCATCAAGGTTAGTTACAAGATTACCGATACGGTAGTTGATCGACCTTCGTCACCCCCCCAGTATAGCTTCGCCGCGGGTCCCGTGAAGACTGTACGGTAGGTCATTGCGGCCCGCAGATCGTCAACCATCCTGGTAACGCGGCTCCCGGCCCTCAATATCAGTTTTTCCTCGCAGCCCTGCTGACTCGCTGAAGAACCAAACCTCCGCGATACCATGACAATACTTGTATTATCTACACGGCTCGCTGAAGAGGCTGGCTGGCGCTAAATGTTGTTGTTCGTCACCATAAAGGGCACTAGAGTGGGGGGACTTAATTGCCTAGGATATTACAAATAATGGAGTATTTCTACCGTGTCTGAATCTATATGGCTCTTATTTTACTCGGCATCTCTCCCCCCTTACTAAAAGGATTACAGCTCGGAAGTGTAATCAACTTTCAAACAGGGCTCTTCCGTTAAAAAAAAAAAAAAAAAAAAGTGGATTATGGTTCGCCACCCGACTCTTCCCGGGCGTACCATTTTTGTGCTCCTAAGATTCTTGTTCTGATACCATATTTACTTGTTAGATCCATCATCGGGGATCCCCAAGCTGGGGTCCGTCTGGATGACACTATTTCTTTTCTGGGTGTTTTGTCTCGGATCGGGGGATCCGAGACAGATCCCAGATCGTAGATTTAAAGAGCAAATACGGTAGAATAAAAGATTTCCGTCTTTTACAGTAAGGTTGCCCCCCCCCCACCCCCACCTAGGGGGCCGGGAGTAGAGTAAAAGCGCACTCCTCTTCCGAGACAAAATAACAAAATTGCTAATCCTTACTGAGAGTTGAAAGCCCAATGACATACGACATGGTTCGATTATTTTAAGTCTCTATATTACTTGTACTGGTTGTCCAAGTAAGGTTACCGGGGGCAAGTTCTTTCAATAACACATTGATTCCGGAATTGTGAAATACCGGCAGTCACTTTGATTATACAGTTATTACCAGGGTAAATTAAGACAGGCGTCTTGTGTTGTTATACACCATTTGCCGACCTTCCCTCTCCTTTGCATGTGGGAATATTCACTACTTTCCTTTGTTCCGGGGTTTGCTCCTGTAACACTGCAGGCGCCGGCCGAGGCACCAGGGGTATGCACAAAGCACAGTGAAGCAAGGCAACTGAATCATCCTCATCAGAGTTCAGCGATTTTATCCCCTACTGCGCACGACTCTCCTCCACTCATGATCACTTCTCCCACCATGGGGCAAATTGTGGTACATTCAGGTGACAAATCTGTTGCAAAATGAACGCCGATTGGTTCTGGCAGAATATCAAGGTTTTCCTGGTCCAGGAATTGAGTGCGATTTCCCACCTACGGTACGTGCCGTGTTTTGATTCAGCTGGGTGCTTGCCCTGAAAAACCGTAGCCGGGAATAGGGATTAAGGATATAGATGGTAAATGATCTCGCCTATCTAGGTGCCAATATATCTATTTGTATACTCCCCACCATTTAAGTACTTGGTACCTGTGACGAGTATAAAGATAGGACTCTCGCTTTGCATTTCTTGGTCTACTAGTTTTCCTGTTCTTGCCTTGCTATTGTTATTCACGATTCCCTAATTTTGAACTTGAATCTCACCCAAATTCGAAATGTTGAAATCAATCATCTTATCCTACCTCACTATCCATATGGTCAGCGCTCACCCTGACCACAAGCAGGCAGACATCACCCGTGTCCTTGTTCGTCAGAATGCCGTGACGACTACTGCATTCAGACCACCGATAACAACCAATTTGAGCGGCGGCTGTCAGATCAATGGCTGGGCCAGATGTGGTAATGTTTGTTATGATATCAACAATGGGGGTACCTGCTGCAACGCCCGCGCCAACTACAGTACGTCAGATACCCGCTGAGTTCAATGAATGGCAATTAATGACTATAGGGTGTATACCGGGAACGTACTGTCTCTTCAACGGTCTGTGCTGCCCTAACGAATTGGATCCCGAAACATGTGCCGGCAATAGCGGTCTTCAAATCCCCGCCGGCTTCTCAAGGCCCACTAGATTTCCATCTGCGACCAAAACATCTTCTGTACGCCTATCCTCAAGTTCCGGTGCAAGCAATCCCTCAAGCTCCGGTGCAAGCAAGACCTCAAGCTCTAGTGCAGGCAAACTATCAAGCTCTGGTGCGAGCAAACTATCAAGCTCTGGTGCAAGAAAACCCTCAAGCTCCAATACAAACCGGCCTTTAAGTTCTAGCACAGGCCCATCCTCGAGCTCTAATCCAGGCAAAAGATTGTCCGACCGACCTTCCACTCAACAATCAGAGCCCTCCTCTTTCCCCACGGTCGACGAAGACTCCGTGGCACCCAAAGAAGCAGCCCCAGCGACTACCACCTATGGCTCTATTACAGCCACCATCTCCAACAACCCTGTCACCTTGGTATACTCCGGCGAAGCGCTCCCACTCCAAACTGTCGCCAATCACAAGCCTGCCTCAAGCAGCTATAAAGCTGCTGTGCTTGCAGCTCTCGCGAAGGACCCTGAAACCAAACCTTTCGGGGACCTTTTATCGCAAGCACCAGCCGTCTTCGAAGGACTCGAGGAAAATAAGGAATACTACATTTTTGCGCCCACTGCCAAGTTCGTTCTAGACTTCCTCAAATACCTGCAGGACAATCCACGGAGGCTTGCCCTTCGCAAGGTGCTTGTCGACCCCAACACCAGCCAGCAGTTTGCGGAGAAGCCCAAGGGCGCTCCAGATATCAAGCGCGTGCCGAGCACTCTCAAGACGACCTTGGTGGGCGAAACCAAATACGTTGACCTTGGGGCTGGTGAAGGTGCTCGGGTGGTCTCAAATCCCGTGGCTAGTGAGAATGGTACGGTGCACATCATCTCCGGATTTGGAAACTCGACATTGGTGCATGCCGATGAGATACCCTTTGAGGGTGGCGTTATCAAGAAATGCGACGGGTAAGCGCACCATTCTGTACTTGTATGAAAAACAAGTGAACTAACATTGTCGAAGATTCTTTACCCTTCCACATGCGCTTGAAACTGCCTTTGCAAACACCCAGGGCCGTTTATGGTCTACAGCGCTGCAGAATGCGAACCTCTTGACAGAGCTGTCACAAAAGCGGATGGTGACAATCTTCGCCGTGCAGGACTCTAATTTAGATGAAGCAAACCTGCCAGCGTTGGCTGATCTAAACCGGATGGTCCACGATGGCCTTTCGTACGAGCCTGACATGAGTGACGGCCTTTGCCTGCAGACGAGGGGTGAAGGCTCATTGCGCATTACACGAAAGGGCAATGATATCCTTGTCAATGGCGTTCGGATCACCAGGGCTAATGTTATTGCCAAGAATGGCGTCATCCACTATCTGGAGAAGGTATGTTGTGCCTTTTCTACTCTTTCGCTTTTCTGTACTAAATAATATTCAGATTCCACCTGTAGAGAAATGCTCTGACCCTGCGGGAGAGCCGAGTATTAAAAAGTCTGCCGGCTCAACGGCGGTTG
This sequence comes from Tuber brumale, assembly GCA_014065205.1. Classification (NCBI taxonomy): domain Eukaryota; kingdom Fungi; phylum Ascomycota; class Pezizomycetes; order Pezizales; family Tuberaceae; genus Tuber; species Tuber brumale. The sequence continues at coordinate 52,090 of JACCEG010000412.1, read as the reverse complement.
TCTCCAAGGTGACCATCCTTGGTCTATTCGTTGCTAGCCTTGTGGTGTATGCGTGGATGTAAGGCTATGGACTGGTCGTGAGAGTTGATGCAGATGCTGGTGATGCCCTCGAGGTGTATAGGAGTCTTGTTCAGGAGAATGCCCTAGTGATTGCGGAGGAAACCCTGCACTGTATAGAAAGCAGAACGCTATTTACACGGGAATATCGGAGGCAGGAGCGGGTGAAACAGGGGTAATATGTAATGGTTAATGTGGCGATTGTTAATGTGGCGATTGGACTCTCGGAGTAATAATATTGAAGAAATCTAATATTTTGAGCGGTGGAGAACCTAAATATCTTTAGTATCCTCCCTTTGCCCTGAACGGAGTAAATGGATACAATAAAGTACCGAAGGAATAGACGAAATTACCTTACAGTCTCTCATGGGGTCGTGACGAATATCAGGGGGTGACGAACAGGGATTTTTTGTTACCCTACTTCGACGAATTCGATTTTTTACTGACCAAATACCCCTGTTCGTCACCCGCTGATATTCGTCACGACCCCACGAGAGACTACCGGATAAGGGAGATCTCGTGCAATCTGTACTAGTACAAGTAAACTCTCGATAGATCCAACAATGGTGGTCTCAGACAAAACATCCCAAGAAAGAATAGTGTTTTCCAGACGCGGTATAGCTCGGGCGAGCTGAAGTTGGCAGATCTCATTAACTGCTCGCGTACTGGTGGTACAAGTACCGGTATTTGCAATTCTTTTAACCTGCCCGGCTAAGCATGTTGTGGCTTAAAATGGTAATCCCCAATGGGCACACCCCCCGAAAAGATCGTCAAGCCCCCGATCCCCGATGATAGATTCACCGAGAGAGTTACAATGCCGAAGGGGGGGTATCATACCGTAAAAACTCGGGTAGCTGGGGCCTGTGCTGCGAAGTCCAAAATTGCCTTGTCTGGAAAGGGGGCAAAAAACACAAGCAAAAACACAGCCTCTTTCCCTCTTCCGAGACAAAAAAAAGAAAAAAAAGATTCCTTAACTCCTTAACCCTACTGAGAAAAGAAAGCCTAACGACATAGCACACGGTTCAATTATTCGAGTTTTTACGGTATGATAGGCCAATTGTGGCGATTCGCTTTAAGGTTTCTTTGTCTAGACCTTCACTCTAGCTCTGCAGTGAATTACTGGGGTTATTTTTTTCCTTTTTTTTTGAGATCCCTGTTGCGAAAAGGTGGCTTGCTTGCATTGTGGTAAGCAAGTACTGTACCCTAAAAGAGAGGGGGAATGTTTTGTACGAGAGCGCTTAGGTACGCGCATATTTTTTTGCCGTATTTGTTTTTTGCTAATCCGATGGTAGGCTTGTGAACATCGCATACATTTTTAGTTCCGTGGAGGATCGGAACTGGTTCCCATATTACTTTCCGGATTACGGACGGACACCAGGTCATTTGGTTTAACTATCACGCCGTTAGGAGACTTACATGCCCCCATACTCGAGATAATGACAGAATTTTTTTTCTTCTTCCTCTCCGGTTCCGAGTAGGGTACCCATTTGGTGGTAATAGGAGGTTTCGGTTCAATTTGTATATCCTGGTGTAATTCGGGGGGCTCTGGTTTCGTGAGGGTCAGAACCAGTAAAATTCGGATAGCAAACCTAGAAGTGGGCTTGGGGTTCATAGGGTGAGTGTGTTAGAGGTTGCGGATGGATGACGAAAAGTTATGGTTGATTCTGAAAGTTTCTGGGGTTGGGTGAATCCCTAGGAATGTGACGGACCGTTCCAGAGCTTTAGTGATTACGGAGAAGGCACTCGAGACATGTCTTTCCTTTGTTATCACGGGAGTCCGCAGAGGGGTGGAGATATGCGTGGAGATATAGAGGGACGTGTGATGATCTATGGAGGAATTAGGATGCTTTGAGGATGTTTTATTTATACCACTGTCTTTGAGGAAAGATTATTAGTTTCCTCCGGAGGCCTGATAGGGCCGGTACGGAGGTCTTAAAAGCGGTGATGTATTGGAAACCGAATATGAACCCTAATACTATTCTCCTAGGAAATAGCAAGAATTTGCTTTCCTGGCTGGGGAGATTATATGGGCTGGTGGCGCCTGACCTACAGAGTGGATGGGATGCGCTGAAGGGTGAAAGAAAAAGGTTAGTGGTGAGCAGAAAGAGACTAGGGGAAGATGAAATTGGAAATTGACTAGCGCTGAGTGCCACCCTCTCACTCCTGTGAAGTTGGGGTGGAATACCGCTTAAACACGATAAACCTGCCATGACACTATCTATCTACACAGGTAGGGATATCGGGCGTCCAAGCCACGCAGTATCAACAAAAAATAGGTAGGAATTGGAACAACAGTTGTGGAGCCCGGTTCGGAGAAGAAACCTTCGCGACTTATTCAAGCTGGGTATGGGCGGATAGGGGGGGGATATACCAGTGTACGCTGAGTGCTGCTCGCCAAAACCGTGCGCCATGAGGAAGATCTAGGATCATTCACGAAGGGTTTGGCTGCATAGCGAGTTTTTCCTGCTTTATTGCAGTGCCCGTTCCTATAGAATGGGAGTTGATTTCATGGTTGAAAGACTGCAAGCTGTATTAATTTTCCTTGGTGGAAGGGATTAAAAAGTGTGTACTGTACCGTACAACTTTCAACCCTCATACCTGGAAGACTGTGGCATACAAGTGCGATATTCATTAAATTCTGTCAGCGGTGGAAACCAATCGCCATCATACTCGACTTGACAGCCAGCTTTTACATCGCTTTGCACAAGTGTCAGGAATACTCGCACTCTTTTTTATTCTTTCCCTTATCTAAACAACTCGTAGGTTTACACATCGGAGGGGAGGAAAAGGAGGGGGGAGAATAAACGAATCTGCAAAGGGGATTTACAACCGGAGTAAGGCAATAAAAGTACGATGTTTTGGAAAGCTCGGGCTTTCCGGAGTATGATAGACAAATCTCACGACACTGCTGTCACAGCCTATCACTCGACCCAAACGAAACGCCAAGGCGACTAGGCAACAATCAAAAAGAGGGGTAGGAAAATTTTCTCTCTCTGGATTCACTCGCTCTTAAAAGACACTCTCGCTCACTCTCGCTTGATTTCTTGCTCTCAACTTACTTTCCAACTAACAGGAAAAGCACAGGAGTATAAATAATCGGTGCAGGAGTACCCCCCCTTATCCTTCCTGATACCGTTCCTACATATCCTCCTAGCTCTATAAGCCTCCCTGCAAGTTCCCATTTCTTATGCTCGCTCACAGGCTAACAATGAGACACAAAAGAAACACCAGAAAAACTCTCACTCTCCCATACTACATCCGCTGTAGCATCACTCCCGCCGGTTTACTGCCTTATAACCCCAGCCACCGTACTGCTTCTCCGGATGCAATACAGCTAACAAACCCACGAACAACTGAGTGGGTAAACGAACGAACGAACAATCGAGCGAAACGGGCGAACGGACGGGCGAGTGCGCAAATGGACGCGGGCGAACAAGCGGGAAACGAAACAAAGAGTAGCGTACGGATAACGAACAATCGGGTGGACCACGAACGGGCGGGTGGATAGCCGGGGGACGATCAAACGACGAACGGCAAACAATAAAGGAACGGATGGGCGGTAAAGTTGCTGTGGGAATGCGAGCATGTCGAGCATGTTCGGAACATGTCGAACATGTTCTAAGCATGTCAGGCAGGTTCTGAGCATGCTGGGTTGATTGTGTGCATGCCGAGCAGTAGTGGTGGTTTCCCATGATTTCCAACACGATGGAGATTTGAAGCCACAGGGGATCATCGCGATACAACTGAAATAGCGCTCTTGACCAGCCCTAGCCCCGGACCACAAACAGAGACTCGCAAATACCGACTCGGCTACATAATAAAATTCGTATAGAGGTTTGGGTGGGTACGTAATAGATAATGTATTCCTTCGACCACTAGAGAATATTCAGGCTGAGTTTCTTTGGAGGGCATACTACTGAAGGAGAGGAAGGACAGTAGTTACAGCAAGGCGGTGGCTTAAATTGCAGGAAGGGGACGGACAGGGATGAGAGGGGGGGGGTGTGCTGAGGGCGGTAGATGTTAGGGGTGTAGTAGGGCCATCACTCCCGTAAGGCCATGCTTAGTAGCCCACCAGAGCGGTGTTCGGCCGAAATCGTCACGGTGGTAGGGGTTGACGTCGTCCCGTCCAAGTAATATCCTCGCCACTCCCTCGTGCTCCTTCTTAGCAGCCCAACAGAGTGGTGTTTGGCCGTCCTCATCTGGTTTGTCGGGGTCTACATCGCCACGTCCGAGCAGCATTTTCACCACTCCCTCGTGCCCATTCCCAGCGGCGTGATAGAGTGGTGTCTGGCCGCGCTCATCTGGTTTGTTGGGGTTGACGTCGTCACGTCCGAGTAGAATTTTCACCACTCCCTCATGCCCACTCTCAGCAGCCAAAGATAGTGGTGTTTGGCCGTCCACAAATGGCTCATTGGGGTTGATATCGCCCCGCCCGAGTAGTATTTTCACCACTCCCTCGTGCCCAGTCTCAGCGGCCCAAGAGAGTATATATTTGCCGTCACCACCTGGTATGTCGAGGCTGGTCCGTCCGAGGAGTATTTCCGCTACTCCCCCGTGGTTGCTCTCAGCAGCTTGGTAGAGTGGTGTCTGGCCGTCCTCATCTGGTTTGTCGGGGTTGACGTCGCTACGTCCGAGCAGCATTTTCACCACTCCCTCATGTCCATTCCCAGCAGCCCTACTGAGTGGTGTTTGGCCGCCCTCATCTGGACTGTCGGGGTTGACATCGCCTCGTGCGAGTAGCATCTTCACAACTCCCTCGTGCCCATTCGCAGCGGCGTGATGGAGTGGTGTTTGGCTGTACTCACCTGGTTTATTGGGGTTGATTTTGTCCCGTCCGAGTAAAGTTTTCACCACTCCCTCGTGTCCATTGCAAGCAGCCCACACAAGGGGCGTTTTACCCACACAGTCCCATTCGTTAATATCGCAACCTTCCACCTCTACCAAATCAGTTACAATCCCATCTATCCCGAACATCGATGCACAGTGTAGACCATTAAACTGGAAAACATCACCGAAACAAGCCCGTGGGTACGGTTCCCGTACTTCCAAGAGTATTTTGGTGGATATGTGCTTGTTGTAGTCGTCAAATAGTTTTAATGCAAGCAATTTCGCGCACTCTGAAAGGCCCCTTTTTGCATGTATTCCCCAATATAGAGAAGAATATTCGAGAAATGGTGTTTCTTGGAAATCAGGAGAGGGATTGGCCGAAAGAGCCCTGACCTGCTGCGAGTTCAGATAGCTTAAGCAAGTTTCTGCCATTGTCGAGTGAGCTGTAGCACAAAGTTCGGAATGAGCCTGGAGGTACTCTTGAAGGGTAGAGTGAATTGGCCGGACAGTGGAATCCTCCTTGTCCACGGTAACAAGTCCTCGACAACAAGATAGCAGTATTCCTATCGAAGGGATATTGTCGGTATTGAGATTAGGTGACCCTATCTCGACCGCTAGGGCGTGACACAGCTCGCTGGCTTTCAAAGGTCGCTCCGAGTGAGAGATCCACATCAAAGCAGCCATGCCAATCCTCGCTTTCTCCCCACCCTGTCTCTTTATCCGGTCGATGGCCGCACCATAAGCATCCCCCAATCCCAACCCATCGGCCGTTTCGCTGAGCTTTTGTCGCCGGCGGTGGATTGTGGTCTCTTGCAGGATCGCATCGGTATTCAGCAAGACTGGCAGGAATCTAGATATGTGTATGTCAGTGGACAATTTGAGGTGACTTTCCCGGCGTAATCGCTTCTACGTACATTTCTGAAATGTTTTGGGGAATTTTCTTTAGGATGTCTGCCTCCAGACTACTATCCATAGCATCCGGGTTTGTGTCCTCGCTCAGCCTTGTATGAAGATATCTAATAATCTCATCTCTTTTTAAACATATGGATATGCTCCTTGCTCTTCCAGTAAGACGCCTTCCGATCTCGGGTCGAATGTGTGGTCTACCGGTTACGAATATTCGAGTTCCGGGAGACTTTCGCAGAATCTGGTTTAGCGAATCAAGAAGCTCGACTCGATGTCCTTCCGCACATTCATCAAGAGCGTCAATGCATATGAACGTCCGCTTTCTGGAAGAGGTGTCCTGTAGCATCTTCACAATATCGGTAAGCTGCGCTCTTAGTCCACGAATGGCCACTCCTAGGTCTCCGTAGGCTTGCTCCACCTCCTCCGGCACCTCTCCCAGCCTGCCCACAGCCTGTCCGAGCAAGGTTCCCAGCACACTGGCCGGCGGCTGCCCTTCTCGGGTAGCGAAATCGAAGTAAAAATATGCAACCGTAATATTTTGCCCTCTGGCCTGATCGCACAACCAGTCTATAACTAATGAGCTAACATCGGGGCTTGTCAGCACACTCTTTCTCTTCCTTTTCTCGAAGTTCGCCCTTATTACCTAATATATGTCTTGCCTGCTCCCGGGTCTCCATAGCAAAATAAAACAGCGTCATCTGATTCACTTCCTCCACTACCAGCGTACCAGCTTCTAAATTCCTCGGTCTATAAGACCCATTCCCCTACATCCTTGACTCGGCGCTCCCGGATGTCCTGGTGCCGTAACCTGGGCTCTAGAGGGGATAGCCAAGCTAGGATATCGGATCGTCCATCGGCAACGGTATGGCTAAAGCTGCTCCATACTTTGGAGAAGGGGTTGGTATAAGACATCTTCGTTGTTTGGAAACCGGTAGAGGGTAGGTGGTTGAGTTGGTTGGTTGATGGAATCGCTGAGGGCTAAATAAAAGCGGGGTCTTTTATGGAACCTCATGGGTGCCTCTTGGGCGTCCAACCAATCTCGTAAAATTTGTGCTGACAAGACCCAGGTTGCGCCTACCGCATCAGTGTAGTCTACCCCTTTAGGCGATATCATGCGGCACAGGACAGGTCTTGGGCAGCGCTTGTGGTGGAATCGGTCCGCTTAGCACCGGTATGGTCACGAGACAAAAGTCTTGGTGATGCTGAGTCATCGCTGACCCAGCAATGTTGTGGTCAAAAGTGACTTCCCCCCAGACACGCGACACTAGGGAAATGGTAACAGTAGACTACCACAACATCGCTCAATACTGGTAAAAAAAGATCTCTTAAATGATATTGGTTGCTACTAGCAATATTAGCTAGACAATTTGTTTACGGCTTCCTTACCGGATGAGGTGACCAAGGCTCCATTCGGCTAACAACTGAGTGGCCCATTTGAGTAGGGAATCGATAAGGCTCAGTTTATCCCCTTCCATGGTAACGTTCATGAAGAAGATTGGATGTTCAGTTAAAAAGCTTCTGTCGGTAAAACGGGATGTGAACAGTTAAAAGAGAAAAGCACCTCAGGAGGTCCTTTCCATCTGCTGCCCGTCATTCCCGACAAATACTCCTCGACTCCAACACCTGCAAAACCATGTTAAATGGTCAGCTTAACTGAGCAGCTTTCAAAGGAGGAGACAAGATCTTGAGCAGCGGTTTATGGTGATTGTACTGTCAGTTCCGGAAGGGTGAGTGAATGGTCCATTGTTAACCGAACGAAGCCTGGGGTCGTCTTGAAAATACCCCATCTGCTGGTTAGCCGATAAGTTTATCCCCAGCGACCATACAGTACAGTACTAGACACCTGCTTGGAGAAACTCGGTTGCTCAGTGCCTTCTATGGTCGCTGCAATGATCACTGCGACTGGCTAGCATAGGAGATATCAGAAGAAAAATGGGTGTACTGTGATTGGATTGCTCCAGTACCATCGCTACTTTAATTTAGTTTTTAATTAAGGATGTTTAATTTTTTTCATCCAGGGTCTCTCCACTTGTTCTAGGAGAAAGAGCAAGAATCCATTGTAGAGTGATCGAACACGGACAGTGTATCAGATGGCGCCGTCGCCAAGACTTTTGTCTAGTAGCCGCATATACACCAGTGCATCAAGGGTTAAGATGAGGTAGATAGCGTGCCCGCACCGCAACCGGCACACGAGCTAGACAGCTCGGCACTCGAGTGAAGAAAGTTGTGGGAAAATACTGGTTTCACACCAAAATAGGGTGTTTTTGCACATTAATATCAACCTAGATTTTGGCATTGTGGTGAAAATAATTTCATAGACTGGTCCCATTGCTGTTCCAATTTACCTCTCCACCTCCTAGGAACACAGATACCACATGTGCTCTGCCAGTTATTGTGAGAAGGGCTGAGACTCAAAAATTTTCTGGTTTCCACACCAAAATATTCTTGTCAGGCATGGTATTGAAAGGTAATTTCAAATGCACCAGTTATCAAAGGGGGCCCATTTGACAAAAACTTTCTAAAATCTATGCAGGTAATTCCCAGAGGTAATTGAAGCTATCTATGCAATGTCTTGAATTTTAAATATTCTTGGGGGGTTGGTGATTATTCCAAATACCCCAGTTTTTTGGTGGGGAATGCCGTTGTCCCACTTTTTTCTTCACTCGAGTGCCGGGGGTGTAAGGAGGGGTGCATAAATAGGAGTCCTAAAAGAGGAAAAATAAATGACGGGGAATTTGGAAGAAGGATTTTACCCAAAATTCAACCACCTGAGTAAGAACTGTTTTCGTTTATAGTACAGTAGTAGGGGTACATAAAAACAGTCAGGGATGGGGAATATAAATGCGATACTTAGGATATAGATGTTTCAGGATACTATTGGTACGGTTGAAGAAAAGGTACTACATCCAAATTTCTATTCGTGCTAGAATCCTTTAAAGTGAAATAATGGGAGTAAAGTACAACTACACTAAACGTGCTTCTATTTAGGAGCGATGAGGGGACCGAGTGGAGATTGATATGATCTAACGAACAAGTTCGCACTGAGCATGAGAGTGGTGAACGGAAAAGAAAGACAAAGCACTGTACAGCACATGATATTTTAAAGAGAGAGAGTCGGTGAAAAATCATAGAGATGTAAAAGAGAAAAGGTGTGGATAACTCAATACATTAACTGATGATAGGAAACCTAAAAGTTTCTCTATTCTCCGATCCTAGTAAATCCTTCTACAGAAGATTGGAGATACTAGATAGAAAATCTGTTATATGTATTAACAGACTACATGTGATATGTCAATTTTTGTAATTTTTATTTAGCATGCAAATCAAATTCGATAAATGTTTCAAAAACCCTCAAAGAGGTGAAGCATATTCTACACTGTATGCACTAGTAACCTTATTTGCCAATTTTCCAAATTGAACTTCCTATTGCAGATTGTGTAATCCCAAACGATATTATCTTATTTACCTCATAATTCAATAAGGGCCGAACTTGCTATCTTATAGTATCAATACTCGTATATCACAATTATAGCATATTCAATGTTTAAGACCTAATGATCAGAATTAGGGTAGTGGTGTCCATTTTTATCTTCAAACTAGTCTCAACATACACTACCTTTCCTAGATACTTTTTTTTTTTTTAGCTTAAATCTTTTATATTTATTTTCCTCAAAAGATAGATGATTTATTAATATATAGCCTGGGTATTATTGCTTTTCTGTAGGTATGTGTGGTGGGAAGCCCAAAATCAGGAGAGCAGTGGGATTGAGTTGCCGTTGGTATGGGGGGTACGTCTAGGCTTTTCGGACCTCGACTGTACTGGTGGAAAGAGTCTTGACCTGCTGTGAATTCAGATAACTTGAGCAGGTTTCTGTCATTGTCGAGTGAAATGTGCAAAAAAAGCTCGAGATTGGCCCAGAGGTACCTTTGAAGGGTCAAGTGGATTAACCAGACCGTTGAAAATTCCTTGTCGATGGAAACAAGTCCTTGGTAATAGGCCAGCAGTATCCCTATTGAAGGAAGATAATTCAGTGATTCCAAGCGGCCGGACAATGGGTCGGCAGTTCGGCCATAGTTTTTGAAAGTCTGGTCAGTCCGGTCGGAATAATTCACAGCCACTAAAGCCCGGCGGTACCTGCGCAGCCACCCGGTCTAACCTTGTGCAACCTGTTTTCGGAAATTGGAATGGTTGGCTGATATTTTACGCATACTGGCAGCTCTCGTATTGGAGGAGGATGTCTTGATCCTCCTTTCGTCGTCTTTCTTCACTTGCGGGCAAACAAGCATCTTTCAATACATGAATCTGAGGAAACTTTCACGTCTCTTCTCCTTCCGATCCCTCACTTTCCCTTCGATAACCTGACCGCACTCAACAATCCCGAAGATCGATGCACAGTGTAGACCATTGAATAAGAAAAGTTCATAAAAAGGAATCCAATATAAACGCAGTTCTTGTACTTTCAAGAGAATTCTAGCGGATATATAGTTATTATAACCGTCAAATAGTTTTAGCGCAAGTAATTTTACACAATCTAAAAGGTCCCTTTTTGCGTGAACTCCCTAATATAGAGAGGAATATTCGAGAAATGATAAGCATTCGAGATTATGAAAGGGGCCGGCCGAAAGAGCCATAACCTGCTGCGAATTCAAATAACTTAAACAGGTTTCTGCCATTGTCGAATGAACTGTACGAAAAAGCTTGGGATGAGCCCGGTGGTACTCCTGCAGGGTAAAGTGGATTAACCAGACCGTGGAAGCCTCCTTCTTCATGGCAACAAGTCCTTAACAACAGGCTAGCAGTATCCCTATTGGGGGAGCATTGTCGCTATTGAGATTAGGTGATCCTATTTCGACTGCTAAGGAGTGACAAAGTTCGTTGGCTTTCAAAGGCCGCTCCGAGTGAGAGACCCACATTAAAGCGGCGATACCAACTCTAGCTTTCTCTCCACCCTGTCCTTTTGTTCGGCCGATCGTTGCACCATATGCATCCCCCAATCCCAACCCATTGGTCATTGTGCTGAGCTCTTTTTTCTCGCCTGCGATGGATTGTCGTTTCTTGCAGGATCGCATCGATATTTAGCGAGACCAGCAGGAATCTAGATATATATTCGTTAGCCGGCAACTTGAAGTAGCTTCCGGAGTGTCCTTGTCCGGGACACATTTCAGAAATATCTTGCGGAATTTTCTTCAGGATGTTTGCCTCTAGATTACCGTCCATCACATCCGGGGTTGTATCCTCGCCTAGCTTTGTATGAAGATATCTGATAACATCACCTCTCTTTGTACGGTACATATAGATATGTTTCTTAATATTCCAGCAAGACGCCTTCCGATCTTGGGTTGGATGTGCGGTCTACCCGTTACTAATATTCGAGTTGCGGGAGACTTTTGGAGAATCTGTCTTAGTGAATCAAGAAGCTTCACTCGATGTCCTTCCACACATTCATCAAGAGCATCGATGCAAATAAACGTAGGCTTTCTAGAAGAGGTGGTCCGTAGCATCTTCACAATATCGGTAAGTTGCGGTGCCCGCTGCCCGTCCACCAATGACCTTTTTCTGGTCTTCGTAGGCTTGCGCTATCCCCCCCGGCGCCTGTCCCAGCCCACTCACAACTTGTTTGAGCAAAGTGCTCAGCATACTAGTTGAGGATTGCTCCTTTTGGGCAGCGAAGTGGAAGTAAAAACATACAACGGCCACATTTTGTCCTCTTGCCTGGTCATACAATCTGTCTATCGCCAGTGAGCTAACATAAATTGTAGAAGTTTGTCAGCACTTGCACCTTTTCCCCCATTTCTCGGAGCTAGTCCTTGTTACCTAATATAAGTCTTGTCGACGCCCGGATCTCCATGGAAAAACGAAACTGCGTCATCGGATTCACTCCCTCCACTACCAGCGTACCAGCTTCCGAATTTCTCGGTTTCTAGGACCTATTCTCCCACATTTTCGACTCGGCATTCTTGGATGCCTCGGTGCTGTAACCTGGGATCTAGTGGGGACAGCCAAGCTAGGATATTAGATCGTTCATCGGCAACGATAAAGTTATTTGTAATAACCGTGTTGATATTATTGAACGAGTTGGAATTGTCTTTGAAGTGATATTGAGACATATCCGGTATTCAGAAACTGGCAGAGGGTGGGTGATTGAGTTTGTTAGTTGATGGAATCGCGGGGAGCTGAAGAAAAGCGGGGATCTCTTGTGGAGCCTTAAGGATACCTCTAGGTGGTCCGTGCAGTTTTCCCATACCGGTTTTCATTCTCGCAATGCCCCACCGCACCGGACCGGGAACACGAAATGCCACACCACTCTAAGTTTCATCGCCGTCCGGCACGAACCTTGTGCAGCCATGATTGAAAGCCGTAGCTCCTGCAGCGAAATCGGCCCACTCAGTCCACACCACCGCACCAAGCCCCATGAACGAATCAATCAAAAACTTACGTGTCATCTAACGTAAAGCAGCGCGGAATTCTCTGTCATGATTTTTATCCAGGTCAGAAAGCTCTTCTCGCAATCTCGTACTACCGTAGGTTTTGTGAAGATAGAAGGCGTGCTGTTTGATATTCATCGAGACCGCTAAGTAAAGTATCGGTACCCGTATTATCCGACGGCTAACCTGTGTAGGGATTCGTAGAGTACTGAGCATTGAGTATGCTTATGAATAGTTTCCTGCTAGAACCTTGGATAGTTTAGCATCCAGGATTTACCATCAAAATAGCCAACCAAGATAGATGAGTAAATCCTCAGCGGCGCTCCTACTCGCTGGTTCATTCGCTAGCCCAACTTCCCTGAATCCTAACCCACCGCTATCTCATCCAAGACAACGCCTCATTACGATCACAAAGGAAACTACTCGAGAGCAGAAGTACAATACAATCCCGGTAAGAGTATTAGATCTAAGGAAACGAACGGAATCCAATAAGCTCTAAGATTGCCAACCATAAGGTGAATTCTAGAGAAAAGGAAAAAGAAAAAGGAAAAAGAACTTAAACTTCCTATTTTAAAGCCGAAGCGAAAAGATGAAAACAAATAACTTACCTTATTGACCATGGGGTTGTTCCCACCCCGGATGTTAAGGCGACACCCCACGATAGTAGCTAGCCTCTATTATCCCCTTTTCTACTCTCTCAACAGTGATGTGTAATTTTTCTACCTACAATTTTGTTTATTTCTCCTAATTCGAGTATGCTTCCATTAGAAATAGCCACCCTCCCTTTTTGTATTTCCTAAAGCAGGATACAGCAAGAGGAACACAGCTAATAGCCAAACGAAGAGAAAGATTGGCGAATAGTTGCCCAAATAGATAGCTTTTATGCAGATCAAAGGCCTCCCCAGGGGTCGCATGGCCGTCTTTCTCTTGGCAGGGAAGGGTTAGGGGTATTTACTGTACTGATAATAAATGAACAAGCGAGCAGTATCCCTACTCAACGCTGAGGATAGTGTGGTGCATATCATACTCGAGTACAGTGCACAGATACGGTAGGTTTAATTTTGTGGTGCACGCAGTGTGGCACGTTTACCGCTCCAGAGACTAAAACAAATCCAGATTGTATCATGGCAGTGCAAGGAACCCTCTGGATCAGTTCAAACCCCCCCATTATAGTTACCAATACTGTATTTGTATCTTACTCTTGCTTTCCTTCCTTTTCATGGCAGCCAAAACTGTACTAGGGGGTGAGCATAAGTGAGGCCAACTTGGTACCCAACCGGATTTTAACCAACCCAGGTTTGGTGAGTGTAACCATGGAAACAGCCAATCTGGACGTTCTCTTGGAGGAGGAAAAAAGTGAGGCGAACTCAAAATGTGTAATACAAACCCTAAAACTTTCTGCTCTCTCCTTGGCCGAGTGACCTTGGAACCAATGAGAACCGGTACTATAGCACCACACCGTTAGTAACGTTGTCCCAGGTCCAAAACATAAACGGGGCTGTGTGTGATACGCTGATCAGAACATTCCCTGGGAAGAAAGAAGAAAAAAAAAGGATGTTCTAGCTCTGGCCCGGTCCATTCGCACACGCGCTACTGCACTCGAGTGCTGTTATCTCCAAGTGCGATAAGGTAACTTAGCTCCCACTGCTCTTTCCGTGGTTATTTTATACCGCGGTCACGGATTGTCACTCATCCAAGTTCATGGTTCGGGGTGTGGGCTCGGATTGGAGTGTGGAATTTTCCCCTGCTCGGGTTTACAATTCTCTCGTCTGTTGTATAAGCCGGTCTCCCCATTGAGCGGTGTTGTGTATATCATTGATATAACTATTGTAGGAAAGCATATGTTGCTGACTCAGTGAAGTAAGAATTTTCAGAAATACATGTTTTGACAGCGTGCGTGCAGATTCGTGGTCACTGTTAGCTTCCTTAAATAGGGTGTAATTCCGTCTCCTTTCCTTGACGCAAGTCATCCTTTGCTATTGTGCGAATTAATCAACGGATAATCTTGGTCGTGCCCTCGCCATGCAAACGGTAACAAGCTGTGATAGTTTACACAGCTTCCGAGGTGGTGGGATACAACACGATAGAGTGCGGTAGTTTACCGCGAACCCACCACTGGCTATTAGCCACTAGTTTGAAAAAGATTTTAGGTTTCAATGGAGATCTGAGATGGACAAAGCTTATATGTGGTCTGCAAAGGAAACAAAATTCAAATTTATGTTTCTAACTATGATACACGGCCAACTCCCCAGCTTCGCATAGAACAAGTTTGTAGGTCTAACTTGGCTCCACCGCGGTAGTATACTTTGCAGGTTGGTGTTCTAAAGTTCGTATGCTATCGTACCACATATCTGGTTTGCCGGGTTGATATCATCCTGTCCGAGCAGTGATTTCACCACTCCCTCTTGACCATTCTGAGCAGTCCACACTAGAGCTGTATCATCCGCTCAGCTTTTTTCACTGTTACCATAGCTCTTACCTCGAACCAGCAACAATTTCAACAATCCCGAAAAGTGATGCGCAAAGCAGACCACCGAACACGGAGGGGTTTACTGAATCAAACCAGGACGGACAGCGTTTCTGTACCCTCAAGAGGGTTTTAGCGAATATTTGATTATTGCGGCCTGCCAAATAGCTTCCGCGGAAACAAACCCGAGCAATCCAAAACGTCCCCTTTCGCCTGGACTCCCCGATTCAGAAAAATCATGTCCAAGAAAGGGAGTGTCTCGGAGATCGGGAGAGGGACTGGCCGAAATAGAGCCTGGACCTGCTACGAGTTTAGATGACTTGAGTAGGTTTTCTGCCATTGTCCATTGGGCTGTACCAAAGGCTTGGAATAGACCATGAGGTGCTCTTGAAGGGTAAAGTGGATTAGCAGGAGCGCGGAAGCCTCTTTACCCACGGTTAAAAAAACCCCCGACAATGGTCAACAGTGCTCCAATTAAAGGAGAATTATCGGTATGATATACATTCTTACAAACTACTATTAGGTCTTTACACATAGCGTAGCTTTCCAGAAATTGTTCTAAAGTAGATATTATTGACTGATTTTCATAAGTTATGGTACAAGATTCCAAGATGACCCTCGAGGTCTCGAGGGGGTAGCTGCTAGTACTAATGGTACAGCATTTGAGGCATTCAATTCCTACCAAACCATGTGAGGGGAATGACTGCCCTGCCAACAAGGTGAATTCGCGAGTGACGGATAATGATCGCCATCTTGGCTTGCGCACTCTTGGCGGTCAGATTGATCGAGGGCAACCACGCAAGCGACACATCATATCTTACAATAGATTCATGTTACGGCCTGTTTCATGATTAATTCACCCCACATAAAGGAAGCCGATCTGAAAGAGATCTCCTTTGCCTGTTTACCGGGATTCACCGCGATGTCAGAGTAGTTTTTAGAGGGAGTCTCTTCATCCTAACCACATGCCAACATACTCGAGTGGTATGATGGGACACTCGCCCTTCCAATGTCAATGAGCGAAGAGCCTCCGTGAAATGCGAAGTAACCTACCGCAATTGGACCGAAGATCCTAAAAAGCAAACATTATTAGTGCGTGCCGGTTCCTTTCTTTTAGGCGACGGTTCGATACGGTAGCCACCAAACAAGCTGCCTTGTTGCCCAACACGGCAACCTACCTACTTGGTTCGGTAACTCATGCGAACACCTAATTCTGCTGACTGCGCCCCAAACTAGAAATGGTTATCGTTGGTCGATGATAAAAGTGCCTCTAGCAGGGCAACGCCTCCCACTCCGAGCCCCTGGTTAAGTACCGTACCTCAGACCTCTAATAACTCTAATGGCGGGGCTCAGACACACTAGGCTGCTGCACAGGAATCCCCTACCTAGCTCGATCGCCGTAAATAAGACACTGCAGCCGATTATCACCAAAGAAGTCAAATATTTAAAGCTGCGCTAAATCCTCTAACACCCTGCGCCGCTTAGTGCCTCCTCAAGAACCCATCCACCAGCGGCACCTCTATTCAGCACCCTGCACGAAGCTAGAGGTTACAGTAGTTAACCCATCCTTTGGCTATGTGTGTTTGATTTCCCTGCACACCAAGAATCTATAAGCCGAGTGCGTACTAAATGTTAACTCTGTTTGCAGATATACCGGTAATACGAATGGAGCCCGACGAGGAAGGAGAAGCGTCCTGGGGTGGCCAAGGCTACAGGCTTACCCCCCGCGACCTCCGCAGTGGATCTGGGATCTACTTCATGCACACACGGGATCTTACAAAACGGGACAACGCGTACTACACGGCAGCAGACCACAAAAAGAAGCACGGGAAGGCAAACGAAAAACAAAGCAACAAGGAACCCCACGTCACGAAGCCTCTATACCAGACCGTCACTAAGGTTGCAAATCTGCCGCTTGTTCGGATATCCTATAAAGCCCACATTCTCACCACCACCACACGCACTGTGTTAACTCAATCGTTTCATCATCCCGGAAACGCACCTATCGATGAGGCGACTTATATCTTTCCTCTATACGCCGGTTGCTCGGTAGTGTCATTTGTTTGCCATGTCGGTCCGAGGAAAATCATCACAGGGGTGGTCCAGCCAAAGGTGGTTGCCAAGGCGACGTATGAGAAGGCCAAGTCCCAGGGGCATACTGCAGGTCTACTGGAGGAGTTCACCCCGGAGATTTTTAAAACTAGCCTGGGGAATATCCCCGCTGGGGTTACGGTTAAGGTTGAGATCACGTTTCTTGCTGAGTTGAAACATGATACGGAGGTGGATGGTATTCGGTTTACTGTGCCCACTTCTGTTGCTCCAAGATATGGAGCCCCGCCTGAAAGGCTCTTTGGAGACGAATACGAGACCCGCGCCGAGAAGGGCGTGTCCTTCTCGATTGATATAACGATGGGGGAGAGGATACGGACTATCGAAAGCCCTTCACATAAGGTGTCCGTCCAACTCGGAACGCATAAAGCGACCGCCGAAAGGGGGCCCAATTCAGCCAACCAATACGATGACAAGAAGGCGCTTGTGACTTTGTCCCAGAGATCTATGCATTTGAGTGGAGACTTTGTCCTTCTTGTCACCACCGTAACGCCTATGTTTCTGTACACCCCTATGGCTCTGCTCGAAGCGCATCCTACGATACCCGGCCAGCAAGCCCTAATGGTAACACTTGTTCCACGTTTCACCAGCCCCAAGAGTTCCCGCTCGCAAAAAAGCGAGATAATCTTTATAGTAGACCGATCCGGGTCGATGGAACCCATGATCGCTCCCCTAAAGTCCGCCGTGAATGTCTTCGTTAAGTCATTGCCCGTAGGATGCAAATTCAATCTCTGCTCATTCGGCTCTAATCACTCGTTTTTATGGAGGAAGTCACAAGATTACTCTGCGCACACAGTAAAAGCTGCGTTAAAACTTGTGGACAGCTTCGATGCGGACATGGGGGGAACTGAATTGCTAGAACCTATCCAGGAGACTGTGAAAAGGAGACTGGAAGATATGAATACGGAGGTCATCGTTTTGACCGACGGGGAGATCTGGGAGGAAGATAAGGTGCTAGGGTTTATAAAACAAGCAACCGGGGACAGCAAAGGAAAGTTAAGGTTTTTCTCCATCGGTCTTGGATCAGAGGTCTCCCATTCATTGATCGAGGGAATTGCTCGAATTGGCGGTGGTTACTCGCAGATTATTGCGGATGGTTCGGATGAACAGGATATAGGTGGATGGGAAGGAAAAGTAGTGAAAATGCTCAAGGCAGCATTATCGGAACATATTGATCATTATAGCCTGGAGGTTATTCATGAGGGTTTCCACGAAACAGACGAGGAAGATAGTGATGAGGAGGAGGAATCCATACACCCCTCCCTTGTTGCTCCTGGTACTGCCGACGTGGGGAAAAGTACGACAGCCCCTCAAGCACCAAAGAAACTTTTACTCTTCAATCCCAATGAAGATCTCGACATTACTCCCAGAACTCCTCCTTCCGATGACGAACTTCCCGTCGGAAGGCCTGTGGTAACTACGAATCCTTGGCTTCCGGAGGGTAGATTCTCACATCTGAAAAAGCTCGAGAACCCTGAGATACTCCAGGCACCACGCCAAATTCCACCGCTATACTCACAAGTGCGGACCGTGGCTTATCTTCTCATTTCTCCCATGGGAGATCGTTTACTCCGAAATCCCACCTCAGTGAGGTTGCAAGGAACCGCTCCCGAGATCACAATGGAGCAATCGATCCCAATCACCCGGCTCGGGGAGCCCGGTTTAACAATTCATCAACTCGCGGCACGCATGGCTTTGAGAGATCTAGAGGATGGCTCGAGCTGGCTACACTCAGGAAAACATGGAATTAATCCCAAGGACGACACATTCCAAGAATATGTCGAGAGAGAAGGGGAATCTCTGTCAATCAAGTGGGGCCTCGCAAGCAAGTGGGCAAGCTTCGTCGCAGTGGAGGATGAATTCCTGGAGAAGGAGGCCACAGAGGGGGCTGCCGCAAAAGCAAATGTAAAGAAGTCGCAAGATGAAGAGGGAAACAGCATCAGTGATGCTGATAATGGTGATGGTGACCGAAATTATGCACTTCCTGATAGCGGGCCGGGTGCTAATACGCTTGGGGCCGCTTCTATCGGAACCTCGGCCGCGTATGGGCGGGAGGGTGCCTCTGGTGCTCTCTCTCGAGGGAGACGGTCATCGGCACCCATAGTCGCTTTGACCCTTGCGAAGGCTCCACCACCCGTGGTTTCACCAAGGAAAATACCCGGGGCTTTTAGCGTGATGCACGCAGGACCCGATAGCATGTCGGTGCTGCTGCAACCCCGAAATGAAATCGCGGATGATGATTGGGAGCTGATGCGTTATCTCGACCCAACCCATTCCTATTCAGCCTCAGCAGCGAGGACAAGTAAAATTTCCACTTTGGGTGTGTATCTTTTGCTGCCGACTGCGAGTATGGTGTCACTCAAGGTATCTCGGTCCCGGTTCAACCTTGAATCACGCTGTAACCGCCTCTCGGGAGATGCAGTAAATGAAGGGTTAACGGGCTTTGTTCTGTACCAAGGCGGTAACTAGTAAATCAAAGTCCGGAGGCTTTAGCCAAGGTTGTTGAATAGGCCTCTTCCTATATCGTGTCTACTGAAGTCTCTGAGATGTCGGGTGGAGCTCAAACTAAAGATTCTCGAAGCAAAGCGAAGAAGGTAACTGTTCAACCAAGTATATGGAAAACTCTGTCTGCTGAAGTCTGCTTCTTCTAATGTGAAGAATAGCAGTTACTAAATACACTTCTTAGGCTACCAGGAGCCTTATTCTCATACCATATAAGACTCCAAAATGGTAGCCTTGAAACCAAACATAAATCATATAGAGTATCAAACTAATACTCAAAACCAAACATAAAACATATAGAGTATCAAACTGATACTCGAAACTAAACATAAAATATATAGAGTATCAAACCGATACATGAAACCAAACATAAAACATATAGAGTATCAAACCCTATACTATCAGGCTAGAGGCACACCTCGTTTCCTGAAACAAATTCAAAACTCAAACACTATCAACTGATATCTAAAAATCCTAAACCAGTAACCTGTACCAGTTACACCACGAAAACAAAATAAAACCCTTATTTCAAACATATAATAAGGGGATCTCTAATTCTCGCTATCATAATCAGAATTCAAATAAGGATCCCAAAAACCTTTAGCAACCAGGGGTACATCTGAATAGCTCTCGAAGCCATCCTTAGTAGGAGAATAATTCATAGGAATAAACCGAGAAAATACCGTAAGAAACTCATCTCTTGGCATGTTATCTGTCCACCATGCCTGAATCAAATCTATTGCATGTTCCAACACTTCCACTGGTTCCCAACTGTTCTCGCCTGCTGGATATCCTTTCTGACTAATCAAGAACTGTCTCTTACCATAACGTTCCCTGTAAACGAGGACAGATTGAACTTACCATTCCTGTTCTTCGTTGATAAGGATAGGTGCTGGGTTCGCAAATGCTTATCCTGGGAATCGAAAATTGTTATTAGGGTGGTAAGGCTTGACTACCGAACAGTGGAATACTTCTTTCTTTCTTCGGTACAGTCTTGCATCTATGCTAACAGTGTAGTTCTGCATATGTTCATCGAATTTGAGTACTGTAAATGGGCCTTGGCAGCGTGGCTGTAATTTCCGAGATCTGCCGGGGTCCATTGCAAACTGGTCTCCAAAAACCATAATCCTTTCCCCAATCTCGACAGGTTTGTGTAGGTTCCTCCTCGTAGCTGTCACTCTATTTGATCTTGCTCTAGCCAACCGTAATGCTTGGAATGCCGCATTCCTGATCTCCTGGTGTCGATTGTAGTAATCATCAGAAGCGGGTACAGTTGTAGAGTTGACTTTATAGGTATCGAGTAGTTGGTATTCTCGTCCATACACAGCTTTGTATGGAGACATTCCTATAGTATCTGAGTAACCTGCATTGGAGTAACCTGTCACTTCAGGGAGAGAGATAAGCCAGTTGGTCTGGCATGCATTAACAACATTCCTTAATGCTGTTTTTAGTTCTCTGATCATTCTTTCCGCTTGTCCATTAGTCTTGTAGTGGCCAGGCGTAGCCATAATGTATTCAACTCCTATCATTTTCAACGTCTGTTTCCAAAACTGGGAGGTGAATCGGGGGTTAGCATCGCTAACTATCGATGTAGGTATTTCATGGGGGATGAAGATGTGGTGCCGGAGTAATTCCATTGTCGATATTGCAGTAGCATTTACTGATGTTGGTATCAGCCAGCTGAAACCAACCACTCTGTCCACTACTACTAATACTGAATCATGTCCTCGCAGTTTAGTGAAGGGCCCCATGAAGTCAATAGCATAGCTCGAAAATATCTCTCAAGGTAAGGGGAGTGAATGGGTGTTGCCGGTGGGTAATGTAGTCCTTTCCCAGTTCAGTTGACATATATCATACTGCTGGACATAGTCTTTGAAATCCTTCCTCATTTCTGGCCAGTAGATGTATTCCGTTGCATACCGGAGGTTGTGATCACCGCTATGATATCTTTTATTATGTATGTCCCCTATCATCAGTTCTCTTAGCGTTTCTCCATTTACTCCATGACATTTCAGAATGTATAGACAATCTTCTCCTGCTCTTGTAGTAGCGTAGAGTAAACTATTACGTATATTGTAATATTGCATCATTCTGTTATGTGAAGTGTTGTTGGAATCCTTCGCTAACTGGTAGACAGGGTCATTCCTATATCCTTTGCTCATCTGTTCCCTACAAATGTTTTTGATATCATCCACTGCTTGAATGATATCCCTTTCATCGACCACTCTTTCTAATACCGTTATCTCTTCTGTCTCATAAGGTGTCTCATAAACTTTGTAGAGTTCGCGATTCTCGTGAGGTAGAGAGGGTAATTCTACTACTGGAACTTCATTCAGGTATGCAAGAGGTCCTCCATAGAGGAGCTGGGTTTGGTGATACTTGGGGTACTCAGGTTCGTAACTTTTGGTAGTGGAGGATCAACTTCCTAATGCCTTTTTGACACGTTCCTTAATAGCGTGGATATCGAGGAGAGGACGCGGTGAATGGGTATCTATGTCATTATAATCATCATTGGTGTTTGGCAGAGTTTTGATAGCCGGTAGACTGCTGCAGGGCGAGCCAGTATATGTCTTTATCTTAGGTTTTAATTCTTCATGGTCAGGACAGAAGGGTATGTTGCAGAATGCCCAATGTATCTATGCATGTTCAAGTTCCTCCTCACTCCTACCACTGGTATAACTTCGATGGTCTCCCCAATCGTTTAGGGGTTCGCTATTTCTGTAGTTAATTAGATCCGGCTGTGCTTGCTCCAGGCTGCAGTCGCTTTTGCATTCTGAATGAGCAGCGATGTGCTCAACTCTAGGAGCTTCGAATCGAGACATTTTGTGTTCGATGGTGGGTTCTTCACAAGAAAGAAAGGATGAAATAGGTGAGCAAATGGGTGAATCGTCTTCTGATATAGGATTGTTTACAGTGTGTAGGTAATTATCGTTCTTATCATAAAGACAGGATAATGCATCTGCTAAATAGTTCCATTTTCCTGGTCTGGACACTATTTCAGTATTGTAACCAGTACAGGTTACTAGTTTAGGATTTTTAGGTATCAGTTGATACTGTTAAAGTTTTGAAATTGTTTCAGGAAATGAGGTGTGCCTCTAGCCTAATAGTATAGGGTTTGATATTCTATATGTTTTATGTTTGGTTTCGAGTATCGGTTTGATACTCCATATGTTTTATGTTTGGTTTTGAGTATTGGTTTGATACTCTATATGTTTTATGTTTGGTTTCAAAACAACCATTTTGGAGTCTTATATAGTATAAGAACAAGGCTCTTGGTAGCCTAAGAAGTGTATTTAATAACTGCTATTCTACATGTTAGAAGAAGCAGACTTCGGCAGACAGAGTTTTCAATATACTTGGTTGAACCGTTACTCTCTTCAGTTCACTTCAAGAATCTTTAGTTTGAAATCTACCAAACATGTCGGAGACTTTAGTAGTCACGATACAGTAAGAAGTATTTTCAACAACCTCAGGCAAAGCCTCCTAACTTTGATTCACTAGTTACCACCTTGGTACAGAACAAAGCCCGTTAACTCTTCAGTTACCACATCTCCTGAGAGGTGGTTACATCAAACATAAAACATATAAAGTATCAAACCCTATACTATCAGGCTAGAGGCACATCTTATTTCCTGAAACAAATTCAAAACTCAAACAGTATCAACTGATACCTGAAAATCCTAAACCAGTAATTTGTACCGGTTACACAGCTACCTTAATTGCCGCTATCAGCTCCTCCAGCAAATCTGGTTTCACAATCGTGGCTCAGAGATCACGCCATTCGTGCCATGATGCCTGTAACCGGTACAGATTACTGGTTTATGATTTTCAGGTATCAGTTGATACTGATTGTGTGTTGAATTTCTTTCAGGAAACAAGGTGTGCCTCTAGTGTGAGAATATAGGGTTTGATACTCTATATGTTTTATGTTTAGTTTTGAGTATTGGTTTGATACTTTATATGTTTTATGTTTGGTTTTGAGTATCAGTTTGATACTCTATATGTTTTATATTTGGGTTTGAGTATTAGTTTGATACTTTATATATTTTATGTTTGGTTTCAAGGCTACCATTTTGGAGTCTTATATCTTATGAAAACAAGGCTCTGGGTAGCCAAAGAGGTGTATTTAAGGACTGCTATTCTTCCCATTAGAAGAAGCAGACTTCAACAGATAGAGTTTCCAATATACTTGGTTGAACAGTTACCTTCTTCAGTTCGCTTCGAGAATCTTTAGTTGAGATCCACCAAACATCTCTGAGACTTCAGTGGTTGCGATATAGTCAGAAGTCTATTCAACAACCTCAGTTAAAGCCTCTGGACTTTCCATTACTAAGTTACCACCTTCAGTACAGAATAAAGCCCATTAACCCTACGTTTCCTGCATCTCCTGAGAGGCGGTTACATCTTTTTAACTTCAGCAAGTTATCAAGATAGAAGGTATTCCATGACTAGGTAAGGGCAAGGCCCCTGAGAAATTTTCCCAACAGTGCACCAGGGATTCCATAAGACAGTTAACAAAGACTCTAGCAAGAGAACTAGCAGCAAGTGATGCAGCTGCTCAGCAGTTAGCCAGAGACGCTGCTGAACAATCAGCAGGAGAATTATCACAACAACCACTAGAACCGCCAATCACTATCCCCAGAGGGTACCTAGAATCTCCAAGATAGCCTACAGGTATGCAGGTACCTCCCGCACCACTAAGCAATGATCCAGATAGCTATGATAGCAATGAAGGCTCAGACGATATGGCTTCGAAAGCAGGTCCAGCGGGACCAGAAACCCCAGGACCAGGGGTTCCAAGACCAACAACTCCTACTCCTAACCCAATTGTTATGGCTAAACTCAGTATCAAGGTACCTTCATCTAGTAAGTTTACAGGTGAAGGAGAGGATCCCAAACCAGAAGCGTTCAATAGATGGTATAACTCTGTACAGTTATATCTATGCCTAAATAGATTATGAACAAGTGAGGCCTGACGAGGAAACTATTGGATTCTCTATACTGAAGGATGAGCTCAAGAAGCAGCTTTCCAAGCAGCGGAGCATTGCGGTGAAGACATGACCAGAGAAAACCTTGTTGGATATCTACGAGAAAGATTCCAATCTTCAAAACAGAACAATGATACCTGTTGCAAATTCCATGAAATCACGCAAGTGTATAATGGCAAGATATACAGAATATCAACCATAGCAACCGATTTGCTGATGTTCCGATCACGACTACTTGCAAATACCATAAGTGACTATGCCTTCATTCAACTGTTCTTTAAGCACATGCACTCTCGCCTATGACAAGAAGCGGAATTATAGTATGCTGAAACAGACACCCCTATGGAAGCTATACAAAATGCAGAAAGTATAGATACTATCCTTAAAAGCACTGGCGCATATGGGAAGAAAAGGTTTGAGAAACTGGCAAAAGAATCCACTTCCAAACAAGAAAAATGGATGAACAATCAGAAAATGAACAACAAGTCCTACACCAAACCTACGGAATGAAAGGAAAAGGGTCTTTGCTATACCTGCAGAGGTAAAGGTTAGGCGGACGCCAATCTCTAGTATAACTGAGGGATGTGGGCCAAAATATTTGTTCGGAGAATCTGTCGAGGAAGGCTCATCTCGATAAGGTAAAGGTAAAGTAAAGATTTATGAGGTAAACAATTTAATATTGATAAGATCTCTTCTCCGTTGCTTGATGATGTCTGTAAAGCTTGGGAGGGACTTTAATATTTATATCCCATGTCTGAGTGTTCACGGACTACTTCTAACTACTATGCCCCCAAAGTACCACTCTGGTTTTAATACACAAACGTCTAGAATCTTATAAGTGCGAACACCGTTTGACCCTGAAACTTATCACACCATTTCGCGGACCTGGAATAGTATTCCTCTGTTGAGATGACTGCGCTATTTGTTATGCCAAACAGCGGCCTTCAACTTAGATATCCACATAGACTATTATATTACTCTAGTCTGGTTGACTATCATTCCAGTAGTCTCTTCAGTTATGAAGTAATCAAGTTCATGCCAGTCCACCGACTGCCAATCGCAAGTCCGAGCCCGACGTGTCAACGTCGTAAGGGGCTCCAACTTATCTAGGTCTTCCGTTCTGAGCATGCTTCTGCTTGGTCCGCCGGCCTCCGTAGAGGGTTCTTATTACTAGGACCAACCAACCTACAGCTGATCTCAGAAGAGTATGGGTGGATTCGGTATACCCCTAATAGCCTCTGCCACTGGGGCATCCTCTTGGACTATTTCGTCGAAAACGTCCCATCACCTTTGGCCCATAGTTTAGGAAGCCTAACTTTGAAGCCTACTATCTCAATGCGCCTTCCACGGATATCTTCCGTTCTACTTCCCAGTTGTCACCAAAGGTCCCCTNCCATAGTTTAGGAAGCCTAACTTTGAAGCCTACTATCTCAATGCGCCTTCCACGGATATCTTCCGTTCTACTTCCCAGTTGTCACCAAAGGTTCCCTCCCATATATCCTGGAAACAGCATGCAGTCAGACAGACGATAGTGACGTATATGGTGTTATGAAGTGGGCTTCATTGAAGTGACTTTTTAGTTATGGGACCCACCTCACGAAATCTCGCTAATGACATGCAGGCCCCATAAGGGGGCTGGAGCAGGGTGTTGGCACTTTGGTAAATCGAGGGTCTGTGCGCAGTTACCCTACCGTGGGTCTGTGCGCTTGTCTCAGATTTTCATATGCTTAACATGAGCTCCCTCCTTCCAGGCTTTGCCTAGAATACCTTTATAGACTTTTATATTTTCTTCTAAATACATTTTAAGACTTAGTATGGTCAGGATAAAAAACCTCCCGCGTTTACTTGGCCATGGTAGGCAAACCTTTTCCTCACTATCTTACTTCTGCCCTTCCTGGCATGTCCAGATTTTCATCATGAAAATTCTCCACAACTTCCTCCGTGTCTTCCATCCGGGTAGCAGGCTCCCATGTGTTCTCATCTTCTGAACAGCCTTGCCATTTAACGAAGTACCACACTGCCCACTTTTCTTGATAGCAGCCGCGTACTTGTTTCTTGTAAAAGCTAATTTCGCTTCTTACGACTTTTTTCAACCTCCCCTTGTAGATCGCCGTCAATGTCCTCCGGCTCTCGAGGTGGTTGTTGACGATTGCAATGAACTGACAGGTGGTAGGGGTCTAATAGTGCGATATGGAATACCGGGTGAATGTTCCACCGATCGGATATGTTGAGCATGAACGCTCATACTCCACATTTTTCTATGATTTGGAAAGGACCGTATAGCTTCGGACTTAGCTTTTTTGATTTTCATCGGGTCCGAATGTTCTTTGCGTTTAACGTTACTTTGTTCCTGATCTTGAAGTCCGGCTGTTGTCGAGCTTTCCGGTCATAATATTTCGACATTCCTGCCCATGTCTTTTCTAGTGACCCCATTGCTTGTTCATGTATTACCTTAATCCAGTTCATATAGAGTGTTGCTCCTGGATTTTGAGCTTCATGCTCTTTGATCCATTCTGTCTGTGGATGGAAACCGTAGTTCGTATAGAATGGTGACATCCTGTGAGCGTTGGTTGCGGAGTTGTTATAGGTATATTCAGCTAGTGGTAGTAACTGATACCAGTCATCCTGATCATAGTTGACAAAACTTCGAAGGTAACCTTCCAGCACTTGGTTGGTTCGTTCAGTTTGTCCGTCTGTTTGAGGATAGTATGCTGTTGACATTATTCGCTTAATTTCCCGTGCTTTGCAGATTGATTCCCAGAATTCTCCTGCGAACTTGGAGTCTATGTCTGAGACAATTTCAGTTGGTAGACCGTGCAGCCTCCATACTTCTTTCAGGAATGCATTTGCAACATCTTTCGCAGTTGCCGCCGTCTGTAGTCTGACGAAATGTGCCATCTTCGTGAATTGATTGACTACTACTATTATCTGAGTGCATCCTTGTGACTCTGGTAGTTGTGTGATGAAGTCCACTGAGATGGACACCTATACTGCGTAGGGTATTTGCAGTGGTTGCAATAATCCATACTTAGCGTGTCTAGGCGATTTGTTTTGTTGGCCTTCATCGCAGGATTGTAAGTAGTCGTTTGATGAAATTTTCTATTATTCGTTTCATAAGTATATTTCTTTTAAATCACTTGTATTTCTCTCCTTAGTTATATTTTCTGGTTTACCTATAGATCACGAACATTACTACAGCAAGAGTATATACATGGGGTATTTCGCTTATATTTCATGATAACGATGGGATAATTGGATATATATTTTCTTATTGCATATGCGAGATATTTCGGTTATTTTTACTTATGTACTGCAGCCTTTT